>CM031695.1:5133964-5448269 GCA_018466805.1 Hippocampus abdominalis | reverse complement strand
CAAGCAGAACAGAATACCTACAAAGGATAAATCACAGCAAATTGTCTTGTCTTGACACAGAAATTAAAAAACACTGAAAATCACAAATATGTTTGTGAATCTCAAAAATGGGAAAATCACAAATATTTTGGTGGATCTGAACATCACAAATAGCAGTGAAATTAAGAATACTTCTGTGAATCTGACAAACATCGCGGATGTATTTGTGTGCATAATTTCAGCAAAAATCTCTCCCCATAGTTGTCCTGAGGACTGATTCCAACTTGTGTTTAAAGCTCACTCGTTCTAGAATCAATTTATTCCTTCCAATCTCATACCTCCCTATACAAGACTTAAAAGGCCTGTTTCAAACTAAATTTATCCATGTTAAATGCTAGTTGCTCACCAAAAACACCACAAAGTCGTGTCCACTCCGTTCACCCATCTCTGATTCTTGCTCTCGAAGCACCACTACGCCCTATCCCAGAAAATAATAATTGGGGCATCTAACAAGTTAATAATTTCAACACTTACTGTAGTAACATTGTTCAACATTTAGTTGCCACTTACTGTACATACTCACATATTTGAAGAAAAGTATCACTCATGTCACTCCATTTACTATTATAAAATAGGATATATTGAAGCGAGATTTCTTAACAATTATGATGATAAACTGCCTATTTACTTGCATTGATTTCTCGACAAGTCATTTGGGCCAATTCACCATCCAAAATGTGGCATAAATGCAAACAATTCTAACAAACTGGGTTACAGTGCCATGAAAAAGTATTGGCCCCTTCCTGATTTCTGTGTTCTTTGCATCTTTACACACACAAACATTTCAGTTCAGCACCCAATTTTAATAGCACACTGACAATCCAAGGAAATTCAAACTGCATTTTCAAATGCCAATTTGATTTAGTAAGGCGCAAAAAACATCCCTTCTCACCGTCCTTATGTGAAAAAGTCATTACCCCGTGAACCTAATATGGGTTTTGCCACCCATCGTAGCAGTAACTGAAATCAAGCTTTTGGTTTTCTAGCATGAACTGTCCGTCTAAGGTCACACCACAGAATCTCAATTGGAATCAAATCCGGACTTTGTTATGGGCTGAGAACTCGCACACATGCACTCACACAAAAAAAATGTGCTTTTGTGCACGCTGTTGATTAATTAGGTCATGTGAATGGTGATGGAAGTTGTTGGCTTTATTGAAAAGCGGGAAGTCGACTGTACTATTAATCTATACATGCTTGCAACCTCCATTAGCTCAGGGGTGGAGAGTGAGAAAGTGAAGGAGAACAGATGTGTTCTCTTGTATGATGGAGAGGAGAGTTAAAGGAGGACACACCGCATGGTTGCATCCTAGTGTTTTATTATCTGTTAACACAACAGGCACCAGTAGCACCACGGACACTGGTGAAGCCGGCGGCAACATCTGTGACATTGACGACAGTAGTGACACCAGCGAATCCAAGTACTACAGCAGCATCAGCGATATCGAGAACATCGTGTTAGCCAGGAGAGCGGCGACTGTAGCTGTACCAGTAACTCTGATGACTCCAGCTACTCCAAAGGCCCTGTGGCACCAGCGACGAGGACACCAGCAGCACCAGAAAGATGTAAGTCTTGTTCTGTTTTCTCAATAACTTTAATTGAGCTGCCATTTAAATGAGCTAGTATTCAACATAATTATGAAGAAAAGAGGTGAGCTTCTCCTACGACACAATTTGAGTTAACAAATAATTTGAAACTCATTTCTCACCATGACAATGAAGATTTAAGGTCCATCCATCCATCCATCCCATCCATCCATTTTTCTACCGTTTATCTGGGGTCAGGTAGCGGGGGCAACAGCTTTAGCTGGAAAGCCCAGACTTCCCTCTCCCCAACCTCTTCCCGGGGATCCCGAGGCTTTACCAGGCCAGCCAACTCACCACCTGGTGATGATCAGTTGACCGATCCGCCCCTTTCTTCACCCGAGTGTCCAAAGGAGGAGGCTGCAAATCCGATGATACAACCACAAAGTCAATCATCGAACTGCGGCCAAGGGTGTCCTGGTGCCAAGTCCACATATGGACACCCTTATGTTTGAACATGGTGTTCGTTATGGACAATCCATAACGAGGACAGAAGCCTAAAACAAAATACCGCTCGAGTTCCGATCGGTGGGCCGTTTCTCCCAATCACGCCCTTCCAGGTCTCACTGTCATTACCCACGTGAGCATTGAAGTCCCCTAGCAGAACAAGGGAGTCCCCAGGGGGAGCGCTCTCCAGCACACCCTCCAAGAACTCCAAAAAGGTGGGTGCATTGAGCCGCTCTTGGGTGCAAATGCACAAACAGTCAGGACCCGTCCCCCCACTCGAAGCGGAGGGAGGCTACCCTCTCGTCCACCGGTGTGAATCCCAATGTAAGGGACTGAGCCGGGGCAATGAGTATGCCCACACCTGCTCTATGCACCTCACTGTGGGCAACTCCAGAGGGTAAGAGAGTCCAAACTCCCTTGAGAGAGCTGGTACCAGAGCCTAGGCTGTGTGTGGAGGCAAGTCTGACTATATCCAGTCGGAACTTCCCTGCTTCATACACCAGCTCGGCTCCTTCCCTTTAAGTGAGGTGACGTTCCACGTCCCTAGAGCTAGCTTCTCTAGCCAAGGATCTACAGCCAAGGTCCTTTGGCTGCCGCCCAGCTCACATTTCACCCGACCCCTTTGGCCACTCCCATAGGTGGCGAGCCCATGGGAAGGGGGACCCACGTTGCCTTTTCGGGCTGAGCCCGGCCGGGCCCCATGGGGTAGGCCCACACCAGAGGGGCCACAGAGACCCGCATCCGGGCAGCGAAACTCAGATCCATATATCTAGATCTATCTATTGGTCGATTAAAATGTATGTGTGCGTGCGTGTGTGTGTGTGTGTCTGAGTTATTTCACCTGACTTTTTGCATTGTTTTTCAGATGACGCTTCACAATTGGAGCTTTTACATTTGAAGCCTATTTCAAAGCGTTTATTTCAAAAGCTTCCTGTTCTAAATCCGCTCTTGGAAAATCTTTTGAGGGCTCATGTCTTGAGTCACACAGAGATATTGAGTCTTGATACGAGACAACAGAGATCATCTCTGATTGATATGGTACTCCACAAAGGTCCAGAAGCAAGCTGGAAGAGATATCCTTCTCTTTTTGAACTCGGTAAGTAATTCTTTTTTTTGTGGCTGAGCAATTATTACAGTTATTTACATTACACTGTCAATGAAGTACTACTATTAATTCTTTTACAACTAGTACTGTTAACACTACTATTACATATGCTATTCAAACACTCAAAAGTATTACTCATGTTCATGTCTTGAGTTCTTGTGATATACAAGCATAAGAAAACACGCAGGGTTCATCTGGTTCTTCACAAAGGTGCAAAAGGAAACAAGAGGAATACATTTTCCCGAAAGCGAAAGGATGATTTGTCTTTTAAAGGCTACGGTGAGTTGAAAGTACACTTTAGAGGCCATGCTCAGACAATATAAGGCCGTTTAAAAGATACCTTCATTTTATGCACTGCATCCTGTTTGTGTGTGACTCATGGTATTACTTTATTTCCTGTATATAGTGGAGGAAAGAATTATTTCATCCCCTGCTGAATCTCTAAATTGCTGACTGAAAAAAATATCTCAGATGGCTTCCAAATGGATGTTTATTGATTATGGGAATATATATGTCAACAGTGTGCCATATAAAATTTAGAAGATATTTATTTCAATGTTTGAAAGTACAGTCAAACCTCGGTTTTTGTCCATAATCCGTTCCAGAAGGCTGTTCGAAAACCAAAATTGTTCGCAAACCGAAACCACGCTCATTTTTAAAAGAAAAATGTTGACTGAACACGTCTGCTCACAATGGAAAGCAACACGGGGAAGCGTCACTTCCTCGTGTAAGGAAGGCGAGATGAGTCAAATGGTGCATTCAAGTGCGCTCAGTTTGTTCGAGAACCGAAATTTGTTCATCACGAGGCATAAAAAACTCGACATTTTTGGGCGAAAACCGAATTGAACGAGAACCGAGACGTCAGAAAACCGAGGTTTGACTGTATGTATTTGATCCGCCACAACTCAGACAGAATTCTGGATGCCACAGTTTGGCTGGTGCTCCTGTGGCGCACAGCTCTGCAGAATCAACACACCGGTTCTCAAAATTCATTTCTTACCTTCCGATCGCTACACCGCCATGTGCAAGATTTAAGGGTGTCAAAACAAAGCTCCAAAGGATTGGAGACCTGCACAAGGCTGCAATGGTTTATACATCCATCAGCAAAAGTCTTGGAAAGAAGGTGACGATGATTAATGTTGTTATTCAGAAGTGGAAAATACACAAAGACGCCATATTCTATATGTGCCTAAGTTAGAACAGGTGCACAGCAGCAAACTTTATTGACTGTACCAAAAGAATTAGGCTCAAACAACACCATGAGACAAGACATCCTGAAAGAGATCATAAGTGGGACTCAAACAAAGCTTATTGAGATCGTGAAGTGGCCTTGTCAGTCTTGAAACCTCACGGCTATCAAAACTAGTAGAGCACTGCTTTTTAAAGATGAAGGAATAGCTCCCCCAGCTAACTCTGGTGTGCTGGCCGTTGCTTTCTTTTTATTTGTTGTTATCTTTTTATTTGAACATCTCTCTCACTTTTAATAAACTGAAAAAAATAAATATTGGCTTGTTTCAGTAAAATCTCATGTTTATGGGAGATTTTGTTATAATTAGGAAATACACATTTGAACAACTATAAACCCTCATTAAAATTGCATCTTGACACATTCCAAAACACCCGATGTGAAGGGTCTTTGCAACTTTATATTTGCATCCAGTATTATCAGGCCGGGCGTCCTGGTGGTCCAGTGGTTAGCGCGTCAACCTCACAGTGCAGAGGTACCGGCTTCAATTCCAGCTCCGGCCTTCCTGTGTGGAGTTTGCATGTTCTCCTGCGTGGGTTTTCTCTGGGTACTCCAGTTTCCCCCCACATTCCAAAAACATGCATAGCAGGCTGATTGAACACTCGAAATTGTCCCTAGGTGTGAGTGTGAGCGCAGATGGTTGTTCGTCTCTGTGTCCCCTGCGATTGGCTGGCAACCGGTTCAGGGTCTCCCCCGCCTACTGCCCAAAGACGGCTGGGATAGGCTCCAGCACCCCCCGCGACCCTTGTGAGGATAAGTGGATCGGAAAATGGATGGATATTATCAGGCCATATTCCCTTGGCCCTCTTCCCTCCACTGTAGAGGAAATAAGGCTGTTGCTAACATAAGGACCAATGTTGTCACTTTGCTTGTGTCTTTTTTGGATAAGTTGTTGTGAAAGAGGTCGGAAAAGTCGCCAAATTTTGAAGAAAACCTTGCTAAGTAGACAATCCCACAGACAAAATCAAAGCTCTTTCTAAAATAACAGCAAACCTTCCAAAATAAAAGCACAGACTATTTTATTTTAACTTCATGGTCTCTGTGAGGGCCAATCACTTGACCTGACTTTTTTTGGTCTGCATTGTTTTTCAGATTCCTCTTGGTTGCCGCTTCCATGGCCACCACAGTTTATGACACGGACTCTTTTATTTCGGCTGATGGTTAAACTTGAAATTGATCACGTCTTGAGTCCTGAGGGAAGAAATATAGTTTTCTCTTTGAACTCCGATATCAGAAGTATGTGGTTCCATCTGAATCATGTAGTCCACCTGAAAGGTCCAGAAGCAAGCAAGAAGATGCTGCATTACTTGAGGTGTTTCGAGCCTCGACTGTTCGGTGAGTTGTAGCTTTCCATCGTGACTTTCATATGCCTATATTTATCAACCAGACAATTTACAATTTGTCCTTTTCAGGTGTGACTTGTTTATTATACCTTGTTCTGTGTATATACTTCTTTCCTGAGTTCTCATTGCGTTTTCATCACAGCTAAATGTTTCGGATTATTTAACCAATTTGAGGTTGTAAATTTTGATTGATTTTTTAAATCCAATTTATTATAACCCCAACCCTGTCAACCGTGTGTTAAGTGTGATTAACCACTGTTTAGAAAGAGTTCCATTTCATTGGCCACACCCAGGCCTGACAATTGTCAAATCTGTTGAATCAAGAAATCAATTAAATAGTACATTTTTAGACAAAGGGGGTGAAATGCGCTACAATGTCTCAAAAAGAAACGTTCAGTATAATGCCCTAATCCAAAAAATCTAAGAACAACCGGGAAAGTGGTTGAAATCTATCAGTTTAGAAAAGGATACAAAGTCGTTTCCAAGGTTCGGGACCCAGTCGAGTCTCGCTAAGTGCACATCTACAAATAGAGAAAACTGGGAACCATTCTGAACCAAGTGGTGTCATGTATGTCTGTTTGTTTTGTTTTCAGCCCCAGCTGGAGGGAAGGGCATTTCCCTCCAGCAGGCGCACATGTTATGCGTTTACCAATCAAGCCTGCCATGTACTTAAGGAGTGCCAAAACTCCCCAGTGTCTTGTCGGATTATTGACCTTCCTTGTTGTAGTGCACAGGTGTCAAACTCTCGTCCCGGAGGGCCGCTTACCTGCATGTTTTCAAACTCTCCCTGTTGCAACACACCTGATTCAAATGATCAGATCATCAGCAAGGTCTGCGGGAAGCCTGATATTGACCCTGTTGAATCAGGTGTGTTGCAACAGGGAGACTCGGAAAACATGCAGGACGGCGACCCTCCAGGACCTGAGTTTGACACCTATGCAGTAGTGCGTCACGCATTGTTTTCTAGACCTCTCGATACTCTCCATAGTAGCTCTCGTTATTCATCGATGCTAGTTTCTCGGGAATTTTATCTTTTCTTATTGCTCTTGATCTTTGGTTTCGCATTATCTTGATGTTTCGTTTTATTCTTGGTGTTCCCCATTACTTTGCCTTTTGCAAGCACTTTTGTTTATGCGTGGTTTCTCCTAGCTCCGTGTGACCAGCGATTTGGGTTTGTACTTTGTCGGTGCACTTTTCTGTTATTTCATATTTTTGTTTTCACACTTTGTCTGAGCCTGCATTTCTGGAATCCAAAAACATTATATGGTTCGATCCAGAACGTGATAAGTGGTCGCCCAGCAAAAAATTACTCAAGAATGTATTGACAATTCATCCAGGAGGTCACAACAGACTACAAAAGGTATCATGTAGCAAAAATAACAGTAACAGTTTAAAGACAACCGCATCTCACATATCACAGTACACAAGTACTGTACCTACAGGTCGAAGGGAATAAAGCCAATCCTACCGACTACTGCTACTACTCTGAACACAATATTCATAACAGACTGGGATGTGTCAACTGCTTCCCCTCCTTTCCACAGGGCACTGCCTTGTTGAGCAAAACAAAGGCATGCTGGTTGACCTGGTGAGGGATGTGGACTCTCTATTAAAGGCTCTCGATATGAGGTGGGCAGTTGCTGTAAGCGATGAGATCAAAGACATCCACAGCTCGCAGGAAAAGATGTCAAAGGTCATTGATCATCTGAAATCTGTGGAACAAAAACGGATCTTCTACAGCGTCCTTGAGGAACGGGAGCCACAAGCACTCTTCACAGTATTAAAGAAAATGTAAGTCTTTATGCCATTGAAAGGCTTTTGGGATGTGAATGTATGAGGCCAATTCCTTGATTTAGATGAAAAATATTAATGTAAAGACAAATATAAGACAGGAGAACATTATTTCCGTTTTTATTTCCAGGTATTCACATTTGCATATGCCAAACACACAAACACAATTTATCGGTTTATTGCACACTTTGTGTGAATCCACACATTTTTCCTGTGCACAGACAAGAACACTTGAGTGGAATGCACCAGTAACAGCTTTCAAAGGACAACCGTGTGCGTGTCACAATCTGTTTTCGGACTGACTGAACAAGGTTTATTCAGCAGACAAGCGACAGTTTCATCTGCGTTGTCACTTCCTCGCTTGTGAATTTACTGTTTAATGAACTGTGGCATCCAGGGAAGATTCTTATTGTGTGTAGGTGGTTGGCTGTACAGTATTGCATTGACCTTGTTGAGATCAGACATGTGTGATGCTGACCATTTAGCAGGGCCCACGCTATGCTCAGAGGTGCCGCTAAAGGTTGTATCAGAAGCTCAGACCTTTGGCAACGGCAGAATAAGTTGTTTGAGATATGCAGTGAAACTTTAAAATGTACATACACACCAAACACAATTTTGTAAACATTCCCTTTTATATACCATAGTGTAAGTTTGTAAGTTTTTCTTCTATTCTTTCAGGGAAACTGATCCATCATCCAAACACTTTGAAATGTTCACAGTAAGTACATCTTCTACCAGATGTTGATTGCCTTCCCTTATTTTGATTCTTGACATGATCCCAAAAATAGCAATGAAATTGGTAACAATTTTGATTCCATAAAAATTCAAGTCTAATCTAAATCACATCATCACAATTTGATTTTTCATTCCTTTACACAGGCAAAGTGGCTTACTGAAATTGAAAACGTTGCTGTGGATCAATGGTCTATACTTGAGCCGGAAGTGAGCCATGTTGGTGGTTGTACGTGGTACAGGTGAAACATTTTTTCAGTCCTCTCCTTGCACGCTGAAGGAAACAATTTAACCTGTTCCAGTAGCTAGATTGTCAAACAATATTATTCTGATGTTTTTCTTTTGTCTATTTTCTCTTTTTTTTTTAACACACAAAAACAACAATCCAGGGAAACGTGTTTTTTGCCGCTGTTAGAATTGTGATTAGAAGAAGCGTGTGTGAAATACCGGCTGCCGGCTAAACACACAACAGTTTGCAGAACACAATGGACTGTAAAAATAAAAAATAAAAAAATAAAAACCAATTCTGTGAAACAGCGAAGCCGTGAAAGATGAACCGTGTTATAGCGAGTGATTACTGTATTGAAGTTATTTTGAGTTAGTTTTTTTGACGGAAGTGTACTTTGAGTAATGTTCTTGTCAACACTCTTCATTTGTTTTCCTTATGTTTTTTCAATTGTAGTTTTTGTTATTTCATTCATTTTCGTTAACCATAATAACCTGGTGTCCCACCAGCTTCTGCTGCGTACCAGGTAAATTTCAGTGCCGTGTCTCGGGTCTGCGCTGGATTTGTAAGGATTCGCCTTTGAGTTTTCAGTACCGCTTTGGCCAATGGTGTGATCGCAAGGACACAATGGAGGCCCTCCAGTACATGTCTGCAGGCCCCCTACTGGACATCACAGTGACTCATGGGCAGTTTGACGAGGTCTATCTGCCACACTGTATCTGCACAAGTAAGAGAGGATGGATGCAATGAAAAGACTTTGTCTGGTGGTGTGCAAATGAACAATGGTGCATTTTCTCTTGTGCAGCTGTTGATCCTACAATTTTGGAGAAGTTTGCAGTTCTTCATTCACATATTGATGGAGTTAGTGTGGAAAAAGTGTCCGAGGTCACGCCATCCCATGTCAAGCTACCACACAGAGATTTCTCTGAAAATGGACCACTTGTCCGCTTTCTGCGCTGGGCTGGCTACCCGGTGTTTTTGGCGTGCAAAGTGTTGATATACAGGACCAAGAAAACATTCCTGACGCTGCATGTTTATCTGATACCGAGCGACTCTGCTCTGGAAGTGGTAATGATCTCTTTGGATGGCACAGGTGTAACCGCTGTCATCAAACTTGACCTGTTTCAACTATTGAAGATGGAGCGTCTTTGTGACTGTAGTGTGTTTCTCCATCACAGGAACTACAAAAGAAGGCAGAAAAGCAAGGCTATGAAAGGATTGAGAAGCCTTACCCCCAAGGGACCTTGGAATTGGATGCCCAATTCAACCTCAAAACCGATGTTGACGATTCAGCAATAACCCCGAAGGTATGACTTAACTGCCTTTTACAGGAACTCAACACAATTCATTGTACTACAGTGAAACTCCTCTACAACGAAATCATGTTTGCAGCAAGAGATTTTTCACAACAGGGGGTTTTTCACTGTCGCAAATTTGATCTCGGATGTAAACACACACACACACACACACACACAAACGTATGTGTACTCTTTATTTTTATTCCAAAAGTGCATAAGTATGAGCACACACTTATTTGACACTTCATATAGTCAGTGTAGAAAGACAAAAAGGGAAAGAAATTGCGAAATTTACGATCAGCATTCACTTTCACTTACATCAATTTCTTGGATAATGTCTTTTATTTTGCTTCCGCCGTCTGTCATTTTGATCACTTTTCCCCTCTCTTCCAGCATCAGAGCTCTTCTTGTCTTAGCTGCTTGACATCCAGAGGTCCGTTTTTTAGCCATTTTAGCAATGCAACATTCATGCTGCGTCTGAATCGAACAATAACAAATACTTCCTGGACCCGGTGGCTTTTCTTTCCACCATCTCACTGTCTCTAACTCGACCTCCCTTCGACCGCCACCCAAGACAGCGTTGCTCAGCTGATGTCATGCAATGAATTTTTAAAGGCGAGTTCCACCGCGCTAACTATGGCCAAATTATCACAGCTATTCTGATGCATTCCACTCTATCTTCCACCGATCTAGCTACAGTATCTACACACATAGATATTGAGGTCCCTCTTGGCCAATCAGAGGCCAGGATGATGCCAATGGCAGAGCAGCTCTGAGTATGTTACGTTCAGGAAACTGAGCTGTGAGCAAAATAAAAATCGTTCACAATGTAAACCAGTGTGGTGGTTGCTGTTGCCATTTCCGAATGAAGCAGTAGAGGTCGCTGTTGGATTAGACTTCATTGTAGTGAATCTCTTGGAGGTAAGAGCAGAGAAAAATATTTCCTATAACGCAACAGGGTTTTTTTTCGTTGTATGGGGGGCAGGAGCGTGGGAATGGTGTTAATGCATGAATATTTTTTCACACTAGGGGGTATTTTCGCCCATGTAGGTTTCGTTGTAGAGGAGTTTCACTGTAATAGGTCGGCTTTCAAAAGTCTCCTCTAAAAGCCTCACACCATGTACCTCGCTGCCATACATTTTGTCACTGCTGCGCCCTTCAACACCAACCACTGTGAACGAACTGTACCCCATGTTTGAAGGCCATTTGTTCCCTCACACAGACAACTTTATAGCCCATGTTTATCAAGAAAACACTCTGCAAATTGTGTCGGCACCTGAAATGGTCAACAGTGCAGATATTTTCACTTGACTTGAATGGTTGTTTTTTTCTCTTTAACTCTGAATTTTTTTGTATTTCTCTCACAGGATTTTAGGTTCAAATATGAAACTCGGGACCCGAATTACTTTGAAGTGTTCATTGAACAACCAGGGGCTTCATTCACTCTCACACTTAAAAATGCAACTAGAACAGTGTGGAGCTGTATAATTCGACAATGTGCGTGCTGATCATTTTTTAAATACAGCGTGTTTTCTGTCTCCGTTACCAACACATTACAAAATTATCAATCAATCATGTGCTCCCCCCCCTTGGCAGTTGACTACTCATGTTCCATAGCCCCTGTGCCTGAATTGAAGACATATGGTGAGTATATTTTATTGTACTTATTTTTTGCATTGATTCTACTGGAAAAAATCATCAAAATAAGATTGTTTAAAGGGGCCAGAACATGTTATTTTAAGCTTTCCAAAGTCAACTATACACTGTAAAGAAATTTGCTGTAAAAGAACAATAAATTATTTTCAACAGGGACATCAGCAATCTGCTGTTATTTTACAATACAGCTACTGTATTGTATTTTTACAGTATAGTACTGTATAGTGAATCACAGTATCGAAGCATAGTGGGTGATAACAGTGGGTGGGAGAGGCTGACATTTTCTTCGGGAATTCCATGGGTCACGGTAATCCTGTGGGATTCCCACCGGATAGGAGTCAATTTGTCCTCCAATCACGGGATTGGGGACGGTACAGGATAAAAAGTTTGCTGGAGCAGGATTATCCAGGAGGAAAAAATATATATTGCACAAAATAGTGAGACTCCATGAGGAAAAAGCTGGTGACAAACTGGTCAATAAATGATTTAGCAACAACATTAGGTTTATTTATTTTAATATAGTCGACCTCCCAAATGAGAGTGGTACAGGAGTGGGAGTCATTCTGAACAGGAACAGGAGCAGGATGGGATGGGAGGTGTATTCGCCCAGACGGGATAGGATTTCTTTATTTGAACAATGGTCTGGGAAGGGATTTTTTTTCTGTAGAATGGGGATGGACAGGAGTGAAATTCCACTCCTGTGTCCCCCTCTTGCGGGTGGTGTTCGTTTTACACCGTATTTACTTATTTAACAAGATGCTACTATATTTTGGATTATAGCTCATGACTCAGATTTTATCTTAGTTTTGCTTTTTGGTGCTTTCTACCATCGTTGTTACTGATTTATTGCTTTACTGTTGTATATGTTAGTTGCTCCATGTACAGCACTTGGTATGCAGCGATGGCTGTTTGAAAGTGCTCAGTAAATACAGTTGAGTTGAGACTGTCGGACAACTGCCTTACGGTATTTTCACAGTATATGCCAGTTTAGATATTAAGTCTGCTATTTGAAAAAAAAAATAATGCATCAGATTCTTATGCGGCATTTCTGTAACACCGTCAAAGCGTCCTCAATTGCTTATGCACACTGGTGGCGAAAGACATGACTCGGACAGAGCGGAATTCTGTGACTTGACGACCCGCTGTACCTCCTGAACCATGGCCGCCCCTGGTTTTGATGTGCCCTGTATTTTACTTGAATTTTGTATCTTCTTGTGCATCTAAAATCTATCACAAATGCATCTAGCTACATGCGTGCACCACTATTCGCCGGTCCGTGCCAAGTGACAAAAAGTAGCAGGTTAAAGTGTACCTCCGACGGTCCATTTCAAGGTATTGAAGGGGAAACAGAGCAACATAGTAAAGTTTGATAATATCTGGTGTTCCCGTCTTTGTGTCTAGATTGTCTTGTATTTGCCAAAATGGTACACCTGCAAACCGCATGGTTCAATGTAAAGGTGATTCATAAAAGAAGTGGAAGGCATATTCTGTCATGCAGTTGAAATAGTAATGTGGTGCCGACCTGGAGCGCTTGAAACAAAAGTTTCATACTGTTAAATTACATGTTGTTATTCTCAACTCACCTCAACTTTATTTATCGAGCACTTTAAAACAACCACCGCGGTATACAAAGTGCTGTACAGGGAACAAAAATAATTCATCAAACTATAAATTAATAACAAAGACAGGAGAAATCACAAAAGGAGTAAAACTACAAATCAAGTCTCATGCTGAGTCAAAAACCAAAGAATAAAAATGAGTTTTAAGACTAGTTTGAAAGATGAATTAAGACGAGTTAGCTGAACCTTCAATGGGAGGTCATTCCAAAGAGTGTGTAAAATTGAAAGTGTTTTCACTGCTGGCTGCTGTGAGAAAGTGGGCGTGTGCTGAGTCTGCAAGGTGGCTCCTCTCTTTGTGACATATAAAAGTGAGGACCCAGCCGTTGTCTTGGATTGGGGGGAGCTGTTGC
The DNA here is from genome assembly GCA_018466805.1 of Hippocampus abdominalis. Lineage (NCBI taxonomy): Eukaryota > Metazoa > Chordata > Actinopteri > Syngnathiformes > Syngnathidae > Hippocampus > Hippocampus abdominalis. The sequence goes on along the minus strand of CM031695.1, from coordinate 5,434,833 downwards.
TTTGAGGGCAGCCATGAGCAGGAATGCTCAGAGATGGGTAAATGGAGGAAAACAAATCTCTGAGATGTTTTTGGTAGTGATGGCCAAATGAAGCCCCATGAAGCAATGAAGCTTTGCAGCCAATTGGTTTGCACATGTAGCAAACTTTCATGGTGCATTATACTCTATGGCGCCATCAAGTGGTCCAGAAGCCCAACAGGTCAACAGTGTTCAGAATTCAATGGCTATTTGCCTCACGAAGACTGCTGGGATAGGCTCCAGCACCCCCCGCGACCCTAGTAAGGATCAAGTGGTTCGGAAAATGGATGGATGGAAAGATCTGAATGTGCTTGTGTTAGTAATTTGGTATGTGAACAAAATACAACAAGTGCTAAGAATCATTTGTTATTCATTTTTATTTCGAAATAATAGCTTTCCCACAGTGGCTGGCTTGAAACGGTTTCTTTTTTTGGACAATATTTCACCAGCTTTAGAAAATATTCTTTCACAAGGCACAGATGAAGCTGGGGTGCAGAGAAATGTCAGTGCCAGTTTATATGAATTTGGGTAGGTATGACCCACTTTCATGGCTCTCCTTGCTCTCATGCAAGGCTCTATAATGCCTCAACATAGGTGTTATTGTTGTATACAAGTTCCCTTGCACACAACAGACACTTCACCTGTGAAATAACAATAGTTGGACAAAAGAACAAGCGAAAAGCTGCATTGTCACATTTATATGAATGTAGTTTTTCTCCCTTACCTTATTGGGAGCAATCAACTCAAAATGTTCCCATACAGGGGAGAATCACCTTTTTCGCGCTGGTTCCATCACAAGCAACGGACAAGGCTCGAAAAAAGAATGCACTAGTTGCACTGTTGCGCACGGGTGCAACAAATGCAGAAGCCCGAAATCCACAAAATGTGAGATAACAGGCGATCGCCATTGCGTTTTGCAACCTATTTATACAGTAGTCTGTACTGTACTGTGTTTGCAATGCGCGCCAAACGTCGGACCACTGCCAAAGCGTCCATGCGATTCAGAAAGCCGGCGAGGCTTCATACATCATCACTCCCGGATTTTGCCGAAATCACGCGTGCCCCGAGACAAGCTTCGTGGAAACGCCCCTCCCATTACTCGACAAGCTTCGGAGCCTCGGCCCATTTCGTCCCATCACTAGCGAACGGCCTCAAAGACAACCAGCACAGTCTATGTGCAATTTTGTTGGGTCCACAGCCTTATCAAGCGCTGAGAGCAATGAAAGAATCTTTTAATGTGTTGCTCTTGGAAGGAAGAACCATGATGGGTCCTCATACCTTATGGAAGCAACAGAACTCAATAGAAACAATAATTCAAATTAGTTTACTTTTTCCCAAAAGCAGCATTTTATTTCAGCCAAGAAGCTTGTCTAAGGCACGAAGAAACTTGGACAAGGTGATAGCCAACATTGAAATGGCAGTGGAGGGATTTGAACCCACGCCTCTCAAGAGACTGCAGCCTGATTCCAGCACCTGGGACCACTCGGCCACACTACCTGCCAGCTGAAATCTAAAATCTGCAATTTGTTGGCATGTTGAATAAGTATTGGGACCTCTTGCGTGTGGTCTGAACACCAACATTCAGGGTAGTCTTGTCTGATCTACCCTTGTTTTGAACGTGATAAAGCCAACTTGGATGAGAGGCGAACGGCCTCAAAGACAACCAGTAGAGTCCAGTTGCAGTTTGGTCAGGTCGTCAGCCTTGTCAACTGCTGAGTGCAATGAAAGAGTCTCCAGCGCTCAGCAGCAGAGTGGCGCAGCGGTAGCATGCTGGGCCCTTAACCCAGAGGTCGATGGATCGAAACCATCTTCTGCTGTCTGGACTTCTCATGAGACTTTGGTAAACTTATCCTAAGCAAGCTGTGGAATAACCCTTAATCCAACGCCTTAGACCGCTCGGCCACACTACCTTGCACATGGAATCTAAATACTGCACTTTTTTGGAATATTGAATACGTATTGGGGCATCTCGGGTGTGTTTTGAACACCAACATTCAGGGTAGTCTTGTCTGATCGACCCTTGTTTGTAACGTGATAAAGCCAACTTGGATAAGAGGCGAACGGCCTCAAAGACAACCAGCAGAGTCCAGGTGCAATTTGGGCGGGTCCACAGCCTTTTCAAGCGCTGAGAGCAATGAAAGAGTCTCCCGAGCTCACCAGCAGAGCGGCGCAGCGGTAGCATGCTGGGCCTATTACCCAGAGGTCGATGGATCGAAACCATCTTCTGCTATCTGGACTTCTCATGAGAATCTTGTGAACTTATGCTAAGCAAGCTGTGGAATTCCTTTCAATTTGTTGCTCTTGAAAGGATGACGCATGATGAGTCCCCTCATACCTGATGGCAGCAACAGAACTCGATAGAAACAATATTTCAAATTAGTTTACTTTTTTCCAAAATCAGCATTTTATTTCATTCAAGAAGGTTGTCTTGGGCAACACGAAAGTTGGACAGGGTGACAGCCACAGTTGAAATGGCAGTGGTGGGATTTGAACCCACGCCTCATGAGAGACTAGAGCCTTAATCCAGCGCCTTAGACCGCTCGGCCACACTACCTGCCACATGTAATCTAAAAACTGCACTTTGTTGGCATATTGAATAAGTATTGGGACATCTCGCGTGTGGCCTGAACACCAACATGAAAGAGTCTCCAGCGCTCAGCAGCAGAGTGACGCAGCGGTAGCGTGCTGGGCCCATAACCCAGCGGTCGATGGATCGAAACCATCCTCTGCTATCTGGACTTCTCATGAGAATCTGGTGAATTTATGCTAAGCAAGCTGTGGAATTCCTTTAATGTAATTCTCTTGAAAGGACCTATTGGAGTCCTGAATTGAAGAATGGTCTTCTCCAAAAATTCTGGCATGTGGAAATTTACCCTTTCTCAGTTCACTTATCTGAAAAAGGAAAAAAATTATTTTGGTTCACTAGTCTCATTCTGAGTCCAAGGTTTCGTGAGCAGTTTACAGTCTGGATTCCTGGGAAAGGCAAAGAGAAAGAAATTTACGGAAGAACTTGGTGGTGGTGCCTATCCCAGCTGTCTTCGGGCAGTAGGCGGGGGACACCCTGAACCGGTTGCCAGCCAATCGCAGGGCACATAAAGACGAACATTCATCCGCGCGCACACTCACACCTTGGGTCAATTTAGATTATTCCATTAACCTGCTATGCATGTTATTGTAATGTGGAAGGAAACCGGAATACCCGGAGAATACCCACGCAGGCACGGGGGTAACATGTAAACAAGCACTGGGCCGCTTTCAAACCAGTTGTTTTAATGTGATATATGAGCAGGCGGAAGTGTGGAAACGAGAGAAAAGTTACACAATTCTTTAACCTTCAAAGCTAATTGTTTTTGATTTTGTTTTTACAAATGAGTGTTAGTCACATGGGCGGGGGGAAATGCATAATGAGAAAAACATGATTTGGCACAAAATCATGTTTTTCGATGGACTTGCTCAACTAATGTTCTATTCACACAAATATTTCAAAAATCTTAAATGTGACAGAACGGTTTTGGACTGTAAAGAAGAGGACACATTCTTTTTTGAATGTTGCTGAAAGTTAAATCTCATAGTTTAACAACTTTACAAACACAAGAATAATGAGGAAAGTTACTTTTTTTTTATCCTTCTAGATGAGGAGCTTCTACGAGTGAGCACTGATTTTGCGGAGCGGGTCAGTGCAGAAGTTACGAATCAATTGTTGGGTGACCTTTTGGGCAAAAGCCTGAATGACGGTGAGAGAACTGCAATAATAGAGGGGCAAGTGATCCAAACACACAAAGCACGTGCACTGATCGATACGGTAAGGAAGAAAGGACCCGAAGCTTCTATGATCATGATCTACCACATGCAGCGCAGAGACCCCACACTTCACGGCCTGCTGGGGCTGCCCCGTATCCCAACCCCACCAAGCAGCTAAAATACCTCAAGCTGGGTTCCCAAGAAACTAGTCTTAATTGAACCGAATACACCAGCAATTTTGCCCAACTCTTAAATTCAAAGAAGTATTTTTATTTTTTTACTACTGACAAAGAAGTTCTTTGTATTTGAAAACATTGCTGTCACATGGGCTGCCTTCCACCATATTTGTAGCACCATAGGCTAAGCGTATGCATTCGTCATCATGTACGTGGTAGTGTGAAGCATCTGAAAATGTTTTTAAACAGTTTTAAACGTGGCATCAACAACAAACAGATAATTGAGATGCAAATGCAAATCCAGAATTCTAGGGATGGTCCAAATTAAGAAGATTCAACCTTAATATTTTGAAGTTACCTTTGCTTTTAAATTGCCAAAGTACTCTTTTAGGCCTTTTCTCTCTACACCTGCCCATTTTTGGAAGTGGTGACTTGGCGACCTAGCAGGGATTAGCAGATGTATGTATAAAAGTGCCTATGCACAATGTTTTTCCATCTTTTTCGAGCCATGGCACATTTCTTTGAAAAAGCCTCACAGCAGACCACTTGCCAATAATGTGAAAAAAGCTTATTCCAATGCAAAAATGCACATTTCCCCAGTGCGGGACAAATAAAGGTTTTCTTATTATTCTTATTTTAACAATTCAAGTGTTATATTGTTATTCTAAGTGTTTTTTTAACATTGAAGAATAATGTAAAATTACAACACCTTGGATAGGAATCAAATATTTTATACTCTTTCATATTTATTCTCACTCAGTGTGATAAATGGTTTGGATGAACACAAATCTGATATCCTGGCAGCAATTGGTGAAAGACGCACAATGCTCTTCCTCCACAGCTCTCAGTCGTTCTCTGTTATTAGTTTTTACAGCAGCCAGGCTATTTTCCTTAGCTGCTTCGGGTCTGAATGTCTCATTTACATTGCCACTGGGCCTTTTTTTTTTTTTAATGTAGCCACAAGTTCAGCGACATGGTAACTTGCTTTCAGGGCTCATGCACGTGCTTGTTTCCCACTGCACGCCTAACAATATGTCACAGTGTTTGAAAACCACTTGACTAAAGTACATGAATCGTGTCTTAATGGCATGTATATAATATAATTTCATAATTTTTATTTTCATAATAAAGTCTTCTGGCTCATGGCCTGTGTGTTGCCTCATTTTACAAATGTACATTCTTGTTCAGAAATGATGAATCAGCCTTCCACTTGTAATCCATGGGATCCACACTCTAAGCTTAATGATACCTATGGTTGACATTTCAAGGCAGCCTCTAAACCAGGGGTGCCCAAGTCTTGTTCTCGAGAGCCCCTATCTAGCCTGTTTTCGATTTCTCCCTCCTCCAACACACCTGATTCAAATGATCAGGATCATTATCAGGCTTCTGCAAAGCATTCTCATTTGAATCAGGTGTGTTGGAGGAGGGAGATGTCGAAAACAGGCTGGATAGGGGCTGTCGAGGAGTGTAATTGGGCACCCCTGCTCTGAACTCGCTTGTAATTTGTATGAGAGATGGCTTTCGAATTCATCTAGCCCAGCGATGGGGAAACTTTCATGCTCAAGGGCCACATTAGATTTTTCAAAAGGAGACATTTCTTGATAGCGCTCCGTAGTTTCATGTGATATGTGGCTTTTCCAGCTGCTGAGAAACAATGTTTCTGTAAATTGCTATTTTTGTAATGTGTTACTCCCAACACTGCCAATAAAACACAAATAGCCTGAATTAAAGTATTGTTCTTGCCATGTAACATGTGAAGTGATCTGAAGGCAGCGTAACACTCAGCTATCTATCTGAATATGTAAATGTGGACATGTTTCTTTGTGACACAGACTCGAAAACGATTTCTGGCGGACTGGTCCCATGTTCTCTCTGCATTAGTTTCGCTGTCTGCTAGCTCGCTTAGAGTACTTAGCCTGTGTCTGTTCCCTTTCAATATTTTTACAATTTGAGTCCATCTTTTACATCTGTCTGGGTCTTTCTTTTCTCTGGGGAAATTATGAACAATGAACGGAAGTTTACAATTTACATTGTCCATCTTTGGGTGAACTTTGCAATCATTGGGTGAACTTTGCAATGGTGTTTTTCTTTTACACCAATATTAAAGCCTCTAAATTCCGTTCGAGCAGTAAAACAAGGAACAAAGTGGATGTGCCATTTTGACACTTAAGGCTTGAAGCCTATTAAACAATGCTTGCAAGCTTAGACTTGCACAGATAGGCATATAACTGTACTACTATTTTCACACCAAATTTCAATGACCGTTTGTGTGGTAGCCATTTTTAAACTGATTGACTCACGCATGCGCAGATGAGATCCACAAGTTCCTTTTTGTACAAGTGCAAATGTACAAGTGGCAACCAAGACATTACCACAAACGTGACAGTAGGTGGCGGTAATGAGAATCGCCCTAATGTCACCGAAAAGAGAAGGAGGATGAGGAAGTGCTCCAGCTCCAGCTCCCTCAAGAAGAGCACTAGTGTGTGGTGCTGGAGATTTAATATCCTTTGCTGCCAAGTACACGCGGGGCAGCTACATCCTTGTAATATTTTAAAATGCCATGGGTAACTGTTGGGCCTTCTGCGTAGGAATCTTCAGAAGAGAGGCTAATAGGATCCAAAGAGGTGGCGGGTAAGTAACACATTAGCTTGGCTAAAGGAGCTAATTAGCTTGGACAGCATCATTTAAAACGGGGAACTCGCTTCCTGCTAACGTTACCCTAAAATAATCGAGTGTGCCTTTTGAAACTAATTGTGAAAAGTAAAGCATCCTGATCCCCCACGTTAGTGGGTTCTGAACCTGCAGTCTGTCTGTCAGCAGACCTCAAAACCCCACCCTTGTGACCGTTCCTCTTGACATTGGTTTCAATAAGTCCGCTGGAGTCTCTCGCGCCCACTGGGGTCTTGTAATTGTAGTTATTGAATGAACAGAGGCTAAGTGTTATTCTACCCTGTGTGGCTGCTCAAGTTTATTTTAACAATAGCTTGTTGTCTGACGTCATGAGCAGACTGTTACGTCACTAGGATGCCAGGAATCGTGAACTGTTGTCCTTAAGAGTGCCCTCAATGTACCCATGATGCATCTTGAAAAAGTCGTGAACTATGGCCACTGGAAAAGCTAGTATGTTTTATTCCCTGATGCAATACACTGATGCAAGGACACCATTTTGTTCTTTTGGATTTTATGACATGAGTCAAATCTCAGATTTGCAGCACAAAACTCTATATAAGTACATCAACACACGTGGGCATAGTTTTTAAAATAAAAAGCAGCAGCCCCATTTACAGTGAGAGATCATCCCCTGCACCTGCATGATTTTTTCCCCCAACTTCTTAAATTAAAATGTAATTCTCCATGGTCAGCAGAGGGAATGACCACTTCTTGAAATCAAAATGGTATCATTGATTGCTCTGTTGGAGTACTGAAAGCGATTAAATGCCTCTTTTAGAAACTAAGCATATTACATGCTATCGCTCCCATGGAAGAAAAATAAAAGATAAATGATTTAATCTGGTTAAAAACATAAACTAAAATTTGCCAATGTTGAGTCACAAATGAAACCACTTTGACTGAAATTGTATCATTTAATCAAGTAAATATCAATGAATTAATTCACTTTGTTTTCATGGGTTTCAATTAGCCCAAAGTTGTCCAATTTGATGCAAACAGATTATATTTAAAGATCTTAAATTGGACATTACAAAGTGTGACAAAATTCCCCGGTTTAGGGTACTTTTTCATAATATATACTGTAGTAGCACAGCTAAAAGGGGTCAAGAAAGTACACACAATGGCCAGCATTGAACTCAGACGGATAAACACCAAAATCGTCACGCAAACCACATTGGAAGTCCGCTAAGATGAATAACAATGTGTGATGGAAATTAGCATAAATATTTTCTTGCCTCTGTCGTCTTCTTGATCTTGATTTTTCTGCATCTGTTCCGGTAGACGTCAGTGCTGCTCGATATGTTGCGGCACAGCATGGTACTACAGTGAGGTGGATTGCAACTATAAATTCGGACTTGCCTGTGTACACCAATGGGGAAAAATTATTACTTGGATATCACTGATAATCACTCCCTTGGGGCGATTTAGAGTATTCCATTAACCTGCCATGCGTGTTTTTTGGAATTTGGGAGGAAACCGGAGTACCCGGAGCAAACCCAAGCAGGCTCGGGGAAAATATGCAACCTCCACACTGGAAGGCCGGAGTCGAACACTGCACCTCTGCACTGTGAGGCGGACGTGCTAACCAGTTGACCACCGTGCCACCCGTATAATTCATATTTGATCAATATTTATTACATAAGGTCGACCAGCTTGCATTAATGACATAACTTAACGATGGAAAACAAATTTTCCATTTGACTGATGAGTGAACTACATTGTCATCAACATAAAAAGCACCACATAGTGATGAGGTAGTCTGGAACGAGTAAGTGATTCCCAAAACAGTCCAGCTGCCTTGAATGATGTGTTACTTCTCCATTTCAGTCATGTTTTTATCTGCTGACAGTCTGGCTATGTTGGTGACGCCCTCAAAAAACACAAGACCAACTTTCGCACGTTTGAAATAAACTGCAAGTGTTAAGAAAATTTCACATTGGTTTTAATAACTAATAGTTGTAATTCATCTCCTGTTTGTCAGACTACCAAATGAGCAACGCGTTCTCACGTTTTTATCAGCCAACTGTCTGAGTAAGTGCAGTGTTTGGCATTTTTCATTGCGAGTAACGTGTGTGGTCTTACAGGTCCAAATACCTTCGCAGCAGCAGCACTGGGGAGCATTATACAATCGAGGTACAATTTCCACTTTGACTCTCTTTTTGTCTTTACTGTGCATTATTTATCTAATTGCTGTATTTGTGTTAATTTTGCCAGTTTGAAAACCTTGTCGAAAGTGATGAGGTAAGTGTGATTGTCCATTTTGGTTGAGCTCACAATTTTACTACTTTGAAGGGCCTTCAAATACAGAAACCCAACTCATTTTTGAAAACAAGAAGTGTGCACCAAATGGTCAACAGTGCAATAATGAATTCTTGATGACCTTCTGTTTATTCTTTTTTGGCAGGAGGAAAGCCCTCAGCCGTGCCAAAGGTAGAATATTTACTCAAATTACATATTTCAAATGCAAATGTAAAATTTGAATCATTTTTGTTTGGTTGGTTTTTTGCTTCAGGCCCATCAGTGAGGATGAGCTGAAGAACCTTCGGGAGCATCGGTATGCTGACATCTCTAATAAGCAGGTCCTGATCGACCAGAAGCTACAAGCTGAGGTACTAGTCTTTCTCATGTTCTCTTACTTTCCTGTCGGCCCCCAATTTATATTATTGTTTCACGCTTGAGACCTACTTTTGCTTATCTTATCATTTGCTACGTTTATTTTATTTTTTTCTGTTTGGTAATTTTCTGTTGTTTGTGTTTTGCTTCATTTTGTTGTATCACTCAGTTAGAGGCACAAGAGGAAAGGTTGAGGCTAGAAGAGGAGGCTAGAAATGCTGCCCAGCGGGAGGCCGCCAGGTTGGCACGTGAACGAAAAGTGAAGGAGGTGAGGCGACATTGAGCGCTCCTCCCTTCTACCAGTTGACTGTACCGCTTGCTCTACTGACCAGCATGCAAGCCCCCTATGTGGCTGCTTTTTGTCTTCATGAATATTTATTAGGGGTGTATTGTGCCAGTTCTCATTTGTCTGGTGCCCTTCAATACCTATTGCACATTTGGGAAGTATATGATCCCTGAGTACAGGGTGTTCCAGAAGTCTCCATAAATAAACGTTTCTTGACAGAGACCATTTGACTGCTTGTTCAACCGCCCATCAGGATGATTTCAGTTGGTTGCTCTTTATTCAAATGCGTTCTCTAGTCTAGGTTATCTGAAATATAAAGAAAAAAAAGTGTTCGACCCACATACGCTATGTACGGAATGTATTATTTATCCTATGTATGGAGACCTATGAGACAGCCTGTATACGGCGTCAAAATTATGAGACACACACAAAATGGGACAAAGTAACTTTTTACCAAATAGTTCATTTATTTTTACTTTCTTATGTACCAATACAAAAAGAGTTCGTTGCTACTGAAATGCAATTAATGCCTCATTCCGCTACTCTTCTGTCTACATCTCATTTGCTTTGTCCTGCAACGGTGCCTAAAGTGAAAGAATGGCATTGTATCACTATATATGATATTTAAATATATCTGCCAATCTTAACCACTCGTGTGGGCTCTTATTCTGCAGCTCTCGGTTCAGAGGATGAGGGGGAAAGCAGATGGGTGCGGCAGCGATTCTCAGCCGAGAAAGTGAGTCACGTCCCCTCATCGGACAACTGGATGATTTTGCAGCTGAGTCAGCAAGGATTTTTTTTCTTTTCTTTTTGTTGTAAATTTTCATTCTCGCAAGAGAGACATCCTTGTTCATCTTTATCATTTGGCAATGATTGTTAAGGAAGATTCAGAAATCAAATTGTCCAGTGCAGAATGGTGACTAAGTGGTTCAAATGTCTTTACCAGGTTTAATTCGTAAGATTGAACATTGATTGACATTCGCATGTCTTTGGTGTCAGCTCAGTTCCCATTGAATGATACTTTAGTGAGAATATGAGTGCGTAGAATTGTCTGTGTCTCAATGTGTGCCCTGCAAGTCACTGGCAATCACTACAGACTTTTGCCCAAGTCTGCTGGGCTACACTCCAGATTTCTACAACTCTGAACAAGCTTAGAAGTATAGCAAATGGATGGCTGGATGGACATTGAGGTAACTGACAAAATGGGAGGGCACTACCAGCTATGACGTGAGCTGAGGCCAAAATCCACACAGATCTCTCCTATGGTGCAACATTAATCTGCCCATTGCCACGGCGGCATGAATACGGGAGTTCAGAACATTTTGACAGTGACTCTCCAGTTACTTTAAATATCTTAAAGAAATAACTATTCATCATTCTTTTTTGAGTTTTCATGATTGTCAAATTTTTGGTTGAATGCCCAATTGCAGTGGGTAAAATACTGATTAGACATGTCACCCTTTCATGTCCGTACCCCAGTTTTGTGTATTTTCATTCTAACGCCGTGAAGGAATGTTTTTATGATTGTCATCCTGACCTGTTTCAGACAAGCCGGGGATGGTTTCGACCCCTCCCTCCAGAATGTCAAAGCTCAGTCAGAGGTTTTCAGAAGCAACAGTGAGTGAACTCAACCACCCAGTCTTGGCTAATCTAATGGAAGTACATCACATCCGCACTAATAGGGAACTATGATTGAATTAATGATACATGACCCCCCCCAAAAAAATGGATTCTGCAATGTTTATACTCTCGTGTTGCTAGGACTTCCCTCCGACACAAATGTGGTGACGCCTAACACGGAGCGCAGCTGGGATTTCACCACCAAGACACGCTCCACCAATGATGATGCCACTTCATTGGATCTGGAGTGGGAGGATGAGGAGGGTGAGAGTACAATTCTGTTGTTTAGTTTGGGGAGCTGGGCATACTTGTTTCCAGATCAGTGCTGTTTTTGGCAGCCATTTTAGATTTAGTCTTAGTTTTTGGGCAAAAATGTTTATTAGTTTTAGTCATTCCTATTTGTGATAGTTTTATTCGAGGAAACCTCAAAAAAAGGTTTTAGTCAACAAATACTCAAAAAGGTTCCAGTCAGTTTTAGTTAAAAATAGGCATACAAGGTTTCCACCCAATAACAAATACTTTCTGATCTACTAAGGATTATGCGTTACACACAGATGAATTGGTAACCGTTGAATCAATGTTTATCACTCCAAAATAAGCCAAGAACCAAAACATTTCTTTGGCAATTGTTGTGGCTTTAATTCTGTGAATCAACCTGCTCAAGTGCAGTGAACATGCACATGCCCAAAATATGAGCAATGGATGAGAACACTTGAAAGTATGAAACAAACATGACACTTAAAGCGAAATATATGTAACAATGTTTTAACTCCTATCCTTAATGCAGTTATGGTGTAAAGTTCATTTCATCCTCAGAGCTGACAGTGTGGATGATTTTACACCCCGATTGCATCACTGTAGCTCAGAATGACAGGACAACTGTGTGATCTAAGAGAAATAATTTCATCCCATCATCCAACTAAGTAGCAGAAAATACTCCATAGCCAATTTATGTTATAATTCCTACATGTGCCTTAATCTACTTTTAATATTTGATTATGCACACTCAACAAGCTAATGAACGGTAGCTCAGCCAAAATAAATGAAGGTTTATGTTACCCCATTTGCGCCCGGAGTTACTTGGAAAACTTTCAGCTCACAATGAGATTTACCACAAGCTGACTGTCGAGTCACATTGAATGCTAGCAATCGTAGACAGTTACCGTATGATATGTTAATAGGACTAGTTGCGACTTAACTGCGAAGAAATGTCAGCGTAGTGGTGATACATTGAAACCATGTCGCCTGGTCCTTGGCATTCTTTCGGGTAAATGATGGAGCCATGAAAAATATGTGTATGGACATGAATGGCTGTGTTCTTACTCTGACTTTACATGTGAGAGATATTTACAATGTCTCTATTATTGTTGTCACCTTGAAAGAAGAGGATGCACGGCACAAAACACGACCAAGCATTTAAAAGATAAAAGCCACATTGAAATGTTGCACAGACGGCAGCTTCAGGAACAGTCCTGGAAAATGATGTCATATTTGTAGACATTCACATGTTTTTCTGTGGCGTTGTATCAAGTGGCTTCTACGCATCCTATTACTTACAAAGTTGTAGAATCTACACCGATTAGTCCTGTGACCACTGAAATTCAATTGAAGTTCACTCTGGAAGATGGAAAAAGAGAATAGGCATTCATCGTTGTTGCTTTTTTATTTTATTTTTTTGGGCAGGGAATCAATCACATAGTGACTCAAATCAGAGAGAAGTGAAAATAAATCATACATCCTTCTTTGCCTCTTAGGAATGAACCGAGCGCTTCCAACCTGGGAAAGATCTCGGACCGAAGAAGACATCTTGCGCGCAGCCTTGAGACCCGGCAGTACGCAAGCGCACAGTGGCCCGACCTCGACCTCTGAGGACTCAAACATGCTGGAGTGGGAGAATGATTTTGTGAGTAGCCACCTGGAGGACAATGCAGACCCGGAATTTGAGGGTTTTGTCAATCCTGTGCTGGACACTCCCTCAGAGGACACCTCGGACTATGGCCAGGACAGATAGTGTCCAAAATGAAACTTTTGCCACCTCCTCACATTTACACGAGCTCACCAGCCCCCACCCCCCGACCCCCGCTCCCCATCTCATGAAATAAATGTAATTCCATACTCGTCATATTGTGGAATATGATGAAACGGATGCTACACTTCTCTTCAAACAGACATTCCTTTTTCAGTGCCTTCATTGCTGATCATCTTCTGTATTGTAGCAGCCATTTACCATTTGAGGAATGATCTTACAACCAGTTCACACTGTCCACATAAGCAGAGTTGCCAAACTATTCCAAGGATCCTTGCAACTGAGCAGCAATGATTTACTTCCACCCCGTTCTTAACATTAAATGTGAACTAATCCTTAGACCAATTACAACAATATCAACCCATGATGCCCATTATACTGAAATGATCCCATCGAGCAGGCTACTGATAAGTTAACCGATTAAAAGAAAGATAGCTTTTTGGAGACTGTACAGAATTGAAAGTAAACAGATAAAGCTCTTGGTTATATGAGTACAATGTGGAAAAGTCACATTTTTCAAATCAAATCAAACTTTTTGCATTGTAATTGCAACAGCAGCTGGTAAAGACGTGAGCACAAGAGCGTTATGACGTTGTCCAGTCTTAAAAATGTCAAGACTGGGATTTTAATCTCATCTTTTTTCAGGTCTCCTCCCCCATCATATAACTAATTGCATGACGGGAAAGAATTGCTAATTCAATACAATATCAATATTTGACAATCTGCACATATGTAACATGTATAAAGTCACCCTCATGACATTTGAATACATTTGGATTTAGTTCAATCTAGTCTAGCTTTCAATTGTGAGTACAAAGTGTTGGGCAGGGATTACTATTTGAATAGAAATCAAACATGAATTATCCCCATCAATTATGCTGACAGCTAACCGCCTAATTATTACAAAAATAAATGTTGATTTTTGTTTTGCTAGCATTGCTCCTAATGTAAAGTTGGTTTGTGGCTGTTATCCACTGCAGTCACTGAAAGCAATATTTTGGGCTGAAAGTGACCAAAGACCATGGCTCAAATGAGACGTTGATCAACTGCTGCTCTCCACATCATGCATCTATCATCCAACTTTGAATTTTCTAATAATTTAATTTAAATGTATGCTACAGCATGACACCAGTATACCTATAAGTAGTTGTTCTCATTGCACTTCACAATGTGAATTTGGAATGTTGATGCAGTGTTTGAAGCTTTTACTGCTGGAGAAGGTAGCTTTTACACATGATGATCTGCTGATTTAACATAACAATTCCATCATGTTTTATGTATGTGTGCGCCTTTTTTAAGGGAAACTAGCACGTTTTATAATAGTTTTGAGGTCACAATCACTGTAACTTATTTACAAACTGCGTGTAAAATGACAAACTGAGGGATGTCAAGTGGAACTGTCTGAGAATGCATGGGCTCGTTCAATTACACTTAGCTTTGTTTTATTGTTATATAAAAGGCTGTTCCAGTTTTTTGCTTACATGGGTAATCCTGCAAATAAAACACCAAAGTACCGTTGCCTGATTGATTCTTCATACCCAGCTGGACCACACGTTGAACCTTTTGGGAGTATGGAACACCACAAATGCACCTTTTCAACTCTCAAAACGCCATTCTATTGCAATGGAATGTTTTTTTCTTAATTAAAATAATTTGTACGTACATACAGTGTTATAAAAAGCGTTGAGACATCCCGTTACTTTATATATGCCCCCCCCTCACTGTCCGATTATGCCCGCTGCAATATGTAAATATAATTTGTGGACGATTTAAGCAAGGAGAATCCAAACGCTGTGTGTCCGAGACAAGCGCTTTGTCGGCCGACATGCGTGTGGAATACAGTAGTGACTACTGGTCTGATTAATTAAAATGCAATTAACAGCACGGACGCCAGTGGCGCTTGGAACAAAGGACAACAATATACAACAAACCACAGAGCCCCAGACAGAGTGGAGCCAGCAACTTATGAGGCGTCCCAGAACCGCAGCACGGCTTGCGGAAGAATTCATACCTAATACGCGGAAACCTTGGCGATGCTTCCAAACGAATTTCCAGGAATATTTCTAGAATTCTTTTGGGTTTAATATAGTTTACGTTGCTGCACCATATTAGGTAAATGTAACCTATAGTTTATAAAACTGGTGTATGTAATTCATAGATTGTTCTCTGTATTTTTTAATGTGAATTTCAGGAAACATACGCGTTATAAGTGAAAAATAAATATGCACAGTTTATATCATTAAGATAATCACAGATATGATACGAATAATGCGGCGTTGATTATTTCAGACGTAATGTCAATGCGCGAACTATTGCGCCAGCACAGCGGAGGGATATGTACCCCGCCTCTCCTCTCCTTCATGCAACTTGTCTTAAGGATCTGGAGGGCATGGGAGGCAGACAGAAAACTGCAGAAAATTCTTCCTTCTAAAAAGTTGGACGTTACACATGGACACCTCTACAAACTAGATGAATCGCACGTCTGTAAAGGTATGACAACCGAGTATGATGAACGTGCACGGGTATGCGATGTTAAGTGGAGTTGCACGGCACGCCGAGCTCACCACTTTCTCTCGGTGGGCTAGCTAGGCTAACAGTTAGCATAGCTCAACTTTGCTGGAGAAGTTCAAAAACTTGACGGAATGGTAGTGGACGAGGAAGCTTCACTCGCTTGGGTTTTCCAATTCGTTCGTGCTCTTCTGCATTTTACTTAAGTGATATAGTCGTAAAAGGAGACAATGATACGAGTTGTTTGAGTTGTACGTTTCTAGCCAGTTTCTCGGTAAGTTTTGTAATGTGAGTGGAACTCAGTTAGCAAATAGGCTTGTCGCACTGTCATCGTTGGCGTACTCTTCTGTGTAAATTTAAATCCCGACGACTGTTTTTTTTTTTTTTTTTTTCGCGTTGCGTTGACTTTTGGGAAGATCTATTCACAGCTGTTTGGGATTTGTGTGAGTCGAGCTGCGTTTCTCTGAATCCAGTCGCTCTTCCTCTGGGTGGGGGTGCTCATCACCACTCACCAAATCGTTCTCTGTCCAAATTTGTACATATGGAAGAATTGAGGGAGTCCTTTAATGCACGTGGGCCATCATCTCATAATGAATTGTCACATTGTTGGAAAGAAAAGGTTGCAAAGACATGCCATGTTTGTATATTACACAACGTGTTAACTTTTACTTGCATAAAGTAATGAAGCTTAAAGGAGCAAGTTACGTATCTTTTCTGAGAAAATTCAGAGATTGATCAAATGAAGAGTAGGCGATGTAAATGTTTGTTGTTCAACCGTAACGAGCCATCAGTGCGAAAGGTGTGTTATCACTTAACAGAAGATGAGCTTGATCTAGAACTTTGGTCATCTAGATTCAAATCACTCCCTGTAGTTGTGTTAAGTTTGGCCATGTCAACGATTCTCAAACAGGATGTTTCAGAAGGTTTGAAAATGTACCCATGTCGAAATGTGTAACGTCTTAGCTCACCTACAATGAATGAATGAATGAATCAGCTATGAATCACTAATGGGATTAACGTGAGTACAACTGACTGAATGTTTGAAGAGTTTATTGAATGTCAGGAAAAATCAACTCTACGGGCCAGTAATGTCGTGTGTATGCCTACATGCCCCCATTGGAGCATTTCCAGTATTTTTGTGTGCGTGTGTGAATGTAGAACAATGAACGGTGGAAGTAAGTGCTGGACAGCTGTGTGCTGTAAGGGAGGGATTGAGGCAGGAAACAGCTTTTGGTGGTTACATCCTTTTCTGCAGGACGGCTTTCACAAGCCCCCAGACAGCAGCTGAAGGCTACACGTTTGATTGTTGGCTCGGACCGTGTCGTATATCAACACCTCATACAGTCTAACCTTGAGAGTTGAACTCAGTCTGTGTGAGATACTGACTGACTTCCAAATTATTTAGATGTTATAACATATTTCCCACAAGTAATCATAAAAAGTGAATTAATTCTCGACAGACTACAATTGCCACTACCATAACCCTTTCATTAACAGTACAGGTGTTTACAGTTGTTTTTGTAACATTTTCACCAGGGCTGTCATGTCACAATTAAGCGAATGACCAAAATAAAATGAAACAAAAATTGAACCAGGTATTGAGGCTTTGCAACAACAGTTTTTCCACATTGACTGTTACTGCAGTCTCACGTGCCTCCGCGAAGAAACAAGTTGGTGCATTGGTGGTGAGCCAAGAGTCTGTAAAAGAAAATGTCTTAATATGAGGTCATTCATTCCAAGTGCAATGTGTGCCACAACAGCACGTCTACGATGTTAGCTAATTAATATAGCCTACTATGGCTAATTAGTGCATATTACGCTATCGCAAGTGGTCCGAGATGGAGACGGCTGATGGTGCCCTTTCAATCACTTTATTGCACAAATGGTAAGCAAACAAATATGAAAGAAGTACAAAGAGTCATACACAAGTTGCTGATAGCTAAAATTCACACCGACTCACTCAACACCCAAACTGGATCACGGGTTAGTCAGTTGACTGCGAGCTAACTCTACGCTGTCATTCGCTGGCGCTGACATCACTCACCAGGATGGACTCTGCCTTTTAAAGGCATACACACTCAAAGCCACATTTATTACCGCAGAAAGTTGGGAGTAGTTGTAGGATACTCCATTTGAAACAAATATTCCATAGCAGCAGGCCTAATTTTAACATAGTCGTTTAACTACAGCATATAGCTATGTTAGGCTCTGTATAATAAAACTAAAATAAACTACAATTTCTCACCCTTTGAAGATGCCAGACAGGGAATAGCAAGGCATTTGCAGGTCAATGCCATCACCTCGTGGCACATATTTTCCATTAGAACATTCTCATGGCATGCCAAACATTATTTTGACTGAAATAACGGTGATCTCATCTCAATTTACCCACAAATATGATTCCTTTGTGTGAAATCTGGGCCTGTTTATTGAGCACAACCTATATTGTTGTTTCAGTGGAAACAGGTGGACACACAAGGTCATCGTACCGTCTGCCATCAAGTGAGCGTGTAATTGTTCTGCATGTCACTATACATCACTGGCATGGATAGATAAAGATACTTTCAGAGTTGGTGAACGCCTGCTTACTCCTTTTAATATATCCATTCAACAGAGTGAACTACTTTGCAAACACAATCTGTCAGACAATTGTCTTTCAACTTTTACCGAGGCAGTCAAAAAAACGACATGCTAGGTATTTGTAAAAATGAAAATGACATGGGTTCACACAGTTACAGTCTCCCCGTTTGAACTGTTCCCTTTTTATATCAATAGAAAACTGGAGACTGATGGTCTCCTGAATTGTACTTGCCTACCTGAAATACTTTCTAGTTTGCTGGCATTTTAAATTATGAACTTGACCTGCTATCCAAAAGTGAAACACTCAGTCCCGCCTCATATCTACACTGGGTTTAATTTAGCCATAAAATTGCCTGTAATCTGCCATGTTTCTTTTGCATGACTGCATTTGACAAAAAAATTCCATCGGCTTATGCCGATGACTTGCTCGTTCAGGCATAGTTTGGCCATCTATAAAATATGGCCATTGCTAATCCGGTTGTAATTTTATTTGAGAAAGTATTTCCAGAAGGTAAATGCTTCCGGTGTGTTTTCCAGACATCTGATGGATTAAAAGCGCTGGGTGCTGACTGGAAGTGCTGAGAGCTGCTTCAGCCTGTGTCTAGGACAGTCATCGTGCTCTTCTCTCCAGCTGGCCACACCCCTTCCCTCCTTCCATCGGCGGTTGTGACTCTGCTCCGGACAGCTTGCTGCAGGCCCCTTCCTGAGCAGCAGCAGCTGCGTCGTGCTCGCTGACTCCTCACCCTCCCCTCCTTCCTGTGCTTGGTCAGACAAGGCTAGAGCCTCCTCTCTTCCCCATCTCCTCCTCCGAATAAGTTGAACACACATTCACCAACACTTAGTGGAGGTACGCAACGAAGGCCTTTCAATCGTCCCGATTCCCTCAGCAGACTTTCTCCCGGTTGGCCTGCCCTCGTTTCCAACATGACTTCCATGTCCAGTCTCTTTTCCTTCACGAGTCCAGCGGTCAAACGCCTGCTCGGCTGGAAGCAAGGAGATGAGGAGGAGAAGTGGGCAGAAAAGGCAGTGGACGCTCTTGTGAAAAAGCTGAAGAAGAAGAAAGGGGCAATGGAGGACCTGGAAAAAGCCCTGAGTTGCCCGGGACAACCCAGCAAATGTGTTACCATTCCCAGATCACTGGACGGCCGGCTGCAGGTTTCCCACCGCAAAGGCCTGCCACATGTAATATACTGTCGGGTGTGGCGCTGGCCAGACCTGCAGTCCCATCACGAGCTCAAGCCTCTGGAGGTGTGCGAGTATCCGTTTGGCTCCAAACAGAAAGAGGTGTGCATTAACCCGTATCACTACAAGCGAGTGGAGAGTCCTGGTAAGCACAGTTTCGTGTTCCTGTTTCACATAGAATTTCTAGAAAGGCTTAAAAGATTCATATCTTTCACTATTGTGTCCATGTATGCAGCATGAGAAATGGTAAACATTCACATTCCCCTTGCCGTGCAAATGCGCAGAAGGCAAGAAGTGATCTGGTCTGCTCAACCGCTCCCTCAATTGCACAGTAAATCGATATGACGAGCTCTTATTAGATGATGTGCCTCAGAGACTCTAGAAGGGTGTGGCAAGAGAAAATGTCTTTGGAAACGTGTGAACATCTCAGACTAAGAGCATAGCGCATTATCTCGCCCAGCCCATTAATCAGGATGCCTTTTTGGAGTATAACATCTATCTTCAAATGCGTACATTTTCAGTGGCCTCAGAAATTCAATTTCCCCCTTGTTTTGTCTTCAAGGCAGGGTTTGTATTGCGAGATGAATTGCACTTTGTTGGGTATATGTTGATAAAAGTTTTCAGTCCAATATAAGTTAGCGTATTTTCTGTGCTATAAGGTGCTTCAAAGTGTAAGGCGCACCTTCAACGAATGACCTATTTTAAAACTGTTTTCATATATTGGGCGTACCACATTAGAAAAGCGCATTGAATAGAAGCTACAATAGTAGCTGAGGTTGCGCTATGCATCCACTAGATGGAGCTGTGCTGAAGGAATACAAGACAGCTTTATTTAAATAGCGCTTTCACAACCGCTGCAGCTGTAACAAAGCGCTTTACAGAATATTTAAATTACTATGTCCAAGTAATGAGAATATTGATCAATAGATAAGGCGCATCGGATTATTAAGTGCACTGTCGGCTTTTGAGAAAATGGAACGCTTTTAGGTGCGCCTTATTGTGCGGAAAGTACAGTGTTTAGAAAGTACACATCAAAGCATGGATTGCTGTTTTTACCAGCTAGAATGACGCATAATAGCTTTGATAATCATTTCTGGTTTCGAATCGATACCACAGCCATAAATCACATAATCCCAGTTAGATCAGTAATGCAGTACATGCATTTGAAGATTTGCTGTCTTGAGAAATCGCAGTCAAATTAGTGGCCACAACTGTAATATATTACATCATAGAAGTGCATTTGATCGCGTTCTCGCCCTCAACACTGTAGACGTGAAAAACTTGCAGTAATTCAAACATGGGTTGTTTAAATGAGAAGAGAAGCCCCATGATTGTTCACACCACTCCATAAAGGACAATTAGATTACATAATTGCCTTCTTTGCACAGTCGGCGACGTCACATGTTGTCAGCAAGGCATGAACACAAGATTCTCAAAATAATGCGATCCAGCCCAGAGAAACAAAACTGCCATTCTCCTTCCCCATGGCCAGACTAGGCCCCACCACAGAGCTGATGCTAACAATGCACTTGTATCTTCAACTATATTCAAAGAAATAACTCTTTACAATTACTGATGAAAGAGTAATACAAATTTCATATCACAATTATGGTGACCATGGATATCAGTGTTATATGGATATTGCGAAATAGAAATGGATTGTTACAGTATGGAAAACACGAAACAAGTTTTATTTTCAACCAAAAGATGCAAAATCTGCAGTACCCCCCCCCCCCCCCCCCCCTTCAATTCTGCTGGCGAAGATTGCAAATTTCCCCAGTGCGGGACAAATAAAGGGGTTTCTTATCTTATCTTATGTAGATTTTGCATATTAAAAAATTGTCAACAGTAGCACGCGAAAATGAATTTTTATGCCTGCAAGACACCGCAAAATTTGCTCCAATTGCCAATATATATTTAACTTGCAGAAAACTTGCCTTGGTGTGCAATTTTTTTGTGGTGCTCAGAGGGAAATATTAGCATGTTGCCCTTTTCATTCTTCTCACCGACAATTAAGAAAACCAAACCAATAAAAATAAATTGGTATACTAGCTAATTAGTAATAATAATAATAAATTTTATTTATAAGCGCCTTTCAAGACACCCAAGGACACTTTACAATCAGGAACAAAAACAATAAAACACAATGTGGGTTGAGCAGCGGCAGCCAAACGCGCCAGCGTTCACTCAACCCAGAAGTCGGAAAGAAAGTGTTGAAGATTAAGGATTTCTCATTATAAAACTGATATTAGGATGTGAATATATTCTATGCTTTGATTTATCTTTACATTTGTGTTAAAATGTTGATTGTGTAATGTTCCATTAGCGCAAATGATGCCCCCTGACTACCACAATAAATGTTCTTCCTCTTCTTTGTTTCGATCTGCCTTCCAGTGCTCCCCCCAGTCTTGGTACCCCGTCACAGCGAGTTCAACCCGCAGCACAGCTTGCTTGTTCAGTTTCGCAACCTGACCCACAACGAGCCGCACATGCCCCTGAACGCCACCTTTCCCGAGTCCTTCCAGCAGCCGCACAGTGGAGGCAGTGGCCCTGGTGGAGGAGGAGGAGGCGGCGGCGGCGGCGGCGGCTCTTTTCCCATCTCTCCCAACTCTCCGTATCCTCCTTCTCCAGCCAGCAGTGGTACTTATCCCAACTCTCCTGCCAGCTCGGGGCCCTCCAGTCCATTCCAGCTCCCAGGTAAATGCGTGCCGAAAGAAGTATTATAAAAATTACTTTTAAGTACTATTACACGAGCTGTCTGACAAAAAAAACTAAACTACAGTTGCACAACCGCATACTCGCAGATTTACTAATTTTATTTTCATATGTGTATTTTGGGCGGCGGTGTGGCAAGCCCCTTTTTTTGTGGAACAGTTTCTAGTGTTTTATACCCACATCTTAAAGTCCTCTTTTTCCCCATCCATCCATCTAGTTTCCTTTCTATATATACCAGGGTTCCCACGGGTCCTTAAAGTTGATAAAAATCCATAAAAAAATAAGTTGTAAAATTATGTTCTTAATTGTCCATCATTTTCAGGGAAAGCTTCTAAAATCAATAAAAATCCTTTAAAAATTATTTTTATTCGAAAATAAACTGAATTTTTATATTTTCGAAATTTATATTTTTCTTAGTGTACTTTATTTGAGAATGAATTCAAGTTTTTTTTCATTTTCCTACCTGTAATACAGGTAGGAAAATGGACATTTGACATACAGTATGTCAAATAAAGGGTTAGCTGAAAATAGAGATGTGCCCTTCCTTTGGCAGCAAGGATTTGAACACCAGCTCAGTGATATGTGGCTTTCTGTTCAGCCCGCGTATTGCTGAGCAGGCATTAAGTCCACCGTGATTCCCCTGCTGAATGGAGAAAAGGTCCTTAAAAATGGCTAAATTAGCCCTTCAAAAGTCCTTAAAAGTTCCATAAATAAAAAGCAAGTGGAAGAGTGGGAGCCCTGTATACTGTTCACAAATTGAAGCATATATATCAGATTTTGTTCTGAAAGAGGGGGCATTTGTGAACTAGTAGAAGTCTAGTTTTCAGTATTATACTTTTGCAGTCTTTCACATGTACCCAGTCCTATATTTTGTAATTATTGACATTTTCTCCATACAGCTTGAAGTGGATGGTCTTGTCTTCTCGGTACAGTTTCAAACAGATCATATTGCATCTCTGTCGGGAATAGTTGGCATGTGGCTGCTCGGCAGTCTGGGGACTTGTGAAATCTTACACCTTTCTGTGGGACTGATAGTGTGATGATTGTTCAGATTTGGTGTGTGCGTGTGTGTGTGTGTGTGCGCGCGCGCGCGACACCAAACATTTACCGGTAGCAGCTGGCTCATCCTCGCTAAGCGCTCTTTTGCTTTCTCTCGCTTTTCCCAGCTGACACCCCACCTCCAGCATACATGCCTCCTGAGGAGCAACTGAGCCAGGAGAGCCAGTCCATGGAAACCAGTAGCAGCCTCGGGCCACAGAGTATGTCCAGAGGAGGTGAGCAAAACGGTATCCGTGGCCTGTTGATACACAATTATAGTACAGTATACTGATGCTGTGGATTCTGAAACGGTCAGGCCAAGAAAGAAAGCATATTATTTACTCATTTGCATTCAGGGTAGGACTCAAAATTAAGCAAACCACAATTGATGCAAACCTCACACAATTCTGACCACCTGGATTACAACAATAATGCGCAGTCAGTGGCGAGTGAATGAGTTTAGACGTCAGCTGTGGCCAAATGACTGTTTATAGACAAGGTCATTGTCTCAAACTGATAAAAGTATCAAAAGCACAACCATTGCACCGAGCATAACGGTAACTCAGAGGTGTCCTAGAACAAAACAATAGTATTGATGGCTTAGATGTTGTGTAGTTGACCTGGGGTCAGAGACGCATCCAAATTGTGAAAATGTTTCTTTTAAGGCAGTAATTTTTTTTTCTCCTTTCGTAAAACGGCAATAAAAACTCTTGAACTGTCAGCCTCATTTATGCAAGCAATGTTTTCATGCGTTTGCTTGCATACGTGAGCGAATGGTATTGCATAGTTCCAGCTTATGAAATTAGAGTTGAAATTATTTTCTTACCATTTTTATTATAGTTAGAAATGTTTAGCCATATTGTGCAGAGGAGCCTCGGTAGTTTTGAGGACCATTTTCAGCACAACATCGCAACATTACAATACTAAGTCAAATGTACGATTACAATGACCAGAGCTAAATGGAGCTCCTGTGTGATGTATCAAGGTGTTTGACAAGATATGGACGTAGATAAGGGCTACATTCAGTTCATAGCTGTGTTGTGTGTGTGTGTAAATCGGCTATTTGTGTTTTAGATGTTCAGCCCGTGGAGTATGAGGAGCCGAGCCACTGGTGCTCTATTGTCTACTATGAACTCAATAACCGCGTGGGTGAGGCTTACCACGCTTCATCAACCAGCGTGCTAGTGGACGGCTTCACCGATCCATCAAATAACAAGAACCGCTTCTGCCTCGGGCTGTTGTCCAATGTCAATCGCAACTCCACAATTGAGAACACCCGGCGGCACATTGGCAAAGGTACGACCACCGGTGGTCAGCATGTTACAGGTCAAAAACGTTTGATTCAATGCTAACAGTCAATTGTCTTCGGCCAGGTGTTCACCTGTACTACGTAGGAGGCGAGGTGTATGCCGAGTGCCTCAGTGACACCAGCATTTTCGTCCAGAGCCGTAACTGCAACTATCACCACGGCTTCCATCCCACCACTGTCTGCAAGATCCCAAGCGGCTGCAGCCTGAAGATCTTTAACAACCAGGAGTTTGCACAACTTCTGGCTCAGTCTGTCAACCATGGCTTTGAGGCCGTTTATGAGCTTACAAAAATGTGCACCATCAGGATGAGCTTTGTAAAGGTAGGATTGCTACACAATTATTCTATGTGTAACCGCATGTTGAACACACAGTATCAAAGAGTGTTAAGGTTACCTCTGGTGTCAATATGACACACATGCGCTGTTGGTATATTTATGCCAACACAAGATTCCTTGTGATGGCGAATATAACCACAATATTAGTGTCCTGTTGTGACGGCCCCTTTTAAAGACAGTGACTTTGGCAATATATTTAGCATATATTCACACACCTCTTGTGACTCCTTTAAAAAAAAAAAATTAAAAAAAAGGAGACTAGCAAACACAACTAGCAACTTTTTCTTGTGTTATTGGACCCTTTTGAAAACCCAGATGCGGTCTGAATCGGAGGCGTTCACACACCCTGCACCCTCCACACTGTAGTTTACTTAAGAAGCTGCTGGCTGATCAGTCCCCCAACTTGTAGATAACAAAAACCGATTTTGCTTCAACTCATTCCTGCATTGGCCAAATTTATCCTTGGCATGCACTACAGGGAAGTGTCTGGTTAACTCTCTTCAAATACGGTATGAGGTGGTGTATGTGTAATTGTGATCCTTTATGTATCATTTTGATCCTGTGTGCATTAGAGAAAATAAAAAAAAACTTGTTCATTAAAAGAAAGTATCAAAATGTGTATGCTGTACAGTCATTTCAACTATTAAATGCACTACATTAAAAGTCCAAATTATCTGAAATTCTTGCTGATGGTGTGTGGAAACGCATGACCCGTTAAACGAGAAAAATACAAACCCAAATTTGTGGAATGTGATTCGGCACAATCTCAAATATTTTCTCCCGTTAAATGAATATCTTCACCCTCCTATGACTGTCATTCTTCTCTCTTGCCTTGTTCCAACTAGGGATGGGGAGCGGAGTATCACCGGCAGGATGTCACCAGCACACCCTGCTGGATCGAGGTGCACCTGCATGGGCCGCTGCAGTGGCTGGACAAGGTCCTGACTCAAATGGGTTCTCCCCTAAACCCAATTTCCTCTGTGTCCTAATAATGGATGATTTGGATTAGACTTTTTTTTTTTTTCCCCTCCCCTTTATTTTTCCACTTTTTTTCCCCCTCCATCTGCGATTTTAATTTAAGGTTGTCTTAAGGGCTGAACTGTTTACAATTAATTGGGAAGGGACATTGGTGGAATGTCAGCGGCAGCAGCCAGAATCAGTTGTTGAAACGTTTTCATGTTGCCTGGAGAAAGACAAGAAATCCCCAACTAGCAGTAATGACATGGACTGCCACAACATTCTTCACCTTGGAAACATGCTGTTTTAATCTTTTTGCATCTATTAGTTATGCTAGCTATTTTATTTCTCTGAATGTTAAGTTCCGAATTGTGGCGCATTTGACAATAAATTCAGAATGTTATGGAAGCATTTTTTAAAAATGTACCCTGTAAAGAAATAGACATGACAATTTAAGACTCAGATATTGCCATTTTCAATCTTAGTGTCTAATTGTAGAAAAAAAAAAAACACTGAACTACTGCCTTTCTAATCTGATAGTTCTTGATGTGGGAGATGGATCACTGAATAAATTCTTCATGGCATAAGCTAACACAATTGTCAATGTTACACGTGTTGCAATAGAAGTAGTCCCATAAAATCAAATCTGACTAGACGTTTTAGGAGTGACCGCATTGTCCACATTCACTCTAATATTGTGCACTCGGATTATGTGGAGGCATATATTAAATGTTGCCGTGGGTTACAAGACTTTATGTTGATGAATGGCTTTTTGAGCTCCATTAAATAAACAGGTTATTTCGTTACCCTGTCTTTGTTTACTTTTTATACACTTGAGACATCAATTTTTGGATCTATTTCTTAATCGATAATAGGTAAAAGATTTTGAAGGTACCTGTTGGCTCAATAGTTACCCTACATTATTGTACTTTATATGTAGGAAAATAATTATGGACATTTTATATTTTTGAAGGGGACGAATGGAACTGTTTTTGTATCAAAGTACAGTACTTGACTTTCTGGAGGGCCTCCTCAACTAACCATACGCACCAAGTCAAAGTCAAAACGTAAAATACGCTTGATGCAGTGTTAGCAGTAGCGCAGATTAGTGTTAGCTAACTTTGTTGCCAACATTAAGTATTAATAATCATGTTTGCCTTACTTTTGGCGATGGACGGTATTATAAATTGGACTATAAGCAAGGTAAGCGCTTTGCTTACAGTAAGTATTGACTCAAAGTAACATTCGAACCGCATTAGCGTTTTGTAAACGAGCCGCCCCATAATTTAACCACATCACTGCTGATTTAAAAGAAAAACAACGATTAATTGAACACAATAAGATTGGCATACTTTATTTTGATTAAATTCAAAGGCAGATGGTCAACTTCCCATTGGTCCACGTTGAGCGTACCGTAATACTCATAAAACGTCAATGCCGTGCAGTTATTATAATGCAGCCAAAACCTAAACACATTCAAATAGGACACCGGAATATTTTATGCATAGTAAATAATGGTTAGTGATTGTTTATCGAAGATAACCAACCTAATGTAAGCGTGCAGTTGCACTCGTTTATTTGTTGTTGCGTCGAGTTACCGTAAAAGCCGGATGTGATGTGGCTGCCAGACAGCAAGCCAAAGATAAACACGTAGCCGAACAAGAGGGGCGAAACCCAGAAATAACAACGAAGGGCTGCTTTAATTCTCGAAATGAAGTGATTATTGAGGACATATATATATATTCGAAAACGAGGAAGCACTCGTCTTGCAAACAAGCATACATCGGTTTGGTGAGTCCCGAAGAGTATTGACAGCTGTGATATTACCGGCTAAGCTAGCTCTCGTTAGCTGACATTAGCTAACCATTTGATAAACTGCCTGCCGTTGCTGTGTTATTTGACGAGATAAATTAACGTTGCCTAACAACTGAATCTGTTATATTTCGCAGTTGCCTATTTTTAAAATTATTTTACAATTGCATACCTAATCACATTTTTACGAGGTCCCAAATTAGTCGAAATGTTACTTGCCAAGTTAAGCGAGTAAAGACCGCAGCTCTACATTCTACTCAAATTTAGTCGTGTAGGTGGGTAAAAGATTAATTGATTCACGTGAAAACCACAGAAAATAAAACATTTTAAGACGTTTCGAATTAGATAATTTAAGTATGTTTTCCGCGTGACAAATGTTAAAGCTATGGCGTTTTCAAAGCAGTAAAAATGCACACATTTCTGGCCGACGTATTCATGCAAAGTCTTTGGTTGTCGAGATTTTAGTAGTGACTATGTAGAATCCGAGTTTCCAACTTCATGCTTTCTTTCTTTATCCATCATTGAATTGAATTGAATACAACTTTATTGTCAAATGTGCTGTACGTATGTGTAACATACAGCACAAATGACTGTGTGTGACAGTCATCAAAAGACTGCCCATCACTGGAAAGCTTGCGAAACATAAATAGCCAGCACATATAAATGATCTCAAGTCATTCCAATCAGTCAGAGCAAATAGATCTCAGCATAACAAAATCACCAATAAATCTTAAAATTGAAACACAAAAGAATCTGAAGGCCTCCTTCCAGAAAAGTAATATAATGTAATAAATGTAATGTTGTAAATCACAGCTAATATGGTATATATTGTTATTGCTGAACATCATTTTATAATAGGTGCCATATAAAGATTAAGAATATAATAATAATTTGAAAAGAATTAGAAAACGCTCCATGAATTGTTGAGGCATTTGTAGTTGATAGCTCTGTGAAACAACGAAAATTATGAGCAGTCTTGGCAGGCCAGAAATGTCACGAGAGACTTTCCAAACTATGAGTCCAAAAATATATTTCTGAACAATTTATTTCAAATGTGTTAGAAGCATAGATAAATAAATAATAAATACTGGTGCTTTTTTATTTTTTAGACAAGAGTAACAATGATGATTAGGAAACATGCGTGAGAGCCAAAGTATACATTTTGTTTGGGAAATCTAGTGGCTTCTCAGTGAAATTTTCCATAAAGACAAACGACACCCTGCAAATGTGACATTTCTATTTAAGTATTTATTAGTGATGGCGAGATGAAGCCCAAGGAGGCTTCGCACCAGTTCAGCCAATTGGTTCCACAATGGCAGCCCGTGATCGTGTAGTGGTTAGTACCCAGCGGTGTGGCCGCAGCAAACCTGGTTCGGATTCTGGTCACAGCATGTGCAAAGACCAAGCTTGTCTTCTGGGCGGCCCAGTGATCCAATGGTTAGCGCGTTGACCTCACAGCGCAGAGGTACCGGATTCAATTCCAGCACCGGCCTCCCTGTGTGGAGTTTGCATGTTCTCCCTGGGCCTGCGTGGGTTTTCTCCGGGTACTCCGGTTTCCTCCCATATTCCAAAAACATGCATGGCAGGCTGACTGAACACTCTAAATTGTCCCTAGGTGTGAGTGTGAGCGTGGATGGCTGTGCGTCTTTGTGTGCCCTGCGATTGGCTGGCAACCGGTTCAGGGTGTCCCCGCCCACTGCCTGATGACGGCTGGGATAGGCTCAGGCACCCCCGCGACCCTGCTGGGGATAAGCAGATCGTATGGATGGTTCCACAATGGTTGATTTCTTGATGCTTCATGATGCACATGAAGCACGAAACCACCTGCTGGCCATGTGTACAATTACAGGCAGCTCGAGTTTACCCAACCAGTCAGAGCCTAAGAGCCAAATTTTTTACTGTTACTGCAAAGAGCCATACACGCACACACTTTTCTGCCCAAAGATCGACTTTTGGAGCGACCAACCTCCCACTATCGACCCGATCGCGCATGTGCAAGCATATGAACACACACACACACACGCATGACCATGCACTCGCGTGCATTTGCATGCACGCCATGACGAGCAACAGCCAGAGCGCCAGAATATAAATGAAACCGAAAGTGACTAAAACAAATTTTTTCCCCCCAATTTCTTCCTCCCACCGCTCGCGGTCGACTTGGGACCAGTCCAATGGCTCTTGGTCGTTTGCGATCGACGTATTAGGCACCCCTGCCTTAAAAACAGAGGTAATTCGCTGACTAGCTTAGCACTTAGCATTTAGTGCTGTTGTCTGCGGATGAGCGGTGATTCAGTTATCTGATTGGTTGCCCTCTATGTAATTCAAATAATGGGATTGCTGATTGACTGACTAGTACGTTATGTGTATTAAGCACCGTTGTTTGAATGGCAGCACCATCACCGAGGCGTTTTCCACAATTGTGTGAAAGCCGGAGAGCCGCATTGAACCAGCCAAAGAGCCGCATGCGGCTCGTGAGCCGCGGGTTGGCCACCCCTGCACTCATGCATAGATGATTTTCGTGTCTATTTTGACTCTTGGGCAAGAGGAATTACAAAAACTGTATCACACACACACACACACACACACACACACACACACACACACACACACACACTTGAAGTGACTGAAGGCAAACGTGTCAAACGTCGCGCAACATTCTGAAGCATTTCCCAAATCGGTCACGTGGTACACCAGCCAGGGAGGCTTCAAACTTCAAGCTTCAAGGTTACTATTCCCCTTTCGCTGCAGGAGCTGTAGTTGAGTCCAACATGGTGCGAGCAACCCTGGTGACCATCACCAGTCTGGCAGTGACTGGTGCTGTGGTGGCGCATGCTTACCTCCTCAAACACCAGTTTTACCCAACTGTTGTTTACCTCACCAAGAGCAGCCCCAGCATGGCGGTAAGGTGGTGCTCAAGTAAAGCACAGCATAAAGTAATTTCTAGGTGTTTGTAGTGACTTTGAAATTCATCAGCATTGACATGTTTTTTTGTTTTTAATATTGTTCTAGGTGTTGTACATTCAGGCCTTTGTGTTGGTGTTTCTTCTGGGAAAGTTCATGAGGAAAGTGTTTTTTGGACAGCTAAGAGCTGCAGAAATGGAGGTAGTTTGGATATGTGAAGTACATAAAAGTTGATGTATCGTAGGTATTGTGGACGATTATGATTTTTTTAAAACTGACCCCTGTTCAAATGCCAGATTTTGTTTTTAAAAAATAAGACCAATATGAATAATTTCTAAACTTCTTCCAACATTAATGTATTGTGTAAACCTGTCAAACTCAAATGGTGGAAGAAAACAACATGAAATATTTGGGAGAGGGTAAGAAAAAAAAACCCTCTGAACTTTATTTGAAGTTCATCAAAGGCACTTTAAATGGTGGCAGTTGTGCGCTGACTCCGTTTAAACAGGTGTTTGAATGTGATTGGTTAATTCTGAACACCGCCACATCCCCAGTTACATGACCGTGTGCACACTAGTGCACACTCGGCTCACATTATCTACCCTCTCAATGATTTCATTTTGTTCCATCAAGTTCAGCTGTTCTAAACAATCATGTTTACAATATGTTTTGAAAGATTTATCTTAGTCTAATTTTTCTTAGCTCACAAAGATGTAGCTTTTGTATAGGGGTGTGTAGACATTTTCTATCCACATCAATGCCTTTCTCTCTTCCAACAGCATCTCATTGAGCGTTCCTGGTACGCAGTGACCGAGACGTGCCTGGCCTTCACTGTTTTCAGGGATGACTTTTCCCCACGCTTTGTTGCCCTCTTCACACTTCTGGTTTTCCTTAAGTGCTTCCACTGGTTGGCTGAAGACCGCGTGGACTTTGTAAGTGATCACAGAAATCTGAAATCTTGCACACACAATAGTGTGTGGCTATGGCTGAACAAACACATTCAATCAATTTTGCTATGGAGTACAATGCAATTTTCCTCGCTGTTTTGCTGGATTTAGACTCATTTGCAAGGCCCCCAGATTATTGTGTTGTAATGCGATATAAACATGCAGCCTACCAAAAGAAAGGAGACTCTCTTCTTTCAGCAGACAAAAAAAGTTTGTTCCTATCTTTTTCTGTTCTTTAGCAATCATCCATCCATCCATGTATTTTCTGATGCGCTTTATCCTCACTAGAGTCGCGGGGCGTATTGCAGCCTATCCCAGCTCTCTTCGGGCATTAGGCCGGGGACACCCTGAATCGGTTGCCAGCCAATCGCAGGGCACACAGAGATGAACAACCATCGGCGCTCACACTCACCATGGGACAATTTAGAGTGTTCCATTGACCTGCCCTGCATGTTTTTGGAATGTGGGAGAAAACCGGGGTATCCGGAGAAAACCCATCCACACAGGCTCGAGGAGAACATGCAAACTCCACACAGGAAGGCCGGAGCTGGAATCGACCTCTGCACTGTGCGGTCGACGCGCTAACCACTCGATCACCGGGCCGCCTCTTTAGCAATCAGCATTTGAAAATCACTAAATGTCTTCAAATGTTCAGTTTCTGAAGGAAAGAAAAACTCAGAAAAAGACCTTTGTGTACAAGCATACATTTCAAGCATAATTTTAAGTATGGCACCACTATTTTTTGCTTTTGTGACATCGCAAACATCCCAATAAGACTTTCCTTCTACAAAACAACAAACATCACCACAAAAAGGGATTTTGATAGTGAAAATTATCTGCACACTTGAACTGAAGTGAAACTGAGTGTGTGCATGTGTCCCGGTATGTTTTTATGCGTAAACGGAGTGTACGTCTGCATGTGCACATGCACGTGTGTCCCCTCCATCCTGCAATTTCATGCGCATGCATGTGTGTGTCTCCTTCACCCTGCCACTAATGTGTATTTTTTAATTTATTTTTTGGGGTGGGTGATATGAAATGAAGCAATTGCCCTGATGCAAAGGCACACCTGTTTTACACCACATTCTGGTTTCACTTCGCTTGTCTTTGCGAAGGCAGACCCTTTGCTGCGGTGTGGCTTTTGCGTGAGGCACACGATGTTCGTGCACGCGGAGCCTCTTTTGATGGCTGCTTCCACCTTTTGTGCGGACGAAGCATCCTGCTTTCAGCAACTCCCTTCTCCTGTGATGCTTGGTTGAAGATTTTCTCCCCCAAAAGCAATAATCAAGGGTTAATTCTTTTGATTTGTATGTTGCTACTGTCTTTGAACGCACTCTCTCCTAACTCCACGTTACTCCACACAACTCCACGCTACTCCACAAATCCTCCTCTGCATTCCTCCACCTTTTACTTCTTCTGCAGCATGATCATGGCTGATCGCTTACACCCGCTGCCACCTGCTCGACATATTCTAAATGCTTTACAATGCAGACAAGCCTGATCCTGAGTCAAAGTCTGCGTCACACCTTTCTGCACACTGACGCAAAAAAACAAAAACCGTAAAAATACGTCATGGGTATGTGGCCGTAGTGGTTTTTCAAGACATAGTTATATGTCATGGGGAATAAAAGAGTTGGGGGGAAAAAAATCAAACACATTAAATGGCAATTAGGGAGGGGGGGGGGGGTTGCAATTTGATGCATCCATTTTCTAATCTGCTTCTCCTCATGAGGGTCACGGGCATGCTGGAGTCTATTCCTGCTGCCTTCGGGCAGTAGGCGGGGGACACCCTGAACTGGTTGCCAGCGAAGTGCAGCACCAAAATTGGATTACTGTATTCTTCAACATCGTTCAGCCTCACAGTGGTTACATTACTGTCTTTTTTTAAGCTACCGCATTTCCTCGATGGCCAACGATGCTTTTCGTGCTAGAAATAGCAATCCTGCTATTTCCAATGGTGTTTGTCATCATTGGGGTTGCGGTTAAACTGGCGGCCATCCCAACAGGCTTTGGGTGCATTCAGTTCTTATCAGCTGATTATCAGTTCTTTTTTTCTAGTTGGGTCATATTGACATGTTTAGCAGTTAGTGCTCTTGAATGCTTCGTTGCTGCATACAGCTTTAAGTTCAGCGTTGTAGATTCAATGCCTGCTATACCTGGAGTAGTGATGATGTCCACCTTGACACAGATTGAGATATTATTCATAGCAAATGTAACCGCATACTTGAAGTGCAGCATTCATTCATTCATTCATTCATTTATTTTGAGCGACCATCCTAGCAAGTGAAGCATGCTGTAATTGAGCGGAAGCCACGAATTTGGTCGTTATTGGTAAAAATAGATGACTGTACTTTGTAAACTAACACCAGTTGGAATATGGAAATGCTTGTTTAACAAATTCTGTTTACTTTTATTTTTATCTCTGTTAAATGTTTTAGATGGAACGAAGTCCAAACATATCCTGCCTCTTCCACTTTCGAGTGTTATGTAAGTACTGTACACACTCTGTCAGCTAAGATATGCTCTTTCAATTTCTCTGTTGCTTTTGTTTTATAATTTTGACTTCTCCTGTCTTAATTTTGAAACCAAAACAAAACTTTTTGCAAGTAGCAGTGTGGGTCCAGGTGCCCCAAGGCTCACACTGCAACTCAATTCAGATGTATTTATTTATTTTGGGCCCATATGCTACCAGCATCCTATGTTAATTTTTTCCCCTCTCTCATGCAGTGTGAACAGTACAATTCACTTTTGTTTTCCAAGTCCGACCTGGTCCTCTTTTGTACGTGGATATCAGATACACAAGTGATGCGTCTGCAGTATGAACTCTCCTGCGCACACATCCGGCCTATGTGTCATCAAAAAAACCAATATTTCCTCCATGTGGGCAGGGGAGAGAGTGCTCGAGAAACTACAGACATTGTCCGTGCATCTATAAAGTTGTTATGAATAACAGTTGTTGTGCTAACATTTGACACCTAATTTAATCACACTTGAAACATGAAGCATAAAGTACAGATGGGAGGGCATAGTAGTAATTCAGCCACGCAGCTGCTTCATTTCTTACTCAAGTCAATAACGTGACATCATCTCGATTAGACGTCTCCATAAATTCATCAAGGTGCGTTGCCTCATATCGGCAAATTGTATATAGCCCCTCCCTCCTCACTACTCTGGCCAGATGAGATGATAAAATGGGCACCTACACGCGAGACCATATTTACTTCTTTTTGGTGCACTTCCCTCGACGGCAAGCTTTGTAGCATGCGTGTCTCATTAGAAGTCCCGTTTGTTTTGGTAAGGCGAACGAGTACACCAAAATATTGGATTTAACAAAAAATCCAAATTGAGCATCACGACCTACATTGTGAAGGCAGCCAAAGTCAGAATGACTTTTCCTCACCTCCGCTCCAACGCTGTATGCATTTCACTATCAAGCAGTTTGTGTGGATATATTGTAATTTCGATTCTCATTGCTTATGTTCTAGCTCTCATGGGGCTGCTGGGAGCTCTGGACTTCCTGTTTGTTTACCACGCCTGTCAAAGCATTATCACCCGGGGAGCCTCTGTGCAGCTTGTTTTTGGCTTTGAGGTTTGTCATCTTAGAATAACTAGTAGTAAATTTGATTTCGCCACGATGTTCATTGCTACATTATGTATGCGTAAATGTTTCCTCTCTCATGCACTTCAGTACGCCATCCTGTTGACCATGGTACTGACTATGTTCATTAAGTACATCCTGCACACTGTGGATTTGCAAAGTGAGAATCCCTGGGACAACAAGGCCGTCTATATGCTCTACACAGAGCTCTTCACCGGTAACCGTGTGCTTCTTGGATACTCAAAAGTTGGATGTATTGTAAAATAATCGTGTGCAATTGTCTGTTTGAGGTTTCATCAAAGTTCTCCTGTATGTTGCCTTTATGACCATTATGATGAAGGTTCACACTTTCCCACTGTTTGCCATCCGGCCCATGTATCTCGCTATGAGGTAAGGAGTCTCACATATATTGAATTATACACTTTTTTTAAAAACTTTGTTTATCCAGGTAAGGCCAACTGTGAACATATTTTCCTTTGCGATGCCAATGTGGCTGCAGAAGAGTAAAACATTAAATTTTATGAGTTAAGAAATTACAGCTTTGAGAATACAGTCATACTTCGGTTTTCGACCATAAGCCGTTCCAGAAGGCTGTTCGAAAAGCGATTTGTTCGAAATCCGAAACTATTTTATTAAATAAGACCATGTTTAGGGGCTAATACACTATGCAGAAATGACATAAAAACGGTCAGATTTGCGTAAATCACAACAAACACATCTGCTCACAATGAACGTTGCACGAGGAAGCCGAGAGGAGTCAAGTGGCGTATTCGGGTTAGCTCAGTTCGGTCGAAAACCGGTTTTCGGTCATAATCTGAGGCGTAAAAATCTTGAATTTTCTGGTCGAAAACCCATTTGATCGAGAACAGAGACGTTCGAAAACCGAGTTTTGACTGTACTGTACTCAGTTTTGATTGCAACTGTAGTGCAGTGGTGCCTTAGATACGAGTGACCTGGGATACGAGCACTACGTGGTGACAGATGAGCTTGCCTCACGTCACAACAAGCATTAGTTCCGCAGATGAAGACCAAATCCTTCAAAAAGAGCATTCAAACTCTTTAATTCCACTCCCAGTTGAAGTTTACGGTCAAACTCAACAGAAGACTGAGAATTACATGTTGTGTATTTAAAACAACCACATAACTTTGCCTTTAAATCCCAACAGTCACTAGCTTAATGCTAATGTGAAATGAGAAATGCCATAGACAGGCCAATGATCAGCATCTATCGGGCGATGTTTAACGCTTGAAGCAACCGGTATTTGAACACAAATGGTCCAGGAATACGTAGACAGACAATATAACAATTCTTACAGGCATATATTCTTTATCCTTGGCCAAAAACAACATATAGGACTGCAGTTACGTAGTCACTTAGAGGAGTTGTGAAAGTCTTTGAGTGTGCATGACTATTATAATTTTGTTTGATCATGTTATTACTATTTTTAATACAATATTATAGTGTTCTTTTCCTTCTTAAAAAAACATGTTTTTTTTGGGGGGGTGGCTGGAATGGATGAATAGCATTTCCATTCATTTGAATGGGGAAGGTGATTTGTCATGCAAGTGTTTTGAGTTACAACCCTGGTCACGGAACAGATTAAACATTTATTTTGCTCAATCTAAAACCATAACCCTAACCCTAACACCTTTAGTCTGATTCTAGTTTATTATTTCCACCACTAACTTTCTAACATTATTTACAAGGCATGTTTTACATATGTGTATTTTCCTTCGCCTTTCAGACATTTTAAGAAAGCTGTAACTGATGCTATAATGTCTCGGAGAGCCATCCGCAACATGAATACACTGTGAGTAATGCAAGCCTTTTCTCATTGGCATTATTTAAAAAAAAAAAAAAAAAGACTGCATGTGTAAGGTTTTGTGAACTTTGTAGTCTGAAGCGTTTTTTTGACTGTCAAAACAACATGAGAATAACATGACGTGTGCTAGCCTGGTTTGGCGGTTCAAGATAATAGTGTTGGATTCACAGTTGATTAGACTCAACTAACTGCAAGAAATCAAATCAGAGTTACTTGTCAGTGAACAAAATGGGATAAGTTTGGACAAGCTTAATTATGATTGACAACAAGTACAGTTGTCCTGGTTGGATTAAAAACTTACGGTAAATTAGATTCAAGGATTCAATTAGGAAAGCAACATAGGCCAGTTTCACACCACAAGTCTTAATGCTCAATGAGAATTTTTTTTGTGAAACATGATTATTTGTGTGGGTGTGTGGGTGTAACAGTTCACACCATAGACAAAGCCCAATTCCAATGAAATTGGGACGTTATGTGAAACATAAATAAAAAAATACAATGATTTGAAAATCATGTTCAACCTGTATTTATTTGAATACAAAACAGAGACAATGTCGTTAAAGTTCAAACTGATACACTCTTGTTTTGCGCAAATAATGATGAACTTAGAATCTTATGCCTGCAACACATTCCGAAAAAGGTGGGACAGTTTCATGTTTACCACTGTGTTTCACACGTTTTCTTTTCCCAACACTAAAAAGTTTGGGAACTGAGAACTTTAATTGATGAAGCTTGATCATTGGTCCGGGGTCTCTGTTGTCGTGTTTTACGCATCATAATGTTGCAACACATTTTAAATGGCATGTCTGGACTGCAAACCGGTCGCTCTAGTACCCCCACTCGTTTACTATGAAATTAAGCTGTTGTAACACGTGTAGAATGTAGTTTGGCATTGTCTTGCTGAAATAATCATGGGAGTCCATGAAAAAGACAATGAATGGCAGCATATGTTTTTCCAAAAGCTGTATGTACCTTTCGGCATTAGTGGTGCCTTCAAGGATGTGTTCATCCACCATCCATTTTCCGATCCGCTTTATCCTCACAAGGGTTGCGGGAGCCAATCCCATCCGTCTTCGGGCAGTAGGCGTGGGACACCCTGAACCAATCGCAGAGCACACAGAGACGAACAAACGTCCGCGCTCACACTCACACCTAGGGAGTGCTTCGCATGTTTTTGGAATGTGGGAGGAAACCGGAGTACCCGGAGAAAACCCACGCAGGCCCGGGGAGAACATGGAAACTCCACACAGGAAGGCCACGACCTTTGCACGGTCGACGCGCTAACCACTGGACCACCGGGTGTTAATCCCATTGGCATTAACACAGCCCCATACCATCACATATGCTGGCTTTTGAACTTTGCGTGCATGACGTCAAGATTGTTCTTTTCCTATTTGAGGTCACGGCGTCCGCAATTTCCAAAACCACTTTGAAATGTGGACTCGTCAGACCCCAGAACACTTTTCCACTTTTCATCAGTCCATCTTGGATGAACCCGGGCCCAGAGAAGCCGGCGGCGTTTCTGGATGTTGTTGATAAATGGTTTTTGCTTTGCATCGTAAAGTTTTAAGTTGCACCTAAGGATGTAGCGCCAAAATGTGTTGGCTGACATTTGTTGTCTGAAGTGTTTCTGAGCTCATGTGGTGATATCCTTTCTACATTGATGCCGGTTTTTGATGCATTGCCGCCTGAGGGATTGATGGTCACGGGCATTCAATGTTGCTTGGGGCTTATCTTTTGAGCATCTCGTATCTTCAGATGAGAGATGCGATTAGACATACATACTGCGCGGAAACGAGGTGAGGCAATTAAATCTCTGGAGACGTCTGACGTCACGTCATGACCGCGCGTAGTAACTGAGCTGTTTGTCTGTGTGGCTGAATTACAACAGTGACCACAAATGTCCACTTTATGCTAACTTTATGTTTCAAGTTGGAATCAATTAAAGTACAATTAAAAAAAATCAAATAAAGTCAAACAGTACTGTAACTCAAACCAACTTGGCAGATTCACAGACAATCAAACAGTCAATCTCGCTCCCAAGTGCTCTCCCCCCCACCTGTGCAGAGCGCATCTTGGGCTTTCGGTAACGGCTCGGTCGGATATATGCGACCTGGCCATTCAAACTGCTGTTGCGTTGCTAAAAAATCTTTGTGTCCGATCTAGGACCACTTATGAAAGTGGCCCAGGGCGGATTTGAATAAATATCAACAAAAAGAAATAAAGAGCACAAAATCTAATGAATTGAATTGATGAATTCTCATCCTCTACTTAAAAATACTTAGTCAACCTAACAGTCCACAGCACTGTTGCGTAATTTACATACTGTAAAGCACAAGCCAAAATAAAGACTCTATTCAATTTCCTTTTTGACTTTCTCTTTGGTCCTCAGATACCCTGACGCTACTCCTGAAGATCTGCAGGCCTCTGACAATGTTTGTATCATCTGTCGGGAGGAAATGGTCACCGGAGCAAAGAAGCTACCTTGTAATCACATTTTCCACTCCAGGTAGGTCCTATTGGAAATAAAAAGAAGACTTTAAACCAGGGGTGTCAAACTCATTTCACATTGTGGGCCGCATAAAGCCTCGGTAGATGTAAAGTGGGCCAGACCATTAAAATGATACCATACTCTGCTATAAATAACCAAAATAATATCTTTCCTTTGTTTTAGTCTAAAGAAGCACAAGAACATTAGGAAAATGTTGAAATTTAATCAATAGATCTAGCGGATACTCCAAGAATCGCACCTTATTAAAAGTAGTCATTCCGTGTCTCTTATGAATTTTTTCACTTTTAAATAATCCTGCGGGCCTGATCGAACCTCATTGTGGGCCGGTTCCGGCCCGCGGGCCGTATGTTTGACATCCCTGCTTTAACCAAACCTTGAATCTCATCAGAGCTGAACATGATAATGAAAACACTTGAACCTAATTAATGAGTCAGTTTTTCCATAATCAGGCTCACGGTCAAACAAAGGTTATTGGTAAGCGTCTCTTTGTCTTCGCCTGCAGCTGCTTGCGTTCCTGGTTCCAGAGACAGCAGACCTGCCCCACCTGTCGCATGGACGTCCTGCGGGCGTCGAACAACAATGCGGCTCCAACCCCTGCCCAGGCTGCAGCCCCTGCTCCAGCAGCGCCTGCGCACGCTGCAGCTGCCCAGCCAGCCAATGGTGAGAGCATTGAGAAGCAAAACTCCCGTCAACAACACTCCATTCAAATGTGTCATCAAATAGCTTAATCAGACAAAAGGTTGACCTCCAAGTGATACAGGTGTCCATTTTGGCTTACAAATGTCCTGCAAGATATGTCGTGGCACCCCAGTTGGCGATTTTAATTTGCTGCTCTTTCTTTTCTAGTGGCTCCCGGCATGTTGCCTGGCTTCCCACCTGGCTTGTTTCCCTTTTGGGGTCCATTTCCCGGCATGCCTCCTCCAGCCGCGGCAGCTCCCGGTGCTGCCGTCGCGCCACAGGGCAACACGGAGGCGGCGCAGGCAGCCGGTAGGTCACGTGACGCCAAGCAGCCGAATCGGCAGTCGAGGTGAAGCGAGTTTGCGGAGCTGCTGAGTCTGAATCCTTGTTTTCATCAGGTACCGGCCAGTCCACCTCATCCAGCGCGGACTCGGCTACGGCTGCTGCTCCGGGCTCTGCCATGCCGGGATTCCCCTTCTCCATTCCCCCTCCTCCCTTCCCAACTACACCGTGGCTGCCTATGCCACCGCCACCACCTCCTTTCAGTAAGCTCAAGCCGTACTTTAGCCTGCTTCAGAAGCGGGGGTTGAATGACCCAAAACTGGACTTAGGACCATAATTTCCATTGAACTGCTTTACAAACTGATCTCTCCCTCCTTCACTTTCAGTGTCGTCGATGCCTCCTCCTCCTCAGTCTCTGACGCAGCTGTCAGAGGAGGAGCTGAGGGAGCTGGAGGCTGAAGGCCGACGGGGCTTGGAGGCCAGGCTGCAGTGTCTGCAAAACATCCACACCCTGCTGGATGCCGCCATGCTCAACATCCACCATTACCTCAGCACGGTCGCCACGCTCACGTAAGTAAACTGACTTTTCAAGGCACTCTTCCTTTCCTTGTAATTTTCGGCACAAAAATTTGAAAATAGACAATAGGTGATGCTGCCACCAGCTGATTTTTTTTTTCTTCTCTTCTGTAGTCCTCCGAGATCTGTCAGCAGCACAGAAGAAGCCAGTGGGACAATCCGCTCTGCTTCCTTCTCCACTGCTGGTGCGAGCACAGATGAGCAAAGTCAGGAGAAATCCTCCTCCCCCAAATGTAAGAACTTCCACTCTTCAAAATTGTGGAGTTCAAATTTAGCTATCTATATTAATCTTGTGTTAATCACTCTTGATGTGCTTCTTTGAGCAAGTGAGCAGAGCTCCAGTCCAAACCGTCGAATCCGCTTCTACTTCCGCCACTTGGGATAGTGAGACAAGAAACAATGCAGATGAAGGATCAGAGGACGAGGATGGTGAACCGAATGCCGCTGAGCTGAGGCGCCGGCGACTTCGCAAACTGGAAACGGCATCGCTTTCACCCGCAGACGATTGAGGTGACTGCGGACCAACAGGAGCTCTAAATGTGGATCATCTGTTGGTCCCCCTCTTAGTCCTTCACCTTTTTCACCAATTTGAGTCGGGACTCAAGCTGCGGGGATATTTTGCACTCCTGTGTCAAAATGATAGAGTGGGTTTTTTTTTTTTTCTTTCCTTCTGTTTCACTAAACACTTAATAGTGGAAAGGGGACTGCAGGCACTTGTAATTTGAGAGGAAATTGGAATGAGTTTGTGTTTAGTGATACACTGTTTGGATTAGTATTTGGTAGTTTGGGTGTCATTGGGCTCAGTGCCTGCCCATTCTGTTGTTTTTTTTCCCCTTAACCAGCTGGCTTCGGTAGAAAGCGCGTTGCTTATTACACTGCGCAGTGATCTTATCTGATCCAAAAAGAAAGGTTAACATTTTCTCTCCCCTTTACAAATCAGCACTCTGTGTCCTGGTTTTTTTCAATGTTGCAGGTACTGTAACAAATTTATTTGAATGTGTACATACTGTATAAAGAGTTTTATCAGGGTGATCTGTACATAAAGGAGAATAAACTGCTACTTTTGCTTTCAGGCCATGTTGAAAATTCATTCTTTGAAGATTATCAATAAAATGAGTATGAAAGTGTTCACGGTTTGGGCATCGTGAGGAATTGCTTTCATCAGAATTTTCCCAAAACCATTATGACTTGAAAATCATAAATGTATAATTGCCCCATTGATCCCAATGAGAATAACGGTAATAGAAAATGAAGGGCTGGCTATTACTACATTTTCACTCTTGCCCGTTTCATTCTATATTTAACACTGACAAGTCAAGGAAAATAGTGACAACCAAATATTTAATGTCGAATGAATTTGGTGGAGTAAAACCTGTATTGTAAAGGAAAAAAATGCAATTCAAATGGGGTTTCAGCCAAAATACTCAATTTGCTTTAGTGGACCACAAAGTGTGGCAGGCTGGGTCTGGCCCTTGATTCTGTCAAACCATTAGAAATGTGAATTTCCCCTATTTTTTAACACCTTTGTTTTTGTGAGTGCAGATACAAAGTAGTTATTTCATGCAGCTTAGACACTAACTTCACAAGCACTTAACAGGCTGGACAAGCACATTTTAATTGTTTACACAGCAAATGTGATCCAGTCAAAGCTGAATTAAAGTCGCTTTCTACAATTGTCAGCAAAACTGTTAGTACAATTAATAAGTTACCAGTAAAAGTTGCATCAAAATACAGGATAATCAAAAAGAGTCTGAAAAATTTCAAATGGAAAATATTAAAAAAATAAAATACCAAGTACTGTGGGATAGCAAAGAGTGCAGTTAGGAAAAGCTGCCAGTTTCCGTTTCACAGGGATGGATGAGTCTCCATTCTGTTACGACAGACCAGCCCACTCTTACATACATTCTAAAGAGGAATGCTAATGACGCTTTTCCAGGAAATGTAAGCTCATTTACAGTGTTTAACCACTTCCATAGTTGATGTTGATCCTCTACAAAGTGACAAAGGCAACTCAACCATGTTGAACCTTGTCAGAGAGCGCTGACTCAATGTTTGGCATTCTACATCTTCCCTGACAAGTTGGTTCACTTTTGGGGACAACAAAAATAGTTTTTTTTATGGTGATTAAAAACACTAGAAAAGTGCATATGTAATGTTTGGTGACAATTCCTGAGGCTTACAGTGCAATAATAACTAATTATAATACACAGACCAGACAAATGGAGGTTCTACCGGTTGACAGGCTGTTTTTTCCTTGAGATGACCACCATCTAGAACGTCACCCATGTTGGCGCATCAGTTTTGGGGCGTGGAGTAGAAAGTGTGATGCTGGTGACTCCGGTCTGGGGGGTTGCTGGCAAAAAGGAGTGGAGCTGTCTCCGATCCATACCAGCTGGCAAAAAGGAAGGACATTAAGAATCAAATGAACATCTTAAGTGGCACCATTACAAGTGCAGTCAGTCAGCTGAGCAACCTTGAGTGAGGCTGGTAGGTTGAAGCCCATGAAGGAGCTTCCTCCTCCTCCTCGTTGCCTTGGGGGTCATCGAAAAAATAAGGCCGAGGTAGGGTCCTGTTGTTGACAGCCACGTTGCTGACCTGCCAACATCACAAAACATTATGACGTTAGAGAAAATCGGTAGGAAAGATGAATACAGTGACACCCTTGTGGTCATGCATTTTCAAATTCAACAATTATTGCGTAAAATGAGACAAAAAGAGCACAACAATGGAAAAAACATTGTTACTTTTTTTTTTTTTTTTTTTTTAAATACGCAGCTCAATGGAGATAGCAGTCACCCCTTGTCTGTTTTTGCATTCGGATTAATTCACGGTGGCTCCTTCTGGTGTGTGCAAACGGGCCACCGGGTAGCAATACAATAGTCGTGATAGCACAAACGAACAGGTTTCACAAGTACTCTAAGCGACTCAGCTAACTGACAAAAAGTTTTTAATCGCTTCAGGATAAATATATGCCCGTGACTATTACAGTATAATCTTGCTGGACCATTTGTACTTATACGTCTGTGCCTGAATCATTAAACGCTGCCGCATAGGTACTATTCATTAGCCTATCTATGGCATTTGCCATTATGTGAGCATTAAGTTTGTGGATTTTATGGCAAAGTTAAGTGGTTGCTTAAAGTACATGGCTTGTTTTACGTTTAGTTTGGCAGTCAAATTCTAATTTGAGTGGCATGACACAGTTTGAGGCCTCTTTTGAAGAATTGTCCGGGGGGGGGAAAGCAGCCGAATGACAGTTTGCAACACTCCTATCTCAAGGCACCACTGTATATCCGATAGAAAATTGTCTCTCCGCAAGATTGCAGTTAAATGTATTCATCAGTAATACTTTAACGACCTCCTGAGAGGGCCGGCGAACTCTGAAGATGAGGATGAGCAAACTGCTTGGGAGCAGCTCCCAGATGAAGAGGATGACGCCAAAGGCCAGGTAGCCCCTGTCGCCGAGTTCATGATGCAGGTCAGCCTGTAAACAAAATACAAGGCGGCTTTGTGGAAGCGTATTGATTTGTCAGGGAGAAAGCCTGTGAACAAGCTATGAAGAAGCAAAACTCTTGGCAGTGTGGAAAAATGCAAAATTGAGTCAAAGCACTGCACGAGCACCTGGTCAGAGACGTTGTACCAGTCAAAGTCAAAAGACTCGACATGGTGGTGCTGAGACAGAACCAGGACGCTCAGGTTGTAGCAAGCCCGGCTGGCAAACAGCAAGATGATTGTGGCGCCGAGTGCTGCTGTGCGACACACTGTGGT
Organism: Hippocampus abdominalis; assembly: GCA_018466805.1. Lineage (NCBI taxonomy): Eukaryota > Metazoa > Chordata > Actinopteri > Syngnathiformes > Syngnathidae > Hippocampus > Hippocampus abdominalis. The sequence goes on along the minus strand of CM031695.1, from coordinate 5,390,158 downwards.
GCCCTGTAATGTAAAAAAAGAAAAAAAAAGAAATCGATTTTCCCTTGGTATCTGTTTGCACTCGTGAGGACTGTGTTCAAAGGTCACATATCGGCACTATATAAATAAAAATTCCTGACACATCTCAAGGGTTTGATCCCATGTTCCTCATCATATCTACCACCTTGCTGGTCAGGTAAGGGCCTGTGGAGCGTGAGTGTCGCGTCAGCAGCAGCAGCAGGGACAGCAAGCAACACCGCATCCAGGATGAACAGCAAGTCATTGACGAGCACCCGGACCAGGACCAGATTCCAAGTCCGTTCGCCTGGCCCCGTGCCTTCACCGCGGCCTGCAAGTGTGGCGCAGCTCACATTGACGCAAAAGAAGATGGTGTTCAGTGCCCCATACATCCAGCGGGCTTTACACCTAAAACAAAATGGGAGTCAGTACATGTATTTTATATTACAGAGCAATGATTCAAATGGAAAATATGGAAAACATTTACTAGCTTGGACTCTGGTGATTTATCAACTTCATCCAATAATTCCAGTTCACTCGTCAGGATGGTTTTTCTTGGTTGCAAAATCACTTTTTTTTTTTTTTTTTTTAAATATAGCGTTTAAAAAATATTTCTTGCATCTCCTGTGGTTCAAAGCGCATGTTCAATCAGCGTAAGGGGGTATGCTTAATCTGGAGAAAATATCTACTCACAGTCGTTTTTCTACATCTGAGCTGTAAGTCTCCCTGGCTTTTAGTAGCACCTGTGGAACAGGAGAAACCAGACACCATCAAGTTGATAACATTGTGGCAAAAGACTTCTTAACCTGTCATCAATCTTCAAGAATGAAATCCCCTTGATCTCACCTGAGTGAAATACAAGTTGATAAGGCTCAGAGTGAAGAACTGCAGGCAGACAGGGAAGCAGTAGAGCAGCCAGTAGACCGCCACGGGGAGGTGGTTGGCCTCCAGCGCATTTCGAAAGTAAAACGAAAACAAGGTGGCCCGCAGTGCAGCCCAGAGCAAGCAAAGGAAAAGAAAGACGCTCTGGTAGCTCCATCGTTTGTGTCTGTAGAAGTAGAGAAGCCAGAGTTGGGCGTACACCACCAGGAACAGACCGCCGTACAGCACCGTGTACAGGATGGTAAAGCCGAGCTGGACCGAAGGGGCCAGAGCGGGATGTAGGGGCAGCGGTACGGGCAGGGTGGAGGAGTAGGGCGGAGGGGAGGCTGTGACGGGCGCTTCCATGGCAGTCCTGACACTTTTAGAGGTCCATGTTGACGACTTCACGCTCTCAACTGGCACTTAATGTGGGACACCTGACAGCAGACAAAGGGGCTCACTAAGTTAGACAGTCCACAGTGGAAGCCACGGGGGGGGGGGGGGGGGGGGACTGCATGAAATGAAGTTTTTTAAAAATAAATAAATAAATAAATATTTACTTTTGTTACTACTCGATTTCGAAACGCACTGGAGGACCCCCAACCCCGACCCTCTGTGGCGGTCTACTCGGCGAAAAGAATTAAGACTAGTGGCCTGTAGTTTTATTTGAGATCTTTCAGAAAAACGTTCTCTTTTGCATCACACCTGGACTGCAGTTTAGGGAAGACGAGTGAGGTTGGACATTTAAATTACTTCCGTCTACAACTTGAAAACGTCAGCTTGTCAATAAACCGTTATCACTAAACTGGTTCACATTTGAGATTCTGTCGATATATTATTAATCACTATTCTTGGGCGGTACGACAACATTGTGGCATGATAACCTTGAACTAATAGACAATATTAACAACTGTGTCAACAAGGTCGGATCTTTGTGTCACCAACACTATGCTAACTTTCAAGAGCTAAATTAACTGTTATTGTCACTGCCTTTTTAACGCAACCACGCGAGGATTATCAATTACAAAATTCGCCACATGTTGTTGACCATACCGTATAAAATAACCACTGGAGTCTAACAAATTTCGACCTTTTTCACGGGAATCTCCGGTATCCTCAGCGGATGACGTTCACGTCGTTACTTCCGTGTAACGTCGCGTACGTCACATGTGGGCAGGCGTGGCCTCAAGTTTTGATTCCAACCACCAATCACTGATGGCAAAAAAATCGCGCTTCCTTTCGGTTGTTGTTTACTCGCCCTATGACAGAAGGTGCAGGCTATACTGTTTTAATATTGTTTTTATTTTATTTTTTTAAGGCGCGCAAACTAGCGGCGCATATCATCCAATGAACACTTTGGTTCAGTTCGATAGTGCAGTAGACTCCACTCGTGTTCACACACCGTACCGTCGTTATCTTCCAGGTGGCTGGGGAAAAAAAAAAAAAGAGTTCAACAATGCCGATGGTTTTGCGATCCCGAAAATCTATCCACCGCAGTGACGGAGATGAGGAGGGTCAAACAGCAGAAACAACCGCAACGGCGAAGAGGCAGTTCTCCCGCTTGCGGGAGAGACCCACGTACGTGGTGCGTAATATTACTCAACTCTTCCGCCTCCTTTTCCTCCTCAAGCGAGCGAAGACAACTTCACGGCGAGCCACGTAGTTCCTCGCGAGCAGCGACAATAGCAGCATCGCTAGCCGACAAAGCCGGAAAATATTGTAGGAAAGGAAGTCAAGAAGAAGAAGAAGCAGTAGCAGCGTGCTGGAAAACAACCAAGCGCTTTACACAGCCAGAATCTGGACGTGTAGCTAATCGTCACACACTTTGATTGTTGACTGTGAAGCGTTGTGCGTTCACACTCGCAAGCTTCTTCGTCATGGTAAATCGTTTCATTCTGAGCACGTTTTTTTTTTTTTACATAGCCCTGATGACTCATCGTTTGTAGCGGAACCTACGCCGCATTCATTTTTTAGAGGCAGTTGGCTTCACTAACTCATTTTTTTGCTCCAGGAGTTCGAGTTCGAGGACTCGGATTCTGACACTGGGCACAGGGGGGTGATGGAGAGAGTGCAGACTAATGATGAAGAATACGCGGAGGAGACCGATGACACGGTATCGTACACTCAATGAATAATTCTGTCATCTTTGTGTCCTGTGCCTTGTGAAAAAGTATTCATACACTTTGAATGTTTTTTCCACGCTTTTGGCCTGACAATCACAAACTTGGATGGGTTTTATAGCAGCACATAGTTATGAGTTGGAACGAAGATGATATACAGTATTGTTTGTTTTGTTTATTGAACATAAAAACATATACAGTAATACATTGACAGAAAGTAAGGTAAGTAAAATTGTAAAAGGAAAGAGAAATCAGTCATCATACAAGTCAATTATTATGTACTTCCACTTTTCATATTTTTTAGCAAATATATATTTGAAAAGTGGTCTTTCCGCGCACGTGTGTGTGTATGTTTTCAGCCCTCTTTGTTCATTGTTAATTCTGCGAAATAAAATCGAGTCCATTCTTGCCCTCAGAAGTTAGCGATTTAATAAAAAGTCCACCTTACTAGGTACATAACAACCAAAGTAAAACTTTTTTTTTCAGTCGGACTAACATCACCAGAAACAGCTGGAAGAAAAGTTCTTAAATGTTGTCAATATGCTAAGAATTAAGGAAGTTATGACATTTAAAAGGCTTCAAAAATGTCTTGTTTCTAATTCTAAACCATGGAATGGCCTGTAATCATTTTTTGAGAAAAAGAATGAAGCTCAGATCTTTAGACCTCAGTTTTTCCAATGTGGGTGGAATTGTAAAGATGATACACCGCAAGAAAGTGATTTCACAAACCGAGTAATTATGGTTATTAAATCATCTCATTCATTTTTAGCTAATTAGGCGCAATTAAGTTGACACCATTGCTGGCAACAGACGGCTGACTTATCCCGGTGAGCGTCTCTCCTGTGTCTCCCCACATTCAAATTTTAAGAGAAGCAAAATTTGGCAATGTGTCATGTTCTTCGGCAACCTACAAATTGAAGGTAACTTCATCTGCATGTCCCCTAAAATGCTCAAAATATTTGTGATAGATCGATATAAATATGGCAGCAAGCTTTAAATACTTTTGGGGCGGTCAATGATGAGTTATCCCCCCCGTGCGACTGATAAACATTGCTATACTACATGAAAATTGGAAACGACAGGAGAGTCCACTGTACGTCATATCTGAAAATAGATGCCTGAAACACATTTTGAACAAGCCCACAGCAAAAATTTTTGAGAGTGCAAAAGAGACGTATTAACGTGAAAATGGCCTCACGAAACATAGTGGAAACAGGTCAGTTGTCACATACCTATCCTTATACCTTAGTACAGTCAAACCTCGGTTTTCGTACTTGATCCGTTCCAGAAGACTGTTCGGAAACCGAATTGTTCGGAAACCGAAACCATTTTCCCCATTGAAATCAATGTAAAATGTTTTAATCCGTTCCAAGTCAAGAAAACAACTTTTTTAAACCACTTTTTTTTTACAATTTCACACCATAAACTGTACAAATGTAATGGGAGATTACCAATTTTAACATTAACATAGTAACATAAAAATTGAAGGAACATCTCTCTCTCTATCTGTCGTGGGGCGTGCGCCTCTCCCAGCTGTCAGCAGGCAGTAGGCGGGGCGTTTCGGCATCCCGAACTCCTGCGCCAACACAGACACACGCACACCTGACTCATATTTTGCGATTAAATTTTTCCTAAATTCTATAGTTTTGCGCCCTATTTTCCTCTTTTCTTCACCAGGTTCACCACTTCCACTTGCTTTCTTTGGTGCCATGATTAGGGGCTGATACACGATGCAAAAATAACAGTCCAATATTACGTAGTTCTCACCAAACACGTCTGCTTTAAAAAAAAAAAACAAATCTTAATCGAACACTACAAACTCGTCTGCTCACAAGCTGTTTCTGTACGATTATTGCATAATAATGAGACACCGGACACCAGAGTGTTCATTATGTGCGGCTGCATTGAAAAATGCCGGCCGTGAAAAAAAAGAAAGTCCCCCCTCCCCCGTGCTGCCAGGGCAAACCATTATGAAAAGAGGGGGATTTCACTAGTCCTAACAGAAGCGTCTCACCAAACACGTCTGCTTTTTTTTATTGAACAATACAAAAACGTCTGCTCACAATGGTCGCTTCCTGTGTAGCGACGAGACACAAGGGAGCGTCACTTCACTCCTCTTGGCTTTGCTACCTCCTCTCGGCTTCGCTACCTCGCGAAGCTATACGAGGTAGCGTTGCTACACGAGGTAGCGAAGCCGAGAGGAGTAAAGTGACGCATTCAAGTGCGCTCAGTTAGTTCGAGAACCGAAATTAGTTCGTCATCCGAGGCATAAAAAACTCGAAATTTTAGTTCGAAAACCGAATTGTACGAGAACCGAGGCGTCCGTAAACCGAGGTTTGACTGTATACACTTGTTCTGTAAAGGCCACAGTGGTTTGTTTGAGAACACTAGTGAACACCAGCACCATGAAGACCAAGGAACTCGCCAGTAACATCGTGGAGAAGTTTAACTCATTCACTCCCAAAGACGTTTTTAAACGTCTTTTCAGACTTGGTCTAGAATTGGCTCGGACTGAATGAGTTAAATCAGGATTAGGTTGTCCAAAAAATATCCCCAGCTTTCAACATCTTAAGGAGCACTGTTAAAACCACCAACCAGCCAGCCAAAAGTGCCGTCGCAAGGTGTTAACACAGGGCGGCTGAATACAAATGCAGACCGCATTTTCCAGACTTTTATTTGTAAAAACCTTTGGAAAGTATGTATCAGTTCTGTCTCTAAAATCTCTAAAAACACACTTAAGATTGAGGTTCTAAAGTGGCACACTGACAAAGTTCAAGGGGTATAAATACTTTTTTAAGGCACTCACTTTATTAGGCTCACCATCCATCCGTCTATCCGCCTATCTTTTTCTCTATCTAGTTATGTAATGTATCCCGATCAAAACTTAGCCTGTAGCAGACGTGTGCACATTTTCAGCATGACGTCTTTGATCCACTGGTGAAAGGACACTTTGATCCGCTCCTCTTTCATCTGTAACGGCTTCAAACAACAAAGTGTATGTAGTCGTTTGGGTTGTGTTGTGTTATTTTGTTATTTGGACTTCAAGATGGCACCGCGAGAGTGACTGCCTTTCCAGCACGTCCTATCTTTTGTTCTCCTACTTCTTCCTTTCATAACTTTGCTGCTGTGAATTGGGAATTTCTCCATTGCGAGACTAATAAAGGATTTCTTATCGTATCTACCAATTTGACCCACATTTGACAATAAAGTTGTATTCAATTCAATTCAATTCAATTCAATTTGTCTATCTTTGGCTACAGTATCTCGCTAGCTGGCTATCAGAGTGTCGAGCTGTCTAGCTAATAATTACTTCTTGTTTATCTTCCAGTCTACCTATTTTTCCATCCAGCCATCCATTTATCTATAATTTAGAAGCGTTAAATAATTTAAGACAAGTGGGACTCGGGTTAGGTCACCATGTTAGCTGGTTGAGCCCAAAGTTTCAACATCCAATACATTCTCTTCAACCAACTGTTAGAATAGATTGGGTTTTTTTAATTATTGCATTGCCATAAACATTTATCACAATTCCAACAGTAAAAGGTATAACACCTACACTGTTTTATTTATGTAAAGGCCATTTCTATACTCATGTATTTTATTAGTTGTGCTTAATATTGGGGCTACGAGGTTTATAGTACAGTCCAAGGTGTTCCAAAAGTCAGAATGGTGGAACAACCTGAAGTCGATCTGGGTAAAGCTTTATCGCACTCCAAATTGTCCGCTGAATCAAGTTTTTGGTAATGATGAGCTACGGTGCAGCTATCTGAAAAGGCTTGTTTTCTATTGGCTTTGTACAAACACCCGTTGTCGAGGTTTTGGGTTTTCAGCAGCAGTGGTGATGGAAGGAGAGGCTTGCATTGCATGGCTCGTCAAGGACAGAGCCCGTATCCAGAATGGATAGTCCAAATTGGAGTAGGCGTTGGAGCATTGCAACGGCCATAAAGACTTGCAAACTGGTGCTTGATGACAGTTGAGGACAGGAAAATTTCTTGCCGCAAGGAAATTTTGCAACTGCGCGAAAATGGCAGTTGGGCAGCCGTTGACAAAGGAATGATGCGCTTTGTCAACAAGTGCTGTTGCCCTCTCCCCTGTACAAATGCTACCTGAAACGAAATATATATTTTTTAATGATGCAATGAGTTTGGACACACCCGATGTACCTCAAGAAATGATTGCGGATAAATGGGTGGCGGCTGTCTTTGTGTCATATGCTGTTTCCAGCCATGAAATGTGAATTTGAAAAGTTAGATGATGTGAACATCTTGTTTCCACCCACGTTCTAATCCGTTTTGTGTCCTCTTCAGCAAATGAAGCGGTGCAGCGTGGTGTTGGACCGTCTCAGTGATAATCCCGCCAGAAGAGAATCCGAGGAAAGAGACGACATGAGCCGCAAAAGCGCCAAGCCCGCCTCCCGCATCCCGACGTTCCATAAGCGGCCCGCTGTTGTGAGCGCAGAGCTGCCTGTCTCCAAAAAGGAGCCGCCTGTCAGTGTAGTTCAGCCTGCCGACAAACTTGCAAGTGTTGACGCATCAAAGTCCAAATTAGCTGATATTCGCGAAAAAATACATCTGCAGTCATTAGTCCACACCCCTAAAGTTGTCTTTGAGGCCCTCAACAGCCTGAGGAGCACAGAACAAATGGCTGCAGGGGCTGCCCCCAAAAACTATGTGTTGTCGGAGGCTTTACAGCCCAGTCTGATGGTAAGCCCCAGGCCTGCCATCAAAGCGGAGGAGAGTCTCTTACCAGGGGAAAACAATATCCAATACACCCAGATTGATTGCGCCACAAGCCCCCTTCCGTGTGTGGACCCCCTCACCCATGATGCACCTGGGGAAGAAACTCCACAAAAGCCTTTTATTGCAGCAAAGATGAATATTCCACTTGGAATATACAAAGAGCTCAGTTGCAAACCTCCCATTAGCCAAACGGAGGCGATTGTGGATGAAAAACCACCATGGGAAAGCCACGGTCCAAACGCAACGGAGTCAAAGGATTTAAGATCTTCAGACATAGATAGCGAGGATGATCAGGCATTGGATGATTCCGGCAGTGCGAAGGACCTCCATGAGCCGCAAGCAAGCGAAATGGACAGCGAGGATGTCGCAAAGGAAGAGGCTGCAATTGATGACGAATCAGCCTGTCCTGCGGTAGCGGAGCGGCCCTCCAAAGCTCCATTACCAAAGTCAACCCAAGTGAGTTTCATGGTTTCTAGGCACTGCGTAGCCACTCCCTCAACGGTGTCACTGCTTAGCTTGTCCAATCTTATTTGCTCATCACCGCGTCCCTTCCAGGGTTGATCAAAATACAGTCAAACCTCGGTTTTCGTCCATAATCCGTTCCAGAAGGCTGTTCCAAAACCGAAATTGTTCCAAAACCGAAACCAGGCTCTTTTTAAAAAATGTTTATTGAACACGTCTGCTCACAATGGAAAGCAACACGAGGAAGCATCACTTCCTCGTGCAAGGAAGGCGAGAGGAGTCAAATGGTGCATCCAAGTGCGCTCAGTTTGTTCGAGAACCGAAATTTGTTCGTCATCCGAGGCATAAAAAACTCAAAATGTTTGGTTGAAAACCGAATTGGACGAAAACCGAGACGTTCGAAAACCGAGGTTTGACTGTAATCTAACTGTCGCCACCAACACCCCATTGCGTATTGCGATTTTCAATTATTTGCTTCCCATGTATTTTTTTTTAACAAACAAGAAATTGATTGCAATAAACACATATATGCATTTGGTTTTTCTGATTAGGATTATGCTCAAATAAAGTCAAATGGCCCATGGATTAACATTCAATTACAGTTGTTAACACTTGGACGTGCAGTCTTTGGAGCGGTCACTATGACAACGTCACAAAATTCTACCGAACAAGTGTCATATGGATATGTCAGTAAATCATCAATGGTTACGACAACAATGCAAACAAATCTTTGGCATTATTATTTCATCCAACCACCCATTTTCTAATCCGTTTATCATCACGAGGGTGGCGGGTGTGCTGGAGCCTGTCCCAGCTGTCTTCGGGTAGTAGACGGACCCTAAATTGGTTACCAGCCAATCGCAGGGCACACAGAGTCGAACAACCATCCGCGCTCACACTCTAGGGACAATTGAGTGTTCAGTCAGTCTGCCATGCATGTTTTTGGAATGTGGGAGGAAACCGGAGTACCCGGAGAAAACCCACGCAGGCCCGGGGAGAACATGCAAACTCCATACAGGGAGCCGGAGCTGGAATTGAACCCGGTACCTCTGCACATTTCCTGTTTCATAAAATATTGATATGTAAACATGTGGATTGCACCCCTTGTAGTGCATAGGACATGCACAAGCATTGAACTTCTGAATTCTACTACATTGTGCTGACCATTTAAATTCAATTAATTGTTGAACCATAGTCCCTTCCTCACTACCTTCCGAGTTCACATGAAATGGAGAGAACCAGATTCCTGTGAAATGTTTTTGTAGTCAATATAAATATTACGACAAATATTCGATTTAATTAGATTTTTAAAAAATTAGCCTGATACTGATTCTGATATTTGACAGACTAAAATTCCAATACCCAATTAATCGCCTAAATAATTAAAAAAAATATATATATATATATGTATATTTTTTTATATTATTTATATATTATATATAAAATTAATGAATACTTTATTTTTACAATGAAAATATGAATTACGTGCAGATCATTTGGCCATTTTTCAATACTTTGGGGAGACGTAAAATTAGCTACAGGAGTTTGCCCACACCCTGCACAAATACCTTTGGAACGCTAACACATTCCGAAGATGTTTGTCAGTCTTGTCGCTAAGATCTTGTTCATTTTCACTCATTGTTCCCTTCAGGTTTGAAAAAAAAATAAAAAATACCCATCTCTTTGCAGAGATCCCGATGCGGTGGCTTCGCCTTCTTCTTTTTGCTTCCGGCCACTCTGCTGCTTTTTGGTATGCACGCGTGGCGCTTTGGCCTTCCCATGTCGGTCAGCCAGCTCGCTGCTCATCTGGAGCTGCACTGGCTGGAGGGCATTAGCCCCATCACAGAGCGGTGTAGCAGAGATTGCAGGTGAGCAATTGCTATCGCCGTATTTCCGATCACGTTGCTTATTTACAACAGAAATGAACGTGAAAAAAAAAAAAGCAATTCCCATGTTGGATGACCCCGTCAATGTGCTTCACATAACGTCATTAAAAACGCAACATTTCAAAGCGTTGACAACCAAAAGAGCCGTACTGGGTTTATTTGCCGTTTTACATGTTCAGAGTTCATCTGGTGGAGAGCATCCCCGTGGGTTTGTACCCGTCCAGCCCATCGCCGCAGCAGAGCACGACGGCCAGCTGGCTGAGGCTGCTGGACAAGGCCAACGGCTCGGTCAGCATCGCCGGGTACTACGTGTCACTGAGGAGCAACGATCCCGAGTTTGCCGAATCGCTCGACACTCAGGCAAGAAGAGCGGCTCGGGGCCTCGCGTGACAGTCGTCCCCGCCCTCTGATGTTGTCGCGTCATACGTTTACAGGGCAGGCGGGTCTTTGAGCAACTGAAGCAACTCCCTTCAAAACACGTCAACCTCAATATAGCCGTGAACGGCCCTCAGACGTCGACTCGGGACACGAGTGAATTGGCTGCGGCGGGTATATCAAGGCCTCGCCGTTGGAAACGTTCGCATGACCTCGCGCTGACAATTGCAACTTTGTTTTTTGGGGTCAGGTGCCAAGATCAGGGCGGTTGATCTGAAGTCTTTATCTGGAGGTATCTTGCACACTAAGATGATGGTGATTGATCAGAAGCACTTCTACTTGGGTAGCGCCAACATGGACTGGTGCTCTTTGAATCAGGTAAAAGGGAGAAAAGGAGCTTTTTTGGTGTGTGTGTGTGTGTGTGTGTGTGTATTTTTGAACACTTTATGCTTCCCAGGTGAAGGAGGTGGGCGTCGCCGTGGAGGATTGCGGCTGCCTGGCTCAGGACGCAGCTCGCATCTTTGAGGTTTACTGGAGCCTCAATGGATCCCTGCCGCCGTATTGGCCAGCTCGCTTCACGGCCCTGTCCAGCTCCGAGCATCCTCTGCAGGTCAACTTGAATGGAGTCCCGGCGCGAGTCTACTTGTCCGTGGGTTCAACCGTCAACTTTTGAAATACGTCACTTTTTGAAGAAGTCGGTTGAAATGTCTCAATCTCTCACTTCTTGGGTTGTCTCTTCTCTTCCAGAGTGCTCCGCCGCCGATCTCGGCGCGCGGGCGCTCAGGCGATCTCTCCACCATCTTGTCCGTCATCGAAGATGCTCGGGAATTCCTTTACGTGTCTGTCGCAAACTACCTTCCTCTGTCTGAGTTCACCGAGCCACTCAGGTTACCGACTCCTTATTTGTCTGTCTCGATTGTAATCAGCATCGCAATATGTATTCTATTGAATCAGCTCGAATTTAGTGTTATTAACACATGCCACATTATATTTCATTGGACAACAAAGAAGAAATGACACTTTGCTACAAAGAGAAGTCGTTAGTAAGGCCTTAAGGCAGGTTGTCATTTGTTTAATTTTTACGTGAGAGAAAAATTGGCAGTTTCTCTGTCTTATGCTGTAATGTGTAAATATTATTTTTAGATAAACAAAACCAAAAAATCTGCAGACGATTCCAGATTTTTAAATACCTTATATGGGCTGATTAAATCAGGCGGTCGCATAATCGAGCCTTAGTAGTTAGTGTGCAATTTATATAACAGCGGACTGGGACATCTATCACAGAGTAAGTCGACACGTAATCATTCATGTCTGAACTGCGAGCAACAAGTGAGATTCGGCCTCTTAGTGAAAAGGTCCAAAGTGAATATTTTGCATGGCTGCCATTATTGCATGCCTGTTTGGCATGGGTGACCCTGCCCGGGGCATCAAGCCCTAGACAACTTAGATCCTCGGATCATTGGGACACACAAACCCTTCCACCACGGAAGGTGACACTATTAGCAGTGCTGAATTAAAAAAAAAAAAATTGATTTCAAATGCAGCCCCCGCCGTGGGACACACCAAAGCAGAGGTGTCCAAACTCGGTCGTCAGAGGCCGAAGTCCTGCCGGTTTTCCATCCCTCCCTGCTGAAACGCAGCTGGTGCAAAGGATCAGCTCTGAAGAAGCAAGCTAATGATCCTGAGTGTGTTGCAGCAGGGAGGAGGGATGGTAAACAAGACAGGACATGGGGCCCTTGAGGACTTGAGTTTGGACTCCCCTGCACCAAAACAATGTAAAAATGCTCCACATTGAGACCGTGTTGGTGGTGTCCCACCCTCAGGTTCTGGCCCGCCATCGACACTGCCCTGCGCGCTGCAGCCTGCACTCGAGGTCTGAAAATCCGTCTCCTGGTCAGCTGCTGGCAGGAGTCGCCTGCCGCCATGTTCACCTTCTTGCAGTCGCTTCTGGTTCTCAACAGGCCACCAATGAAATGTGACATTGAAGTGGTGTGTAATTGAACTTCATCATTTGGGGGGAAACGGGTGGAGATTTTGTCACACCGGGCGGGCTAGTTGACAATTCCTGGAATCTGGCACTACAAATCTGAACCTTTTCTCTTTTTTTTTTTTTCGTTTCAACGCAGAAAATTTTCACAGTGCCTTCAACAGCAGAGCAGATGAAGCTCCCCTTTGCTCGACTCAACCATGCCAAGTACATGGTCACAGACAGAGTCCTCTATATCGGTCAGTCTGTCATTCCTCCTTCTTCTTGACGCAGCCATTCCCGCAGTTGACCGTAATTAACGTTTTCCCCGTGTGGACAGGCACATCCGACTGGTCCGAGACCTACTTCACCCAGACCGCCGGAGTGAGTTTGGTGGTGAACCAGACCGACTCCGAGGTCAAACAAGGCCAACGGACTCTGCAGAGCCAAGCAGAAGAGCTCTTCCTCCGAGACTGGGGCTCCCATTACTCAAGCTCGCTGTCGGCCGCCGACGTCAGAGTCTGCCCTCGCATACCACACTGAATTATTGACGGGATTTGCTTTGCCGTCTCTCCATCTTCAGCGCTTCCTTTTGCTATTTTGTGACGGCCGCGGGGAAACTTTTGTGTATAATTGCTATTCCTATGGTTGCTTTCAAATCCTATTTTTGTACAGTTTGTGTGCTCAGTGTTACCAATCTGAGCTGTACAGTTTGGCTTTTTTGGGGGGGTTTTTTTTTTTGCCTGGAGCAATTTGTATATGTTCTGCACGTTTTGACCTTTTTCCTCAAACTGTAGCATTGTGAAAGTGTGTTTACCTCCACAGAATCCACATTGGACCGATTGAGCTACCGGTAATTAGTCAGTTCTTGTGGCAAAACTTCCAGTATGCCTTGGTTTTGATTGATTGATTTGTCTTTGCTTCGAGAGCCTTCTAGGATGTTTCCAAGCACTAGGTCAGAGTAGATAAACGTGGTTTTCAAAAAACTATCGATCCTCTGTATCAATTGATAATTGAAGGAATGTCTCAAAACCAAATGACCATCTCATGTCATCATAGTTGCCATATTGCATTTGAATGCAATCGCTTATGACGGAATATATCTCATGTGTGCAAAAATAAGGGACCTGGATGTGTACACATGTTACTGGAGTTTTCACTGAATAAAGTACATGTTTATTGCACTTCAAAACATTGAATTGTACTTGGAGCAAATCTAACACGCATTCTGTTACATCATTTATTCACTTTATGTACTCACAGCATGTGAGAAAAGTTTCTCAACTGACAACTGGCTCCTCACGGATTCATGTCACTGGTCGGGTCTTCTCCATGCATCACTGCAAAAGAACCGGCCGAAATAAAGAATTGGGACTGTTCATCGTTCTCTTGTCCAGACAAGACCTCTTATTCCATGGAAAGCTGAACGCTGTCTGTCTGGCCTTGATGCTGCTGCTGCTGCTGATCATATTTGCGAGCTGGAACACAGAAAAGAGAACTTCAGGACACCACAAAGGATTCCTCGCCAGTGCTGTGCAAAATTATCCAATTTCACTCGTGGGTCAGAATTGTTTGCGACAAAAATAATTTTGCTCAACATGGTACATGGAAGCAAGTCAGAGACAGAAGTTAGGACATTTTTGTGAAGTGGTTTACCGGGAGATCGTTTCTAAATTGCACAATACAGGTTGGGAACCATTGAATTCAACCGAGAAGCAAAATTGATACCAACCTAGAGAATACATCTCCAACTGTTGTCTCAGTCGAACTTTCTGCAGACTGTCATAGAAGTTGGGCTCTGGGCTGCTCCCAACGCTGGGAGGCAGGGTGAAGATACGCATGATCTTCCGCTTATTCCTAAACAAACCAAAAGAGTTGTCATCACTGAAAGTCAATGGTGACGTTTAGGTTTTCTTGGGGGGGAGGGGGGAGGGAGGGGGGTTGCAGGAAACAGCATGCCTACAACCAGCATGCCGCACAGATTATTTTCATGTACAACCGATTAACTCTTAATTTTCACATATCTATACTATTGGTCAGTCCACAAGTACGGGTGTTATTTTAAAAAATTGCTGACCTATCTAAAGTGTTAAAAATGACTTGCACTCTTTGATGATTCAACGGTTACGGTTGAACAAACATGCTGTTTTGGGCTTTCCTGAAAAGGGATAAACTGTCAGTAATTGGGTTGCGCCTGATACCAGAAATATGTCTTTTAGGAACGAGAGTGTCCCGAAAATTGTGTCAAACACAGTAGTACATGTTACAGTATTGCAAATAAATTATCTAAGTGAAAAAATGGTACAGTTGATTTTTGGGGACAGTCTAAAACACTTAACGTGAGGGGAATCAATCTTAATGTTGCATAATGTCAGAAAACCAAAATGTCTGTCGGCCTCTCTCCTTATGTCCACTTCAACCTCTGAAAATATCAGAACGATCGCCGCAATAGTTTGGATTTTATGGACATGAAGATTTTTCTCCTCTCTCGACGCTCACTATAGAGAAAATGAATCTGGACATCTGTGTTTATGCCACTTCAAACTCTCAAAATAGAACAATCCCCACAATATGTTGGGTTTGTGGATGATCATCTTATTCCTCATTAAGCTTTTGTCATGAGTGATAACAGAGAGGAAAATTCTCAAGGGTCATAAAATCCAAAATATTGAGGCGATCATTCTGACATTTGCAAAAGTTGAAGTTGACACGTCCACCTACATTTTGATGGCGCTTCATCAGTTTTGTGACATCAACGTGACGTTGAGCCTTTTCTGTGGAGACGAAAATATATAACGTCTGTCAAATCCAAAATGTTGGGGTGGTCGTTCTAATAGTTTCACAAGTTGAAGTGGGGATGAGCAGAGATGTGTAAATGAATTTTTGATGACAAGTGATCATGGTTATTAGACAGTATCTATCTATCCATCTATATTAAGCGTTTTAGACTGTTTACATTAAGGTTGAGCTGGATGAATCATGGTATGTTATGGATGATTACTTCTTTTACTTATAACTAACAGAAACTAAATGCTGAAGCAGGGGTCGACAACCTGCGGCTCCAGAGCTGCATGCGGCTCTTTTATACTCATGTTGGGGCTCTGCGTAGGTTGGGAAAATAAATTAGACATGTCCAATGCAAGTATATGTTATTTGTCTCACAAATGTGTATCACATCTGTTATGCTCTCTGACTGTACACTGGATGGCAACGTTGATATAAAAATCAGAGTGAAATGAAAATGGAAGGAGAGGAAACGGCCTTGTTATTTTTCCTCGTGACACCACAAGTTCTTTCTTCAGACCTTGTGCAATTTCGGTGATCAGACTTCGCATTTTGCTTCTTCATACACGTTTGAGAGCACCTGACGTGTTAGCAGGCAGATTTGACAGGCGGCATACCAGCGACACCAAAACTGCACACTATCTGAAGAAAGTATTTCATTTTTGTTTGTTAGTTTGTTTAATTGTAAGTTTGTGATCTCAAAATATTTAAATAAAATGATGTATATATTGTTGGCGGCCCGGTGATTTAGCACGTTTCACAGTGCAGTCGGGTTCTCCCAGCTCCGGCCTCCCTGTGTGGAGTTTGCAATAATGCGTCACACCCTAGGTCGTGGATGGTTGTTCGATTGGCTGGCAGGGTGTCCCCCGGCCCGAAGACTGCTGGGAAGTCCAGAAATGGCTCGGAAAATTTTGAGTTTGATAAAAGGTTGCACAAAATGCGTGGCTCTTTTGAGTGTAAAAGGTTGCAAAATGGTACCTTTAAGGGGGAAAAAAATGGAATGCCGCTTTGTACAGTATTTGGGTGACCACGTAACGATCGGAATAGTGAAGTAGAAACAGAGTGTGCTCACTTTCTGGCGTACATGAGCAGGCCGAAGCTGACCAGAATAACCAGCAGGTAAACGTTGGTGGCCTCGTTCCAGGCTTCATGAACAGAGTAGTCGATGGAAAGGCCGTGACCCCCCATTCAAAACACGGCGTAAGCGCTCAAACGATGAACTGTCTGAAAAGCGATGCGCTGGCAGTCGTGTACAGGAATATAAGACACTTGATACAATGAAGTGACCAGCTTGTATTGTGCTAAACGGCAAATTAGCTTCTCTCCGTTGTAAACACAATTGCGTCACGTATTTCAAACACTTCCTGTTTCCGGTAGACTAATTTTCAAAATACAGTATACAATATAAAAAAGATCGAAATAAATGGGCAATGTATTTTCTCCATGTACCACATTCCTAAAATACGGTACATGTTTACATTGACCACACAATGTAACCAAGTAAGTAAATAAATATGCAGTATTTCCACACAAGCTGATGGACTTTTTCATTGTGATTTGTGAGCGAATAAAAACAAGTACAGTTCAGCTGACATGTTTTCCTCATCATTTTAATGTTATAATCAGCAAAAAAGTATTTACAGTTTCACTGCATCACACTGTTACTTTTTTCTTTTCAAAATTATGACTTTTTTTTTCCAAAATAGAATTTTACTACTAAATCACTACAGAATATATATATAATTGCATTGAAAAGAATTGCTGCAATTAAAAAAAAAAAAATTCAGGGGAGGTGAGAGCCAAAGCTAGAGTATATGATAAAGTATCAAGGCTGTTAAGTGGTTCAACACATCACAGTAGAAGGTGAGAGAACAAAAAGGTTGTTACTTACAATGCCATCAAACATTGTACATCAAACAGTAGTATTACTAGCCTGATGTTAGAAATCATAAACCATGGCAGCCGTCCGTGTCCAGGACATGAGCACACTAACCTGTCCTAAGACTTGCGGGAGACCGTCAATTCATTCACTGAGCGTGGTAGAATTACATTCAGAGTGCTATCAGGAGGGGAAACCAGGTTTAAACAAATACAAAACGAGTCTAACTGTGATTAATTTCAATAGCGCCACTACTCTTGTAATACACACAAAGGGAGAGGGAAAACACTGAATTAAACCTTTACCGCTGTGGATAAGCAGAAACAGGCAGTAAATATGCATTTATTTACAGCACACATACGTTTGGTTAACGGCTGTAGTGGAAAAGGAGAACCGCTGAAGTTTACTGAATCATATAGAGGAGGCGCCGGCGATAACATGCAGTGTGTTCAGTGCTCCACCTAAGCCTTGACGATGGAATGGAACCATAAGCTAGAAGAACAGCGCAGATCAGATCAGCATAGTCAGCTTCTGTCCTTCCACCTGAAGTCTCAGTTAGCAGCGGGTTAGCTTAGCGCAGCTAAATTCAGCTTCTATAATGTCCAAGCTTCTCAACTTAGTACATTAACTGACTAAAATGTTGGACGTGAGCAGTGAAATTTCAGGATGAATCAAAAATGCACAGTAACCTTTAGGAGTGAGCTTAATTTAGTTATCTCTAAGTGTCAAACTGTTTCATGGTTCAGTATTTTTTGCTAGGGATGGGCGAGTAGTGGGAACAGGTATCGGTATTGGGCAATACTGGCCTTGTTTTAAGGTATCGGGTACTCACAGAGGCTGCCGATACCAGCCACTGAGACCTAAGGCAAGGGAGAAAAAAAAAAACCAGAAGTCAAATAACTTCTTAGCAGTTTTTGGTGCTACACTGCTGCAGATTGGCACATTGGTGAATCATCATCTTTATCAAAATGTTCCATTGTGATAAATGAAATTGTATAGATCAAAAGAAGCACAAATATCTGTACTTGGTATCGGTGAAGACACAAAGAGTGACTATTCATATTGGTATCTATCTTAGAAAAAAAAAGTGGGATCGAACATCCTTAACTTTTGCTCAAGTTATGGTTCTGGTACAGGGAGCTGAACGGCAAAATTCACAATTTCGATTCGTGGATCAACGGCCTGTTTTGAATTTTTCTCTTAAAGGGGACATCATGGCAAAAAAAAATCTTTACAATTATACATGGTCATTTGATGAAAATTGTGTTGGAGGAATAAGAATAACATATACAATCCATCCATTTTCAATCATCTCAGAACTCTGCCAGTTTATCTTGTACCGTCCTCTGCTGTCCAATGAAATGAATGTCTATGTTCCCTCAGGTTTACATTGTGAATGCCACGAGACCAAAGCCAGAAAACAGGTGAACTGTGAAGTTCGCGTTGGCACCTTGATGTCATTTTCAGACAACAGTAGAGGGCGAGATGGTTTTTTTTTTTGTGTGCACAATTATAATTATTTTCTTTTGGCGAAGTGCGTGGAGTTTACTGTGTTACCCTATTTGGGACACATTAAGAATTAATATTCCACCTGCACAGTTAAAGTGCATTTTAGTTTCATGCTGAAATGTCACGTCAGCCCAAATATCCCCCACGTTTTGGAAGGAGTCGTCAAACCCTGTCAAAGTGACCATGTTTATCACTCGCTCCTCGAAGATCTTCCTAATAGCAAAGTCAAAGGGTGGCGTTGTCTGACACTAAACTAAGTAAGCATGCTAATCTCTACAGTGGCAAGAGTAGGCGTTAGAGGGAGCACTGATTCCTTCACTGGTGTCACATGAGTATGTCCAGGTCGTCGCCATGGTCATCCTCCTCGGTTACCCGCAGCGATAGCACCTCCTCATTGAGGAACAGGCCACTCAGACGCTCCTTGCGGGCCTGACGCTGTTCCTTCAGCTGACGCTTGCGCAGAGCCTTCTGCTGGAGCTTGCGCTGCTTTGAACGTTTCTATAAAGAGACGAGGAGGTGACCAGAGACGCTTAGCAAAGTACATTTGGGACGGCGTATTAAAAAAAGCAGTCTTACTTTCGAGTCTCTGATGCGTTCGGCAGCGCTTGAAAGATTGCCATCGCTGTGGGCTCTGCTAATGTTAGCAACACTGCTTCCGCTGCAGGCGGAAGCTGTTCCACCTGGAGGACAACACGACAGGAAATGTGTTAATATAAAAGCTTGACCAATTTAAAAATGGCTTAAATGTTACCAGAAACATTGCTTAACTTCAATTGTCAAAATCTGAATCTCAGATTTCTGTCGTCCTCCATGAAAGCAGACATTTTTTTTTCTTTTTGTTTAATCAAATAAGATTTTTGCAAACAGCTGCTTTTACTTTGAAAAACAATGATCAAAATGTTTTCCCACTTTTCTGGCATTTTAAAAACCAAAATAGCGACTGTAAGATTTTTCTGTTTGAAATAAGGTCTTGTTTATGAATAAAGTGATGGAATTTTTTTAAACCAATTCATCGATTAAAAAAAAGAACTAAACAAAAATAAAACAGATTATTCTATTGTTAAAATAGCATTTCGTTACAGCCATGCATGGGCGAAATGGGAGTGCATGAGTTTTAAATGTTTATAATGACCACAACATCTATGCTAATCTCTGTTAGCCTGTCCATGCGATTTCACATTACATATTAGCATTAAGATAGTGAACGTTCATGAGGCAAAATTATAGCACTACAGCAAAAGTTCGAGCACTAGCAGATTCCCGTATCCATATCTGTAGATCTTTTTCTATATTTTGATTGTTTTTGTTTTGAGTGTGTGTGTGTGTGTGTGTGTGTGTGTGTGTGTGTGTGTGTGTGTGTGTGTGTTTATCAGCATTTTTGTACATAAATATTTTTTTGGGGTGTGGCGAGGGGTAAATTAAAAAATACATTTATTGAATAATAATTTTTTGGGGGGTGTTTTTGTGTTTGAAAGAATTTAAAGCCAAAACTCTTTCTACCCAAGATTCCAAAAACTGAAACTGACACAGAGCAGTCAAATTGCAAGAAGTCCTTTGCGCACCCCGGTGGCGACCATACCTGCGACAGAGTTGGAGGCCGTGGAGCTGGTGGAGGAGCTGGCTGAGCTGACCATGCTGGCGTTACTGCTGCTGGCTCCGCTGACGCCGCTCGCGCTGGCGCTGCTGTGGCTGCTCCTCTTCCAAGCCTCCCTGGTGCTGCTGGCTCCTCTGCCTCGGGCCGTGTTCTCTGATGTAGCTACGTACCTGGGGATGGCGCGTGTACACACCAATGTTTTTAAGTCCAAATTCTTCACTCATTTCTTACGGCCCTCATCATGATGTAAGGATTTTTATATGGTGGGCAATGTAGTTCTCTACAATTAATAAGTCAAGAGAAAATTTGTACTTGAACACTGGGCATGCCACGAATTACATCGCACCGGATCAACGGCAACATTATATTGTTTTAGCCGAATTGATGATACAAAATGAATATAAACAAAGCACTGCCCAGGCTTGGTGTGATGAGTTGCTGTACTACTTATTATTATTTTATAACACTTTAACAAACAATGCAAAAATATTCACCCTTTCTATTCCCTTTGGGCATTTCTAACAACAGTTAATAGTCTTTACAATAAGAACGTCGTCACTTGATGGTTTGGAGAAAAAAAAAGGCAGGGAACTTACCTTTTTAACGTTTTAGGAACACTGGATTTTCATAGTGGTTTTTTTTTTCAATGGATTGAAATATTTCAGAGATGAAACACTGTATTACAATGGTGACTATTTCTATTTTCAGCTCATTTGCATTGGTTGGCCCACCGTAATGTGATTTCAACAATAAGTAAACATGTTATACTTTAAATCACTCTTTTAGAAACGTCCTCTCCTATCCATCCACAGTTAAAAGCCTATGCAGTCTTTGAAAATTGATTGCGGATCCACGCCCACACTATTTGTTAAAATTGCTTTTGAAACGGATCAACTACTGATTAGCCCAGCAGGTTATTTAAAGTCTGAAGATATTTTCACACCACAACTTGCGAATGCTTGTTGTGCTGAAAATCAAACAATACTGTGAAAATGGACAATCACTTTTCTGTCATTTTGAGGCAGTGGGGGTATTTTCTAGTGGGCAAGTTGCATTGTGCTAAATATTGATGGTGCTATAAAACGGAAAATCAATCGTTACTCCACCTTCTAACATCACACCAAAATGGTGGATAGTTTAGTGTATATTACCATAATGGCACCTATGACACAAAAATGAAAAGAATCCCAATTTTATGGGGCAGTGTTTCATGGCCCACCTGCTTGAGTTTCTCATCAGTGAGACAGTTGAGCTCAATGATGAACTCGCTGTCCGTGGGGGAGATTTGAGCACAGGGGTCGATGATCTTAATGATGTCCAGTTGCTCTCGCAGGCCCATTTCTGTGCTGACCTTACGACTCAGGTACTCGATGTATTCCACCTGAAAGACAAAGCAGGTGTCGGTGTGCCACTTGTTGGTGTCCTGACATGTGAACAAATCTGGCAGGTTTCAGTCGCATTACTTGTTCATCATTGGTCATCGCGCTCCACGGCAACTCATCCAGGTTACGGTGAGGGTGGGGCTTTGGTTTCCTTTTGGGAACCAAACAAGGTGAATTGGGGATACTCGGGATGATGTCAGACAGAACATCACTGTTGCTCGTGATGTCGCTTCCTGGCAGCTGGAGGACAGATGAAGAATGTGAGGAGTTTAGCAACGCACAAAGACCTCCAACAAGGCCAAACACGGTAACCGGATTATCATAGATTTTAAAAAACCTGACCAGTCTTAGACATGGACTGTACATAGATGTGGACTTTTCATTTACTCATATTGTAGGAAGTTGAGTAAGCATTAGGAATACGTCTTGGAATTTTTTTTAGGTACAATAGTCTGGAAAACCCAAATACCAAGGCTAATTGCAAATCCAATTGAGAAAACAGAGGCATTAGAAGTGCTTGCAACAAAGCATGCTCGTCTTACACAACGGCGTGAAATTCATTGGCTTTTCGAGACAGAAATGGTATCGTTCCAATTTTCGGGGCGATTTACGTGCCCTATTATTTTGTTTTGGCCACTCAAACAACCGTTTGCCTGAATGTGAACAGTGCATCACCACACAGCGCCGGCAAGGAGCAGTTAATGGGACAATCGATACTGCATTACAACGGTTGACTGGCGACTCAGCATTCTGGAAATGACGCCACTCGCCGGAGATTTCCGGACAAAAACATTTTCGTTGTTAAGTGCGTTGCTAGGGGTCTAACGAAAGTATGCTTGAAATAGTTTTAGCTCTAAGTATTCCTCAAAAGATGGGTGGCCAAGTGTACTATCTTTAAAGAAGAAGCAATGACCGTCCATCTTGAGTGGATTGTTCATTAGAATCTGTTCATTTAAATCTACACCATCACATATTTCTTTCCTGGGACAAGACAAGACCCCTTTACATAGTTTTGTTAAAAAAATTGACAAAGCTCTTGTGCCAACAAAACCAACCTGCCACTCAAACTCGCTATCTGACCAGTCCCAGTAGGTGCTGATGGAGGAGGAGACATCACTGCAAACACTGCCCTCGGGAAAGAGGTCCAAAGACGTCAGCTCTTGGTCATCCAGCAGGGAATAGCAATCATCCTGGTCACCCACAGATACAGAAGAGAAGAGCTCCTCGCTGCACTCGGAGCTGGCCACGCTTGTGCCACAGGAAGTGAGGTTCCACCTGGAGATCAATAAGTCAAGGTATCAATTCAAGTGGCAAGTCTTCAGAAATTGACTGGCGAAAAAAAAACTTTTGACTTAGCATGAGACGGGGCATTGTTTTACTGTTTTATTGTGTTTGCTGTTTTTGTGCTTCTAACAGTCTTTATTTTTGTATGTCTATTTTTTTCGCAATGTACAGCACTTTGTAAGCAGGCATAGTTGTTTTTGAAGTGCTCTATGAATAAAATTGAGTACTATTTTATAAAATAATAGAGACGACAACATTGCTCCACAACAATTTTGATACAAATTTGTTATCATGACGTTTAAAAACCCCAATAAATATAGATTTGCATTGGGTGCCTACATTGTTGGAGTGGAGTCATTCTGATTCAAGCATTAATGACAGTGACATTGAATTGTCGCTTGGTAAATGTTAAACTGGGCTCCTCCAGGACATAAAGAGTTCCACATCTTCACAAGGTTCCCTTAACAATATTGTACTTGCCTGTTGCCATGGAAGCGGCGTAGGGGGTCAGTCCTATGACAGGATGAGAGCTGACAGCTGAAATCACTGACATCCAGGGTCCCCACATCGCTGAGGTTGGCTCTATGGGAGAGAAGAGGGAATGGCTCCTCTGGGGCCAGAAACTTCTCATACTCCTCTGGGGCCAGAAACTTTTCATAAAGAGAGTCTGACATGGTGTAAATGTACCTGAGGAAAAAATATTCATGGTCAATACATACCACCAAAACAATCATGTTGCAAGAACCATTGCATTAAGTTTCATTATTCCTATTCGATTATAGCTATATCATCAATTGAGAAATTCACTCATAATGACCTTTCGGACATTAATTGTTCTACGCTAAGCAGCTGTTTTACAGAACCGCTTATACGTTATATACATAAGTGTAAGTTGCTGTTTTAACGTCACCGTTTAAAGATCCATTAAAACAAATCTGCTGCCGTTCAGTAAATATAATGGAACGACATATCAATATTGTCGATAGTGCAATTTTCGGTCAATTATTGTTTTTATCAGTAAATCATAACGTGTTGTTTGTACACAGCGCTGGCCATAATCGTTAGCTTTTTGCTATTGCTAAATGCCAACGGGGCGTTGACAAAAGCCATCAAATTATACCAAAGTGATATTGCTGACCTACAAGTATTTCTAAACATAATAAATACACATTAAATCGTTGTGAGTAAATACTCAGACAGAAAACACCAACCTATTGTCGTTCAATATCTAAGCTTTTTCCGCGACCTCCATTTGCAAATCCTACCCATCGACGAGTTCCATCGCCAACGCGAGAAATGAATCATCGCGAGATTTACTGTTGCGAACACAAAATCATGTGACGTAACACGGAAGTTGTCACTCTTAAAAAAAACATGACTGACTTGACTCTTATTACAGTTTAGAGGCTATTAAGTACAAAATTGAAGCCAGTATTTAAGAATGTCTTTGACCCAAGAAAAGGACACCAGCTTTCTGGGTGGCAGAATACCACCTGAAATCGAGTCGATGTCAAAAAACCTAAAGGATGTGGAGCAAGACATGTTTAGAAAATTACTGAAAGGTACTTTGCTCGTTGATAGCCATTGGAGTGTACTAGGAAATTGAATACCGCTTTAAATACCATGTTGTTTATATGCAAGCAAATTCTGTGTTTTGATTGTGCATTCTGTATTTTTAGCTGTGGTGAATGCCCTAGAGGGGAAAGACTGCAGGGACACGATGAAGTCAATAGCAGAGAACAGTGTTTTTCCACAGGAGAAGCTCAGTCACATTGTAGCCGGAATGTACAGATTGTTGGCCGAGGCTGTTCGGATACCGCAGTCATTACTTAAACAGGAGGTGAGCCCGTTTCCCTCATTGAAAATTACGGGTTACACCTCTGGTTCAAAATGTGATGAATTAAACGTTTATTGTTTTATTGTTTTTGTTCCTGATTGTAAAGTGTCCTTGGGTGTCTTGAAAGGCGCTTATAAATAAAATGTATTATTATTATAAGTACTCAATTTTTTTTTTTTAAACGTTTTTTTGGGCGGTCAGAATTATTTTAGTGACTCTTAGAAATAATTTGACCTTTTAAAACTGAACTTTTATCAAATCCACACTAAATCTTAAATTATGTTTATACGTTATTAGTGTTACTGTATTATTGTTTCTCTGAGTTGTTCTTTTTCTTGATGTTTTGAGGTCCACAAAACTGTATATCAAAATCCTGAATTGCACCTTTATTTGTATGTCTCCTTCTGTTTATGTACAGGTATTTTACACCACTGTACTGTATATAATTTACACCACTTGATTTCTACAACATTTCTCTTAAACTTGTCCCATTAAGGATTTTTAAATCCCATTTGGTTTGTGAGGTTTTTTATGTCACTTAAAACTCATATTAGGTGACTCATAATGCTTACAGTAGTAATTAAGAGAAGAAATAGTGGCAGAATGTATAAACGATATTGACATTTACTTTTGTTTTCAGTACGTCACAGTGGAAGGGATTCAGTTCACAGTGGAGAGCACATCTACCTCACAGTCATGCTGGTCTAGCAAATCTCAGCTCCAGTCTTTGTTGTGGAGTATGCATGTTTTCCCTGTACAGATTGTTTTTATGTGAACTTTTTTAAAGTTTATATTTGGTGCAGAGTTGTGTTTTAACTATGAAAGCAACTGTCTCATAATACTTATGTCCCTTTGTAGGCCTTTAAAGAAGATCTTCGAGAGCTAAGGCTAGTATCAAGACTTGATTACACCATGTGGATGTATTGCTTCAACTTTCCTTACTGCTTATAACTTTATTGTCTTGACACCAGGATACCAGAAGACTTTATCACAGATTTCTGCAGTGTGGTTTTTGGAAATCGGTGTGTATTTACAATTCAGTCTTTTGTTGCATCTTCTCTTGCCTATCACCCTGTTAAGAATAATACATTTGTGGTAATGCTGATGTTGGAGCGACTGCTGAGAAGTAATGGTTTATTCCTCTGTAAAGCGTAATGTGTCATCAGCCTACTAATGAAGAGCTATTCCTTGCTGGCTGATGACATGACCCACAGAGAGCTTATGCAGAGTGAAAATAATTGGGACAAGGGCAGACCCTTGAGGGACACCACAGGAGCTGGGGAGGTATGACTGGAACTGATTGTGCTATGTAGCCTCCCTCCACATTTCATAGGTGGGCTCTGAGGGGGACACTCCAGTTCCAGTTGTGATGTACACCTTGGGTCATTATCACATAAGAAAACTCAGTGCCAACCTAAACCTAGACTCGCAGCAGATGTCTTAATGCTTTTCTTAATATGTCAACATAATATTTTGTTTTTTTGTTAATACCATTCGCAACTGTAGCCGTCCAACTCTGGAAGCTGCAACTTCTCAGAGGGATCCCCATCTGCCTACAATACAAGAATTTAAATGGAGAGTGGATGTTGCCATTTCTACAAGGTAGACTGCAAAGGAGGCTAACCAGCTTACATACATTTTAGCTTACATACATTTTTCTGCGGTGGGTCTTGGAGAGTAAATTTGACGCCTGTGTCTCCTCAGCTCGTTGGCGAGAGCACTGCAGCCTTCTGTCTTGATGCACCTGAAACTCTCGGATGGAAGTTTTCACCAATTTGAGGTACCCGTACTTGGATGATTAATTTGAACGTGGTCTGGAATTTGGGCCTTATCCGTGTGCAGTCAAATAAACCGTGCTGTTACTATGGAAACAATTCAGCAATATCAAAATGTACATTGCATTATCATTGTTATGATTCCAGTAATGTAAACACATTTTTTAAATGCCTTGCTAAAAGATGTTTTTAGTAGGGAATGTTATTCGGCATTTTTTTTTCTCATGTGCTTTCTAAAGACAGCAGAACCGGTCAAAACATTAGACACACCAACCCAAGCAATCTGACATCTTATGCACAACAATGTGTATACTAAAAAAAGAATCTCACAACGCAATCAAAGAATTACTAGAAGAATAAACAACAACAAAATTCAACCCAAAACCTTTAAAACCATAGTATAAGCGTATAAAAATCCTTAATAAACGATCATCAAATCTGAGCAGTGAGATTACAGTTTCCGTTGTTAATAAACCAGATTTGAGAGAACATTTCCAATGGATAGCGGTCCCAACAAATGCACGCACACACACAAGGCAGTACAAGTAGTTGCAACGTTTTAATACAGTTTATAAACTGCTTCGAAATTTATAAAGCACAGAATGGTCTATAATATAATGTACTGTATAAATTGTTGCTGTCACCAAGTCTGAAAACTGCAACCCAGGCGTTCTCGAAATGAGTCAAATGCTTTGGTCGTTAGGGGGCGCCACACTCCATTCAAGGTTCCTCAATTCAGCTGGATGCTGGTGCATGAATTGAAAGGGTGTGCTGCAGCACCCAGTTGCGAGTGTTATTCAACCAGGTTACAGAATAGTAGCAGAGCATCAATGTATGATGTGTACATTTATCAACTAACATGTTATTGTATTCCTGTGCAGGTGCCACCTGCTAAATTCCAGGAGCTGCGCTACAACGTGGCTCTGATCCTCAAAGAGATGAATGATATGGAGAAGAGGAGTATTCTTCGGATCCAAGACTGATAAATGTTCCAGAACTGATGACAGCGTCAAGAGATCTTGATTTCCTTTTTCTGACTTGCTTCTTACCTCTTCATTCTGTACACTAACCAAACACAACATTAGGTACACAATGTAATGTGGTACTATTAAAACAAATGCAACCTTTACTTGATGGTTTGATTGATGGATAATATGATGATGATGCAGATCTTGTCGTGATCATATAGGAGGATCACTTCTTAATGTGGCCGGGGTGTGTGTTTTGGGTGTCAGTTGCGTGCGCGCATTACCTGGTGCCCTTTGGTCAATTAAACTTTAACAAAGCCGAAACAAAAACACACGTGTGTCAAAGAATGAACATGAGCATGACTTTTTGTTTTTGTTGAAACATGACTCATTTTAAATGTCACTCTTAACATGACTTTTACCAATTAAACCACAGTTTATTAACATAACAGTATTACAGAAATTCTTTATTTCATATTACTGTGAATTTATGTTATCAAGTTCCCTTCTGTATTTGCAGCCGTGTTCTTGGAGTAGACGAATCATTTGTGTTCTCATTTTACTTGCGTCAGTAACAGTGTGTCAGGGGGTCTGCGTGTATCTGCTGGATGTCCATCAGCCTTAATGTCTATGGGAGGGATTGAGTTCACAGGCTAGACTGGCCGACCTATATTATGTGATCCGTTACTACGGGCACAGATCATCGAAACACATAATCACACCCACGGCTTCCAGATGACCAAACAGCTTCATTGCAAAACGGCGGGAAATAGAGCTGATTTGCATAAGGTGATGCTGATAATTTTGTAGAATCAAAATAATTTGGATGAAAACGACTTCACCACAATTATCAAACGGTGCATTATAGTTTCAGGCTTTTAATATGACGTTAAAAAGCACTTCTAGATGTTTTCATTAAATAGTCATGACCATCGGCTCCAATGATGTACACCATATAGTACAAAGAGGGTTTTTTTGTTCTTATGCAAGTACTCATGCAACGACTGACCAAAGTTCATGTAAGTGACTATAAAGTGTCTTTCTCACCAAACACATCCACCCTCCATGGAATGCTTTGTCATACTTGTGTTGCTTATACACTTGCATGAATTGCTACATTTCAAATCACGTCCAGTTCACTGAAGACGAGATTGCCCATAGGTGTGACGTGAGCTTTCCTCTGATTGGTAGTTGCCAATATGTGGACATCTCGTGTCTCTTCATTGTGTATGTTCTTTTCAAAATCAGCGGGGCCCTCTGCGTATTTCTGTCTGGACATGTTGCACTCTGAGGCGGCCACGGCGGCACAACACCTCCCTGGAGGAAAAAACTTTCCTCCTCCAGGGTGGCGCCCAATGACATTGGGGTCACCCAGCGAGCATGCAGCATTTGTAGTTGGAGATCTAAACAAGTTCCCTGGCGGTGCGCAAGTTAATCTGGCGCTCCATCTGTACACCCATATCACTTGGCTTCTGGGAAGCAACTTGACATTGAGGTCTACTTTTTGTTTTCGATTTATTTTTTTAAACTTGTTTTTACAATCACAATTTTTGGCAGTTGATTGAGAATGGCAAATGAGCTGTTTGTTCCATGACAATTTCAAAATATGTCCTTTTGAATAATCTCCATGTATCTGGTGATGAATCTGCAGACAGGAAACCCCAAATTACTGTCCTGACATTGGCCTAATGGCCGCAGCTGGAATCAGGAGCCCGTTCATCTGGAAACCAATTGAACAGTAACACCGGCCAGCGTGGCTTGGAGAATGGCAACCGAGATTGAGCAGCCAATCCAACCACAGGTCTTCGGATTGACTAGCGAAGTTCAAACTTTTTTTCTGTCAGAGATCAATGAGGCCCTGCGCTCCCCTGGAAGCAACCCAAGTATAGTCACTCTCACCCCAGAAACACACACAAAGACATGCAATGGACTAAGAAGGTTTTCTTTCTTTTTTTTAATGTTTTCTGTCATTTGTCATTAGCCACCAAACTGGGCGTCAGTCAGTGACGGACTGACAGACCTCTGGTCAATATTGACAGAGTGTCCACCTCTGGCGCGACTGACAAGCAAATTGATTGAATGCCCATGACTAAAAAGCATTATGCTACTCTTTCATAAATGTGGGAATGAAACAGTGATAAAATGTACAAAATGTTTGAATCTATCTTGCCTCTGACCCAAGAACTTCCCTTATTGGCTTGACCTTTGTTTTTTGTAAATCCATTGAAAAAATTGCAAATTGTTTAAAACCGTAAGCGGCAGTTATGAATAACCTGAAAAGAATCACTTGAGTTCATGGGTTCATTGAGTAAGTGGAGGACAAACTTCCAACTGACCTCAATTGAAAGGAGGCAGGTTATGAACGTATGTCGTAGACACAGAAATCAGTGTCAGGACGCTTGTGACTCAAAAAAAAAAAAAAAAAGCAAATCAATACATTACATATGTAATAACATTTGGGTTATTGGAGGGCCTTATTATATGTCATTCATTGAGTCCAGGATGCAGGTTAGAGCGGCTGCTGGCCCACAGACACTCCCATTCTGGAAGTGTTACATGGCCAATTGTTTTGTAACCGTTTTTTTCACGCTTTTGCCCAATGAGAACGGCTGACTGGTGTCACGTGACAACTTTTATGTAACTGGTGACACCCCCCCTTCCTCTGTTGAATGTGACGTGAGTTGCGTGGAGGTACTCAGTGCTTCCTCGCAAACATTTTACGCGTAACTTGAGCGGGGATGCTCCACGCACATGAGCTCTTGCAACAAGCCGCCATGGGAACAGAGAGCGAGAGTATGCTGCAGCTCGCCGCGGAAGCTTTCCGGGCGAAAAACTTTGACCTGGCCGCGGATATTTACGAGTGCCAGCTCGCGGCTTTGGAGGATGGAGAGAGCCGACAGGAGCTGACCGTGAGGTGGGCGGACGCGCTCGCTTTCGGGGGGGAATTCGCTGAGGCTTTCGTCGCTTATCGGCAAGCCGCGGAAATGGACAGACTGAGACCCGCGCACCTGGACAACCTTGTCGACTACCTGACCTCCATCACCAGGCTGGACAGCGGCGGTGACCGGGGCGAGGACACGGAGGCGGCGGGATGCCCCGCCACAGGTTGCGGGTGCGAAGACTTCTCGTGCCGGATATGTCTGAGCTCGCTGTTCGAGCCCGTCACTCTGGCGTGCGGGCACTGCTTCTGTAAAAAGTGTCTGGAGAGGGACAAGAACGAGAAGGAGGTGGTGTGCAAGGAGTGCAGGCTCATCTCCCGAGTGGCAGTCCGCAGCTACAGGGTCAACGTGGTCCTCAGCAACCTGCTGGCCAAATGGTTCCCGAGGGTGTACCGGGCCGGCCAGCTGCGGCTGGAGGGCAACGGCCTCTACTCGGAGAAGAAGGTGGAAGCGGCTTTGGAGAAATACAACCAAGCCATCTTGATATGTAAGTCTTGTGCTTTATATATTTTTTTCTAATCAAATTGTGCGCACCGGGGCCAAAGGATTTCCCTAAATAAGCGAATTGTGATTTTTTTTTTTTTTTGGGCGTTTGCAATTTAATATGGATTTATTTTTTTCGTGGTCCGTTTCCCATGTAGTCTTGAACATAAAATACATAATAAATTCATCTGTACTGTCTGATTTATTTTTCGGTGCAATGATGAATCAACTAATCACCAACAAATTGTTGATTAAATTAAGCGATAAATATTTTGATAATCGATTTATCACTTTGAGAACTTGCTTCATTTAAAATTGTCCAAATCCTTGGGATTTCAACCTCTCACCAGTAAATAGTCTCTCATTTCTGGAGATAAAAACAGAGTCATTATCTTTGTGGTGAATCAAAACAATAAAATTCCAAGCATCTGCTTTTACCTTCGAAAGCAATTATGTGTAACAACATTTTTGCCAATTTGTTGACACGTGACCAAACCTGTAACTTAATCAGAATCACTTTATGTTTAAATTTGAAAGTGGTTTTTTTTTTTTTTTTCTCGAAAGAAGGGTATGGGAAATTAAGAAAAGTTTGTTTTTTATTTGCTGATTCATCACCAAACAATTGTCTTGTAATTACAGCCCTAGATGTATTTTATATAAATGTTTTGGTCTTGTACTTTAGTCTCATGCCAAAAAAAGCCAAATAATCTATGAGTTAAAATGAAAAAAGACTTTATTTACCTACTTCAATCAGAGTTGTTAACTTACTAAATAAACATTAAC
The DNA here is from genome assembly GCA_018466805.1 of Hippocampus abdominalis. Classification (NCBI taxonomy): domain Eukaryota; kingdom Metazoa; phylum Chordata; class Actinopteri; order Syngnathiformes; family Syngnathidae; genus Hippocampus; species Hippocampus abdominalis. The sequence goes on along the minus strand of CM031695.1, from coordinate 5,358,535 downwards.
TTGCTGTCTACTAAACATGACACCTTCACAGAATTCTACCTGTGCAGCGTAAACATAAATAAGTAAGTCATAAATAGGATTAGAATAACAATGCAAAACAACCTGTGGCTATTTCCCTTCAACTTTTTATGTGTCCCGAAATGACATGTTTACACATGTGGACTGAACTTCTTAAGCACTGAAATTATTCCAGACACTATATAAATAAATACATTCGATATCCTATGACCAATAGAAATAAGGACGTTTTTTTCCTCAAGTTGTCACAATTCAAAAATCGCATTATTGTTATTATTTGAGGGTGCTCGATATTTATCACCCCGATTCTAAGGCCGGTATTGAAAACAGCCATAAAATACAAAAACACAGAAGAAGCCGAAGTCTCCTCAACTCTGAAAAAAACATTATTATTAACATTGAAACTTGGAGTAATCAATTTCAGGAGCTCACAGTCCCATTAACTTGAATGAGACCCGCTAAACGCCTCGGAACTTTTGAGACTGCCAATGACCTCACCGTCTGAAGTGACAAAGGGTTCCGAAAATAGCAAAAAAACGCACCTGTATACGTTATATCATCCTCCAACCCCACTACCTTAAGAGCCAAGATTTAAACTATATACCGTATTCTTTTAAGCATATATAAATAAATCTCCAGTGTCCTGTCCTCAGTGTTTATGCTGCAACATTCCATTGAGAGAGAGTGTGTGTGTGTGTGTGTGTGTGTGTGTGTGTGTGTGTGTGTGTGTGTGTGTGTGTGTGTGTGTGCATGCGCGCACGTTGACGTGACGCGCACTGCGTCTTCACGTGTTGGATAACAAGCTTAATGTTGGCTGGGCCAGTGGGCCAAACATTGCGTAAGCGCGTCACCGCCCCCTTGGCTCATTCGTTGTGTAATCGGAGAATGACACAAATGTAGGTCAAGGGTATTATTGCAGGTCACCACTAGGAATGCTCAGTAGGCCAAATTTGTTTCTGGAATGGTCCTCCAGACAGGCTGATATAACCACGAGATAAAAGTAAGACAGTTTACCAGCTATTAGGAATGATGATAAGCGTTGTTTAATTCAGTGTTGTCAGACCTGTACTGAGCCAAAGGACTTGTTTTGCATTCGAAAAAAATCTCCAGGCACACCACCAAACAAACGTGTTGCAAAAAGTGGTTAGACAGGTTAATTATGTACTGTCTGCCATCTCTTGAAAGAGTACTTATTTGTTTTGCCTGTCGGTACATCGCTGACATTAATAGGTGGGATGGCCAAGTACTGGGATCAGGTATCCATTTCAGGCTGATACATTGAAAAATTCCAACATCAAATATGTCTTTGTTGCCAAAAGTTAGTGCTACTCTGCGGTCGTTTGACACATCGCTGAATCATCAGAAACACAGAAATGTCTTTGTTCACAATGCTCTGCCATCGTGTTCATTGAGATTTTATCTATCGTAAGTACTGTTGGTATATCAGTACTTGGTATTGGTGAACATTCAAGGCTGAACAGTGACAAAATCACTGAAATTGGGTAATTTCCCGCGGCACCTCTGATGATTCCTGACGGCACACTAATGCATGACAACAAAGGGCAAATGTTTTTCAAAGGACAGCAGGTTAGTCAATAGTTAAATGCTGGAAATGATGTGAGCCATTGGGGTAGGCCCTATTTACAATCAAAAGGGAGACTACTTGTTATGTACGGTGTTTAGATTTTCTACGTCATTGAACATAAGCCAGTGGACAGTACACAATACAATACAATACATCCTGATTTATAAAGCGCTTTCACAAGAGCTGCGGCTGTAACAAAGCGCTTTACAAAACAGTTCACATCAAATAAAATCATGAAATTAAATATACAATCGTAAACACAACACATATAACATAAAACCATGGACAGTCGTGCAATCCTAACCACTTTTCCCTCATAGGCTTTGTTGTTTGAAGCAGTTCTAGATGAAAGAGGAGAGAATCAAAGTGTCCTTTCACCAGTGGATCAGTAGATAAAAAGTTGTTGTCCCGAATATTAATCAGTATTCAAGGACACTCAATAGACGGTGATTAACAATCAATTAACAGACTAATCGAATACTATGCCCGCCTCCATACTTAAAATAATACATCATACTTTATATTTGAACTTGACTCTGTCATAGACGTACAGTGACAGTTATCGATGTACAGTACATTTCACAGAAAGCTCACTTTGAATCGCTGAAGCACTTTTCACTGTGACGTTACAATCGCATGACATGGCTGTAGAATCTGGAGTCAAAATAAATAAATAAATAAATAAATACATCATAACTATCAGCACCTGGAAGGCGTTTCCGATCTAGATTGAGGTCACACGTGGAATCAATTTTGTGCTGAGGCATTTAGCTGTTGTGTGTGAAGTCAGGGCAAGCCCTCAGGGAATTTAAAGCAAGTCCGTCCATGCCTTGATGGTAGCATCGGCGGAGTGTGTGTGAAATGGTCCATAGCAGAAGTCCCCAACCGCGGGTCCGCGAACCGGTGCCGCGCCGCACAGAGACAGACCAAGATCTTTTTTTGTTTGCTTTTACTGAAGGGTCAGCCAAGCCCCTGCCACCCACCCCACTACCACCCCACCCACCGAGTCGACTACCTTCCAAAGGGCAACTAACATAAATAGGGCCGGGTGATTATATGTTTGAGAATCGTGATATTAGCTGATCAGCGTGCAGGCTGGGGTCGCGGAAGACCATGGTCATGGAAGAGGTCTCGCAAGTGATGCAGGATGGCGACCTCCTTTAAGCCATGTCCCAGGGGAAACGGGGAACTTGGACTCGCTCGGAGGCTACCACCCAGAGTCGTAACATGGGCCGACATTTCGCGAACACCTCATTCAATTTAAGAGCCAGTCCGCGAGCAACATGTAAGATAAGATAAGAAAACCTTTATTTGTCCCACAATGAGGAAATTTGCATATACTTGTCTCAAGTGGTCCGTGACACAAAAAAGGTTGAAGACCACTGGTAGTAGCTTGCGTTCATGTTTATGTCTCTCCTGAGTTTTTTTTTTTCTGTTGCTTTTTAGATTGATTTCAAATGTAGTTTGGCTGCGTCTTTCTTCTTTAGGCTAAATGGGACATTTGCATAAGTTTGAGTGGTTATGAAACATAGAATGTGGGTGACCTTGATCGTACTGCATGGTTTTGTAATATGGCACTAATCCCTTTCAAAATAGTCATTCTTTCACATACCTTAAAACCCACAAGTCACTGGCTTTGCATGCAGTTTCATATTCCATATTGTCGATCCAGTTGAAACATTCTGCAGTGTCATTGTGAAATTGTTTTCATGTCAGGAGACAAAAGACGCTGAAACATGGTCTTGTACACAAATAAATACTCATTTAAATGACAATTACATTTGACATCAAAAGTACAATTATAGGTTTTAGCCTTTGCAAACATCTTTGGCTTTTATGACTTGCTTTGTATTCTGAGTGCATTTGTAATACTTTAGCATGAATTAATAGACCGGCTAATAATCTTTGGAATTCAATTCAGAGTAAGTAAGAAAGAGTATTCTGTTTTACTTTTTTTTTTTTTTTTTCACACCTTTGGCTTGGCAAGACATGCCATTACAACATTTCCCCCTCTTGATGCCCATTTTTTGAATACATGACTTAATTGCTTTTGGATTGTACTCTTCAGCACCCGCGGACCACATTCTGTTCAGTAACCGCTCCCAGATCCACTCCAGTCTGAAACGCTACGAAAAGGCGCTGAGAGATGCTGAGATGGCCTGCAGACTCATGCCTCTGTGGTCCAAGGTACAACCAATAATAATGGCTTCGATTTTTGGTGTGTTTGTTTCTCTTCCTGATCATTTTCTTGCAACGGCTTCTATGTCTCCAGGGTCATGTTCGTAAAGCACAGGCTCTGATGTCACTGGGCCGGACTGAGGAAGCACTGCGAGAATACCTTCTATGTCTTTCTATAGAGCCGGACTGTCGACTGGCCAGGAATGAAGCGATTAAGGTATGCACACTTTGCTTTAGACAGAGTTATTCATTCATTTCATCAAAAGCAGACTACAATCTCAAAAATAAACGTTTTGCCCAATGAATATGTGGCAAATTAAAAGCCAGCACCGAAATAACCTGACAAGCGATCAAGCAGATGCTGTAAATAACAACGTCTTATTTTGTTATGCATGTTCTGTCCTCATTGCTTCCTCAGCTCCTTAGTGACCTCTTGGCTCCCGTGACAAATCAGGTGCCTGAACACATCTGGGATTTCCCCAACATCCTGTCCTCTAGGGGGCGCAGGAAGAAAAGCATCAATGCACCCTCTCAGGTAAGAGGAGGCCGAGCATGCCGGTCGACTCAATTGGCAAACGTCCAGCAAGCCTCGGTACAAAAATCAGAATCCGCTGGCATTTGCTGGGCGGGTAGGCATCGTGTCGACCAAAAGAAATGGAGCACATCGTGTAATAATTCCCTCGCCCTTCTCTCAGCTCCTCGGCCCTGTCCCGCCGTCATCTGAGTCGAGTGAGACTAGCGGTGCTCCTGCGAGGATTTGGAGGTTGGATAGCAGTGAGGTCACAGTTCAGGAGGACGAGAAACTGGACCACTGTCTTCCATACAAACGGAAGCGGAGGATGACAATGGAGGAGTGGGAGAAGGAGCCAGGAGCAGAGGGGAAAAGTGATGCGAAAAAAAGATTGAAGTCTGGTGAGTGCACACATGCTAATAATTGAGTTACAATGAAGTGTTTCAACTCATGTCTCATCTTTTAGAGTCGGCAGAGACAAACGATCCGTTAAGTTCTGCAGTTGGGGACCGTTTGGACCCAACAGATCTGGAATGTTCTCTTTGCATGAGGTGAGGTGTTCCATACAGTACATCCAAGGCCACATGCATTTGGTTCCCGGCAGAACATGCTCAAGGGCAGTTTTGTATATTTGTACCCAGATTATTGTACGAGCCGGTGACGACGCCTTGCGGTCACACCTTCTGTCTCCAGTGTCTCAAGAGATGTCTGGACCACAACCCAAAGTGTCCACTTTGCAAAGAAGAACTGTCAGAAGTATGTGAGCCTCCGGTTTGCTCTGAATAAACTCTCTTTCGTACACTCTGTGGAATATTTTTTTTTCATTCAAACCTCAGAAAATTAGACAGCTAGCTAGCTAGCTAGCTAGATTGATCGATCTTGTTGTTGTCGTCCCCTTCTTAACCTCTGAATGATCTCCATGCCTCCACAGTACCTCGTCCAAAGACAATACTGCAAGACCACATTAATGGAAAACCTCATCGCCAGGTATCTTCCGTCTGAGCTCATGGAAAGACAGAAAATTCACAACGAGGAGATGGCTGAGCTCTCCAAGTAAGCGTTTACAACTTCCTGTTCATTAACATCACATTTGTTAGACGACCGCACTCTCTCCCTTCAAGTCCTTTCAAGTCTTATCTTCATATGTTCAATTATGACGTGTTGAACATGGCCATAGCCAGCTATAAAATCTCCGGGCGCTGGACTTGGGTAACCTTTCCTCTCAGGGGGTGAATATTTCTGACGATTTCCCTTTGCCCTGGCCACGCCCTTGCTGTTGGACTGACATAACCAGCGCTGCGGTTTGACCTACTGCCCCACTGTAACTCTGTCGAGATGACTCACTTGACCTCTGCGATACGCATGACGCCAAGTGTCAAGTATCACCAGCCAGAGGCCCGAGCAAACAAAATCTATTTATAATCATTAACCTTATCTCTTGTTATATAGGTCCGTATTTTTAAAGCAGTATTTTATTGCCAAAGGCCAGTTGGTTAGCAATATTAAATCAGTCAGGCAGACGAATGACTGAAGATCCGCTATACTGGAGCCGATATAAATTGCTGAAGACTGAGTACATCTAAAATGGATTATTATTATTATGACTATCTGATCATCACTTGATGTAAGGTTTATGCTACATATGCCCTAAATTTACAGCATTGGTTAAATGAGCTTTTAATCAAAATGGTTATCTGTGAAGTGAAAACTGTAAAGGACATTGTTATTTCTTGATCAGGTGTCAAATGATAGTGGTTTGTTGTTGAACTATAAAAACCATCGAGAGGGGCTTAAATTTCTGACTTGGGAGAAGCCAAATTTGGGTTCACTCCTTCTCCAAATCGGAAAAAAGGTCGAGAGCGCACTGAAATGGAAATCGTCTGCATTAAAGCAGCACCCCTTGATGCCAGATGGTTCCCTTTTGGTTGATGTTAATAGACTCGTTAAGCCCTGCATATTTTATTATAAATACAGGGTAAACTGCATATGTTGTCATATCAAACACCACTGGGCCACACCTCAACTGAAATAATGGCAACTCTTTTCACTCTTTTTTTTATTTTTGAGAGGTGCCACAATTCTAAGGTTGCGCTAACCCCCTCCCCTGACATGTAAAATGTGCCTGTGCGGCGTTCAACACATGTGCCTCTTTGCCTCTCTCTCTTCAGCCTCCACAAGAATGTGCCTATATTTGTGTGCACCATGGCCTTCCCCACCGTGCCCTGTCCGCTGCATATCTTTGAGCCCTGTTATCGATTGATGATTCGCCGATGCATGGAGACGGGAACCAACTGCTTTGGCATGTGTCTGGGGGATGACCTCAAAGGGTGGGTGCGGCAGACTTTGTCCGTCTCGTGTGGCTTTCCGATATTTGCAATATTCACCCCGCCCCCTCCATCTCCTCGTGACTAGCTTTGCAGACTACGGGTGCCTGTTGGAGATTCGTGATGTGACGTTCTTCTCGGACGGGCGCTCGGTGGTGGACACCATCGGCAGGCGGAGATTTAAAGTCATCCAACACAGCGAGAGAGATGGCTACGACACAGCTGACATTGAGTACCTGGAGGATGTCAAGGTCAGCGGGCGGGCAAGTGAAGCTGATGCTTGAGGTTTTTGAAGGGCTGGATAACTCAAATGACTTGATAAATCCCTCCTAGGTCGAGGGCTTGGCGGTGGGGGAGCTGCAGTCTTTACATGACACGGTGTACGACCAGGCCCTTGTTTGGGTCAACTCCCTGAAAACGGAGCAGAAGGAACGCATTGAAGGGCACTTTGGACCCATACCCGAGAAAGATTCCGAACTCCAGGTATGTAGGACTCTCGGCACATCCTGCTGACCAGTGATCTCACACCTAACCCTATAATGCTATTTGTATCGTATTTGCTACATGCACTTTCATTATGTAACTCCTTCTTTATATTACATTAAATCATCCGTATCAAATTTGATACTGCAGGTTTACCCTGGAGAACCCACAAGGTCAAATTTGGCCCCTATAAATTCTGCTACTCAAATGCTACCCTTAAATCCCAAAGGGTCAAATTTGGCCCTAATCCTAAATTAGGATTCAAGCATTGAATATGTTCAGTGGTGTTCAGTGAACATACAGCAGTTATTAAATGTAAAATTCATCATTTTCCAAAGAAGAAAAGGGTTCTTGGGTTCTCCAGAGTTGAAATATGATTTTCCCCAAATGATCATTTTCAGATGTATTCTAGATAATGCAAATCAATGTGATACGACAAATATTTACAACATGATATGGCGAAAAATATTTTTGTGGATTTTGTTCTAAGGGTTAATGAGCATCTCAGTCCCCAAAAATCAGATTGTTCTGGCTATTCCTTGATGGATCAGGCATTACAGGGCAAAAGACTATCCAACTGAGTTTTGCAGGACTTGTCTCTGAGTTAGGTTAAGTTCGGGTACCCAATCAGTTAAACACAGAGTTCACTAAATCCAATGGAAGCCACAACTTAGTTTTTAACATTTTCTTTAACCGTAGTTAAAGAAAATGTGAAATATAGAATATATAGAAGTGATTATAGCACTCTGTAAATTATAGTCTCTAATTGTCAGTCAATGAAAATGTGTTTTGAAATACTGTACCACAATGTAGAAAATCGTCATACCAAATAAATGTACACATTTTGATAGCAACACGCTAGCAATGTAGTCTATGCATCATTGTAAACCTCATAAACACACACACACACACACACTCTTCCAGGCCGGAGGACAGCTGGGATAGGCTCCAGCACACCTTTGACCATAGAAAATGGATGAATATAGTCCTATACCTTGCAGCTGAATGAGCATATGAGAGGATGGAGAAGGATTCGGTTCACAAGGAAAACGTTCCGTTTGCCCTGCATGTCATTTACTGTGCGTCCTGATAGTAGAGCGACCACAAGGGGGCTTCTTAAGTATCTGTGGTTGGTATTGGCACCCTTCACGAATACCTGATACATTTAAATAAGGTCGGGATCAGCCCAACACCCATACCTGGCATCGGTATCCGCCCTACCCTAATTAATAGTCATGCCTGAATAGGATAGCTATCCTTTTCCATAAACTGCGCTCAGTTCATTTTTAATTCTCATGAAGTCAATTCATTCATACGGACAGTTTGGAATCATTCTGAAATTCCCCCACTGAAATTTGCCATGGAAGATTTTGTGATAGTTTTTCCCCCTTTTGCAGCGCTAATGCTACTTTTCTCCCTCCCTGTCTTCAGGCTAGTCCAAATGGTCCATCATGGTGTTGGTGGTTACTTGCTGTTCTTCCGTTAGAGGGCCGAGCACAGCTGCCTTTCCTTGCCATCACCTCCCTGAAAGACCGCCTGAGCGGCATCCGCAAAGTCCTGCTCTTCATGTCCCGCAACAGACATCGGGGGCACCCTGTGGGCCACAGGTCATAGTCCCACCCGGCCGACCCCCCCACAACCTGCCCCCAATCACGGACGAGCAGTCGACCTGTTGTTCTTCCTTTTGAGACTTTCTGCTGATGTGATGGCACCTTCCCCTGTTGTAGCGCAATCCATAAAAAGAAACTCATTCACGTGACATTCAACTTCCATTCGTCCGAGGGCTCTTCACACCTTCTGGAAACCAAACCATCTCCTCTTTATTTTAATCTTACAATCTAAAGACGGACTTTTTTACATCTCGATGTGTATTCTGTTTTCTGATAAGGATTATCGTCTTCCTTTGGAACATGATGCTAATGCGCACAACCTTCCACCTGGCTCCAGACGCCACCTGGAGGCATGGAAGCCGATGTTCGTTGGCCTTTTTGCATGGCACTGTTCCTTTTTTATAGCCTGATGTGAGGTAATACACAAAAATGAAAAAAAAAATGCAATCCATTTAACATTCTTCCTCAGAGTGAGTTACCTATCAAAACAGCTTTAAAGTCAATTATAAAGCCCCGAATATATGTGTATATGTATTTGCAGTGCTTCATCAATTTATTAGACTACCTGTCATAATACAAGCAAGCATTAGTAGCATCATGAAGTGCTTTAGTGCTTTCATTTTCAGTCAGCTCCGTGTATTTGAAAAGTTTGAAAGGGAACGAGGAAAGATAAAACAAATCTCAAGTGTTGGTCTATTACATTTGTGAAGCACTCTACAGTGTATATCTAAGTGTACTTATGAATTCAGTGAGAGACCAAACGTATACCTTTTTGTGTAAACGAACTCACCGCAATCCAGTGAATTATAATTGAGAAAATATTGCGTTCAATGAAAAAAAAAAAACGCACATTGTAGTAGCGCACACAAAAAGTGTGCTTTTTGCTAGTTTGTAATCTGTTTTGACAGTTTATTTTGAATTGATTAGACTCTCGTGTTTTTGTTGTTTTTTTTTTTCATGTGTGACATATTTACTTTTTTTCTCCATTATTTATTTTTTTGGATTATTTATGCAAGCAGTGACTTTGTTTACATTATTCGAAAGATTTCCCACGGGATTATTTTTGTATTCCACACCTACAAACAGCAGCCATAAACACGCCATAAAAATCATAAAAAGGCTCACATTGCTGCTCTACTCTAAACCATATAGTTTAATCCCACATTGACGTATGATTATTTAAGTTAGTGTTGATTCCGATTTATTTGGTACTTCCACATGAAGTAGAGAAATGATACCTTCCATAGAATTGTTTTTATTACTTTGGCTATTCTTAAAAAATACATTTTTTGAGAAATTGTGATGCCTTGTTGATTATGGTCTCGTTTTTGGACAGTAGAGAGTGTTGCCTTAAAAAAAAAAAAGTGTTATATATATATAAATATAAAACACACACACACACACACACACGTTTGCTTCGGATTTTCTGTTATTTAGGTACTGCCCGAGAAATAATTTCACAGGTTCTCACAATAGCATATGCAATAGTACAGAGATGTCACATTGAATCAATCACCTCATTTTGTATGTCAGCAGCTTCTTCTCTCATGATTGATATTGCCCAAAACAACACCTTAGGGGTCAGTCGGGGAAAAGAAGAGAAGCTTATGTTGAAATCAACATTTTTTGGAATATTTGCATGCATTATTCTGCCAATTGTATTGAGCCAAGAAGGGAAGCGCTTTCAGTCAAATGTAATTACACATGCAGTGTGAAAGCATTGTCAATGTATTCGTGAACCAACGTGTATTTCCACCAAGTATGATTCCAATAATAATTTTACAACAACTTGGAATGAATGGGGAAAAAAACCCATGTTTTTATTTGTAAACCTAAAAGGTGAATCTTGAGAGGTGTTTTTGTCTGAAAACTAAACGAATGATCTTCCGTTGACAGCATTTCTAGTGCCTTAAGTTGAACTTCTTCCTTTTATGTAGAAACTGGAATATGGTAGAATGTTGTGTGCACAATTTGGGGGTTCCCTTAATTATGCTGTGGTCATTTTTGACGAATTCCATGTGTTTTTAATTGAGATCCTGTTTCCAACACCGAATCAACTCGTTTGTATTGTAGAAATGTTGATCGTCTGGCATGTTGCAATACAATCAGCCCGGAATTCCAGAAAACAGACCCCCAAAAAAATAGTAGCTTCAAACAAAGAATGGATTTACTCTTTTGTAAAAACACAAGTCATCTTTGATGGTATTTCAAGTGCTGCAAAAACACAGGTGGATAGTGACCAAGTTAGAGAAGGTTTAATATTACCCCTGTTGTTGTTGTTTTGAAGTAGATTTTTTTTTAAAAGGCTAAGGAAGTATATGTAGCTTTATTACTTTTTTTGGGTGTAAATCAAATGTAAGCACATTTATAAAAGTGAAAATGCTTCCATTGAAACGTGGTCAAAGAAGCTGACTGCACAAAACCGTGAAACTCGATGAGGCTCCAACTTTTTGCCGCTTCCTTTTTGTTGACCGTCAAAATATATTGCATTCGTCTGACTGTCAAGTAAACTGGATGCTTAAAGGTTTTTATTGCAGTGAAAATCATCATAAATGTACTTTGTGCTGTCAAATTGGCAATGTTATAAGTCTCAACATGCACATGAAAAAAAAAAATCAAGCAATAAAAATGCAAATCTCTCCTTCATGGTTCGCCTATGTAGCAATCACAATCAGCAGTCCTACAGTTTGTAATAACAGCTGATCCTGATTCAAAATGTCTCACGATCTTGAATTTTATGTTGTTTAAATTGCTACTACAAAATCAGATGGTGTAACATTGGATGTATATGTGATGGAAAGTTCAAAATTCAGTGCCAGCCTTAGAAAATGCAGATTAAGCCTCATTGTTTGTGGGAGGGGTGGGGGGTGAAAAGATTTGTTCCTCTTCCACAATAAGTGTGGTATTTCCTTTGTTTGTCTCCTACAAGGTTGGCTTCACTTCCTAAATGGGAACAGTTCACATTACTGCTTGCATCATTCGTTTCTATCAATTACTTAGAACCTCCGCTGTTGTCTGATTTAAGGAAGAGAAGTTTAACTGTGCTATTTAAAATGACATTTTGTAATGAATGCAATTTATCAATGAACAAGGTTTAAAGGCAACATTGTGTATTTTTTTCCCCCTCATTTTTATTTCACTGTTTTCAGGTGACTGTTGCATGATTTTGTAAAAATGCCCCTGATGTCAAATCTTACATCACATCCACCCTGAATTTATGGTTGCCAGTTGCAGGGCTGTTGGTAATTTTGCAGACCAGCAATGGCTGGCAGATCTCAGAGAGGGAGGTGTGTGCCGCTGAGAGAGTGACCACAGCCAACATCAATCATGACCAATCAAAGCGGCTCCTCTCATTCCCTTTAAATTCCGCGTGCAAGTCGCACTGACAGCCTTGAATCAAGTACATGGGGATCCAAAACCATCTGCACTGCGTCGTGGGCACCCTCAGTTTACACAAATCTACAAAAAATACCATTGTAAAATATTCTTATTTTTGAGGGTTTTGGCTTTGTCGTCACATTTCAGCATGAAGCAAAGGCTTTTTGGGGGAGGGGGGGGCTGTCAAATGTCAAAACAAGTCGAATTTGACTTGAAGAGTGTAAAAAATCCAAAGCCTGATTGAAATTAAGATAAAGGGTAAAGCCGAACCTCTGAATGATTCATTCTTAGATTAAGACAAGGGTGCCCAACCTTTTTTGACCAAAGATCTACTTTTCAAGGAACCAACCTCCCATGATCGATCCCTGACCGTACATGCACGCATAAAGGCATGCGCACACACGCATGCCATGCTGAGCAACAGCCATCATGGTCCCTAATATGAACGCAACCGCAAAATAAAGTAGATACAATAGTTTGTGAGTTTGTAAAATGGAAATCACAACCTACCTAAGTAGAGGCCCGGCGCGGAGGCATGGGATGCACTTTTGCAGCGTGTTAAGTGCACAAACTATCTTACGTATGTGTACCATTTCAAAATGCTTCTCCTGGCGCTCCAGACTCCCACTTTTTGCCAGTGCCATTGGTGAATTCTACATGAAGCAAACTCTGAATGAGAATAATAATAATATTAAAAAATATATAACACAACAGCTCTGATCGCAAGCTGCAATTGCAGCCTGCTGACCGCTAACAGCTTCCCATGATGCAATCGAATTGGAACCAGTCCACGGGCTATCGGTCAATCGCAGTCGACGTATTGGGCACCACTGGATTGACAAGGCCCTGAACTGTTTTGGCCAGACACTGGACAGTCTTATGTTTTGCGCAGCTATTAATAGGAACACCACCGTCAACATTCTCAGAATGTCCAAGTAATACAACCGTACATCCATCCCCATTTCGAGCAATGGCTACAGTACATCGACAGCTTGCAGAGTGATGGCTTTTCCCAGATGAGAGGAAAGCAGGATCAAGTTACGTACCACGCCGCTCGAAAATATCACAACTGCGGAGAATGCACTCAGTCTTGTGCAGCTCAATTATAGCAATGGCAAGCTGGACAGGAAGAGTTTATGCAAGCATGGTAAATGTAGGTCACTCACAGAAGGTGAGAGACAAAAAGCTGTGAGGAAGGGGGTCAAATGGAATAATACAGTATGGGCTTGCTCTTGTTGACAAAGTCACACCAAATCTCCTACAGGTCAATAATATGCAATCATTTCATATAAAATGACATATACACTCATAGGTATGTAAATATGGATGCTTTTTTTGCAGATGTTTACACACAGACACACACACAGTTAAGGTCACGCATATACACGTGTGAATCAAATCATCTTTTATCATTGAATAATTTACACATTCACAACCAAGCACAAAAAATAAAAAGATGGCATTTGAAGTCTCGTGATGGTATCATGATTTACAAATGCTACTGTTAACGATACTACTTTTAATCTCTTCACGGAAAATGCATTTGACACTGCAGAATATTTTGTTTCGCACTCTACTGATGTTCATTTAATCAAAGATGTGAATGTCCTTTTTGTTCTTGAAAATCTATTCATCCTCCTTTCATGTCGAATGTTGAATCAATTTCCAATTAAACACAACAACAGTCCCGTCGTTGGGAATATGGAGCAGGGAGTTTCCAAATGTTTCATGTTTTTGATCAAGACGTGGTCGAATTAAGTTGAGACCACTGAATCGTCTTAGAAGTATCGGCAACGACTTAAACCAAACAATGTTGTCATTGTACAGTTCTACAATAGTGGCAGTGAACCCAATGTGAATGTATGAGCCCTCCACATAACAATATGATGACACATTTGCGAACTATATTTTTGATCCACCTTTTTTTTCCCCCACATTCACACGTGAAAGCTAATTTGATGTCAATGCCCTGTCCACTGATGTTTTCTCCTCACCTCTGGGTTTCTCATTCTTGCCAAGATTGTTGCTTATATAACCTGTAAATGAGAAGGTCAGCACCGGACAGTCATCTCCATGGATACTTGGCAGACAGGCACACGTCGTACATCAGCACTGGTCCAGTTTGGAGTTGGCTGCGTGTGTGATGTTGCGTAGAGCAAAAGTAGGATAGCAACAGCAGCATTACCTAACTCACCCGGAAAAAAACAAATACATCTGGGGAGTCTATGTGGCCCTCTAACTGATTAGATACACACAATAGTCTCACAAGTAGTGAAACAGATTGACCCACAATCTTAGTAGGTAGATGTGAAGTGACAGGACTGCGGAGATTCAGTTTTGCATGGAAAAGAACATTGTGTAAAGAAATGAATTGAAGGAGTGAGATAATGTTAGGTGCCGATTGAAGACATTTTTCCAATGTGAAGTGAATTGAGGAAAGGGTGATTTGTTATAGAACCCAATGAGTTGACAATGTACTGTATATCTTCAAAAGCAACACTGGAAAGAAGTTCCATCAAATCTTACGTCGAAGAATACCACCAAGAAACGTTTCAGTCCATTCACCAGTTGCTCCAGGTTATGAGCCCAGCATGCTGAGCTGGACCACTGGTCCGCTAACCTGAAAGAATTTCGACTGTACTGTACACTCTTCAAGCCTTACGTCTCCAACCGGTCACAACTGGAGTACTGTGGTTGAAGACATTTCGCCTCTGGTACGAGCACTCAATCAAAGTTAGGAGCAAAGCCAGGGAAGACAAGACGAACCTAGATGGAGTGGAAACAATTGATACTCCAAGTCTGAGGCATGTGCAAGTGTGAAATGTGTTAAATTTGCCAACAATTAGTCTACTAGTCTACTAGTCAGGTAGTGTGGCCAAGAGGTCAAAGGTGCTTTATTCGAACTCCAAAATGTTAAGAGGAAAAGTGCAAATCACATCACTGCACTTTTTGAATCTCTATTAATGTGATATGCTTTTGGTCAAAAGCTCAGACAGGGATTTTCTGTGAATTAGAGTTCTCTTTTTACACAATGAGAAGCCATTTATTTTTCCTTCCTTAAAACACTGCCTCCCCATGTGCCACAGCCAAAGAGTTGGCAAGTGTTAACTTCAAAGTATTTCTCGAACGCGGAACAACACAACATCCACCGACACCCCCCAAAAAAACGAAAAAAAAGAAAAGGTTTCATTGCCAAAAACACTTCCATTACTAAACAGATGCTTCCAGGTGTTGTGGCCGAGTACTCAAAGGGGCCAGGTTAAAAATCTAGCCTTTCAGGAAGTGTGGCTCCAAATCCTGTATTGGCTGTGATCGAGGCCAAATTTCTGAGTGCCCCAGACCAGCTTCTTGACTGAAAAAAAGAGCTGCTAAAGACACAAATAGGACCAATAAGTGCTGCCATTTCGACATTGGCTGTCATTCGGTCCTAATTTCTTGTTCCCCAGACAAGCTTCTTGAGTGAAAAAAGTGCTTCTTTTGGCACAACGTGGACCAATTTGAATTTCTGTTTCTTTTCAGTTCTCTTGCTGCCATAAGGTGTCAGACCCATCCATCAAAGTTCTTCCCTACATTTCTTTCTCTTTGCCTTTCCCAGGAATCCAGACTGTAAACTATTCTGCTCACGAAACCTTGGACTCAGAATGAGACTGGTGAACCAAAAGACATTTTTCCTTTTTCAGGTAAGTGAAGTGAGAAGGGGTAAATTTCCACATGCCAGAATTTTTGGAGAAGACCATTCTTCACTTCAGGACTCCAGGAGGTCCTTTCAAGAGAATTACATTGAAGGAATTCCACAGCATGCGTCGCATAAGTTCACTAACTTGTCGTGAGAAGTCCAGATAGCAGAGGATGGTTTCGATCCATCGACCTCTGGGTTATGGGCCCAGCACACTACCGCTGCGCCGCTCTGCTGGTGAGCTCGGGAGACTCTTTCAATGCTCCCATCGATTGATAAGGCTGTGGACCCGCCCAAATTGCACCTGGACTCTGCTGGTTGTCTTTGAGGCCATTGGCCTCTTATCCAAGTTGGCTTTATCACGTTCAAAACAAGGGTAGATCAGACAAGACTACCCTGAATGTTGGTGTTCAGGCCACACGCGAGATGTCCCAATACTTATTCAATATGCCAACAAAGTGCAGTTTTTAGATTGCAAAACGTGCTCATTGTAGCCATTACAGTATTTGTGTTAAGATTGTATGATTGCCTTTTACGACTGAGCCAGTAGAGGGTAATATAACTCAAATTTTGTTCATAGTGAGTGACGTAATCGGCCCGATAAAAAGTGACACGCCTCTTCTTCTTTTCACTCTTCTCTCCACCTGTTCCAATAAACACGCCGATACATGGCTGAAGGAAACACCTCACTCAACGTGTCATTCTTGGATGTTAGGCAGAAGGATGCCAATCTGCACGCGCTGTTAAGTAACTCTGCCAACAATTTGATTTTAAAAAATCAGCACAAATTATTTTATATATTTTTGTTTTGCAGGTTAGTTTTTTTTTTTAATATTGTGCTCCTGAGTTAATGTTGGTGATCAGTTTGAATGCATTTTTATTTATTGATTTTATGTAATTTTATTTTTCAGTATCGTATGGTTTGACATGGTCAGTTCAAACTATTTAGTTGAATTAAGGATTTAATTTTACTTTTGAATTTCAGATGCACTTTAAATCTTTTCTGTTACAGTTCATAAGGCTATTCTTTGTTGTAAGTTGGTCCATATTTTTTTTTATTGTTCTATTGGTTAAGAAGAATACAGGGTTATGCAGAGGTGTACTTAAAATAATTTTATAGACAAATGATACTATTTATAGTGTAGAAGAGGGGAGCTGTCCATTTCCTTATGGCCCTCCATGGACACAGGTTCTTTTATTTCTCTATAAGGTGGAAGAAGACCCAACACCAGTGGTGTAGTGGGGATTTTTTAAGTGGGTGCACGCGATTCTGGGACGTTCGTTCTAACATCAATCATAGGCCGATTAGCCATAACTCTCCTCCATTAGAACAATGATCAACAAACATTTCAATAACCCGCAGACAGTGCAGGGCTAAAACCGAAATCAAAATGGAATGTGGCGTCGGGAGAAGTGGGTGGACGGCGTACCCCAGCGTACCACGCCCACTACACCCCTGCCCAACACTACATCGCCTTTTCTTCAGGTTATCACAACGCAAAACGAATCGATTCGGGCTTCTGAGAGTCTCAGATTTCGTCAGGAAACCAAGGGAAAATACAGTCTCACGTTTATATAGGCGTAGTATGTTGATGAGGGGCGGGCAATCCTTCCCCTTATGTAAAAACCTGAAACAAAGAAAGGTCAATGCAGTTCGATCTTGGCATGTTGAAATCCAGACTTCCTCCTGCTGTGTATAAATCGCAATACTGTATACTTGACAGCCTCGCGGGACTCAGCAGAGATGGAGGACCGGAAAGAAGACATTTGGGGGGCTGTTAATTACTCAAGGGAAAAAGAGGATGTAAGCATAACACTACCCTCTTTGTCTTTAGTGCTTCAGCAGATGTTCAGGACAGAGACTTGTATCAATACTGTAGTTCTCATGGTAAGGCGAAATTCCTCAACAATAGTCGCGCGGGATGTTTTCTTCTTCCGAGGGGGGGGGGGGGGGGCATGACAGAAAATAATTGAGAAGCACCGGTTTAAACTAAGGTACAACTTCAATTCAAACTTTGTCCAAGATATTTTAAGTTTTGAAGTGTTTCAGAACAGTTTACATTGTACTTTACTTCAGCGATGTGCTCAAGATCAAAATGTGCATAATGATACAGTGATGTATCTTCCTCCCCCCCCCCTTTTTTTTTCTTTTAATGAATAAAACCCCTTGTTTTTAATGTAACACATAGGGCTACTTTGCTTCTGGAATTTATTGTCGGTAATTATTCATTTCTTTATTTATTTTAGGTGGGCTCTGGGACAGAAGATGACAACGAACAGCCCGGAGGATGGAGCCTTTGGCTAATACTGCCACCTAGTCCTCCAAGTGCAACGAAGCAGTCAGATTCGAAGTTCTTCAGTTGACGTTTGCTATAAAACATAACATTTGGAATAATGTAAATGTGTGCATGGAAATGTTTTTTACAATTTTCTCTTTAACTCAAGACAGAAAATTTCCGGGTGACT
Organism: Hippocampus abdominalis; assembly: GCA_018466805.1. Classification (NCBI taxonomy): domain Eukaryota; kingdom Metazoa; phylum Chordata; class Actinopteri; order Syngnathiformes; family Syngnathidae; genus Hippocampus; species Hippocampus abdominalis. The sequence goes on along the minus strand of CM031695.1, from coordinate 5,340,306 downwards.
CTGCTCCTTTTACAGTCAGCATATGAGACATTGTTTTTTTTTGAGTGCATCCATGGCTTCCGACAGCCTGAAGCAAAGAAATAGGTACTGTAGGCCAGGGCCACGGTTGTGAACCTGCGATGAAAAGCACAGTGATGCGGCGACTCACAGGTAAACCACTCGAGCCACGTTCAATACTAAAATATCAAGTGGCACTAAATCTGAGAACGTAAACATAATTTAAATAAGATTTTATTTGTTAAATAAATTAAAAAGTACCAAAGATGCTGAAAAGATGAACACCAATAATTGCTTTGAGTACCTTCATTAAGGAGCCGATGATGACCACGTGTCTGCACAATAAATTCTCATAAATACACATTATGCACTGGCATACAACAAGACTTGAGTCAGAGGTTTTGATTTCAGGCTAGATCTCGAAAGTTGGATTCATAAAGCATGATTACAAAACATTAAAAGACTGGTGATGGAATATGTCTCTCCCAAGCTGCGACACTTCATCTCAGCTCAAATTGTGCATGAACAGAAGACTCTGCAGACAAAAAAAAAAAAAGAAGCAATTTCAAGCCTACACGCATGATTGTCAGCAGTCACGTCATGTGCTAACAATTAAGTTGAAGCATCACAGGACAAAGAAAACGAATGCACTGAATGGAATAACCCATTCATCTGCCATCTCCCATATGCACTGTTTAACTACCGAGGATGTGATTGTTCTATTGACGAACAGCACGCTGATAGACATCAGGTAATGAGACAATGAACAGTGCACCCGAATATGCTGTGTCACTTTTGCCTCAAGGAGTTACAGTAAACGGGAAAACAGTGTGAGACAAAGTCCAAAATATGAATCACAAGTAGGAAAGGTTAGCATCAAACAAACACACGTGTAGGACAGCCAATGATGACGGATGCCACATCAAAAGGTAAACAGTTGCTATTTACAGCCTTGAGCACAACAGATTGCACTGTTGCCTTTGATCAGGAAGTTGACGCATCAATTGAAAGACTTGCTTTGTAACTCCAGAGGAGTAGGACAAACTTGATATAGGGCTCTCAAAATTCTCCCAACATTACAACAAACACCCAGGAGAAAATGTTGTCATATTACAATGGACATGGCTATTTGAAACTTCGAAGCACTTTGTTGAAAAGCAAACCTTAGAATAAAAGCTTCAACACAACAGATGGTGGTACTCAACTCAAGTAACTGTAAAATGGATGATTTGGTGTGCCTTATCTAGAATAAGGAGGTCAAAATATACTGTACCTACAGTCCACACAAAAAAGCTGGGGATATCCAGCTTGTGGGTGAAATTTCAGGATGAACCTAAAAAGCGCTGTCACCTTTACAGGTGAACTTAGTGACTTCGATGAGAGGTACGCTAGAGAATGAGGAAACATAGTGTTTTAATATGCACACCGGTGCTCCACTGGTGCAGATAGGATTCCGTTTGGGGGCGTCCATTTTGGGTCTGTTCGAGCGAGGACATGCCTGGTCTGGAGACACAGGTCCTTTAAGACATCCAAAAGTGCAGAGCATCATTCACACTTCTCCAAAGTGCTTTTGAATCCAGACAATGGCAATCGAGAGAAGGACAACTTGGTTGACATGTCTAACGCCCAACGGAGGTCTCCAAATAAAGGCGTCTGAGATTTGTAAAGGTGAGAGTGAATGCTTTCCACTAAGATGAAACATGAATAGAGGATCAATTGTGTTGCACAACTCTCTCTGGCTCCTATGGACACATTGTGAAGGAAGACCGGAGGGGAGGCCGGTTACTCTTCATCTCCCGCCATCAGGAAGCCCAAGACGAAGTCAATTGCTTTCTGACGGTCATGGGGCGTCTGTCGACTCGCCATGCTGGGAGGCGGTCGGATGAGAAGGCTGGCGAAGAGGGTGGCTGGCAAGTAGAGGGAGAAAAACATTATATGACCAAGCGATTTTGAATAATCATCCGATTCACTTTTATTTCCCCTCAATATTGCGATTTAATGTGTGTTATGTTTTCAAGGTCTACCTTCCATGTATTTTTTGAACACATCAGCAACATATTTAATTTTTATTGCAACAAACGTTCTCAGACTTACTGTACATACATTTTGGGTAAAAAATTAAGCCAATTGACCGACCGGAATGAAACATTTTTTTCACTCCCAAGTAGTGAAAAAATTAGACCGTGGCAAATAAGCCGAATCTTTGTTACAGCTGGGGTAAACAGCTGCAGCCTATAATCCCAACTTTACCAAAATGTGTCTTACCGATGAGGTTGGCTGTGAGGTTGTTGTTGTTCGCGTGCTTGAGCAGCTCCTTCAGGAAACCCATCAAGTAGCGGAACACATTACGGTGGGCACGGGGCAGCTGTGAGATCAACTGAAAAGAAAAGAGAGGGGAAAAAAAATTGGACTATCTATGACACTAAAGTGAAAGGTTGCCATCTTCCCTCAGCTATGGAAATCAAAGCTATCTAAAACAGAGCAAGGAGGACTTGGCTGAGGGTTGATGCGGTCACCTGTTTGCAGAGGCGGCTATCGTGGGCACAGTCCAGACATCGTTGGTAGAGTTCGTAACACACGACCGGCTCCGGCAAGGCCTCCAAGAAGATCAATAGTGCTTCGGCCACTGAGTGGTTGCAACCGGCTTAATGAAAGTGTTAAGGAGGAACAAAAAAAAAAAAAGTCTACATTCCAGTGTGTTTTTCTCTTTGCTGTACCGGAGAGATCCAGTTTAAACGCCAAATGTTTACAGAAATACTCAAACAATGGGGTCTTTACATTGTGGAAACATAATCCGGCCAACACCACGTGGCGCTTTCTAACAAATTACACATGGTTGGTAAAATAGATGGGTGGAAGGATGGATCCCACTTTCCTCTGTTGTTTTGTTTTTAATCATGACTGTGAGAGGACGTCAAATAATTTTAAAAAGGAAAGTTGAAGATGTGACCCGATCATTTTTGCCATTCTTACTGGCGAGGTTAAGGCAAAGATGGTGGTTGAAGGCATAATATAACCTTTGACATCATCACAATCAAGTTGTAATAAAAATAAATACAACAATTGCCAAATCATGTTCAACCTATATGTGAATGAATGCACTACAAAGACGAGATATTTAATGTTAAAACTGATAGACTTGAATGTTTGAAAAGCAAATTGAAACTAACTTAGAATTATATGGCTGTAAAATGTTCCAAAAAAGTTGTTACATCACCTTTTGCAGGGTTATACTGCCTAATGGCAGCTAAGCTGCAAACACCGCACAATGAATTTATCATGCTGCAGAAACTTTCTTTACATTATATTTATGTTACGAGAGTATATATATTTTTAGAAAGCAAAATATCCTGAAGTGTTATTATTCTTGTAAAAAAAAAAACGAACTTGTTTTTTTTTTTTAGACTGGAATGAATTAATCGCACGTCCATGCCTTTCAATAGGGAAAGATCATTTGAGATACGAACATTTCGAATGGTCACAAGATCTACCTGTAAAAATGGCTTTTGTTTTATGGAATTTAATTGTGTTATAATCATTCTCTTCTCTGCTCGGACGAAAGCAATCACATGGTTCGACCACCTATAAAGGACAGGTTACACTTGTTAATCTGCTTTTTGGCATTGTAATACAGTATAGCGCGGAACTGGCTTCATGAGTGCGGATACGGACGGCATCAGGAATGCTGGTATCCAGACTGTCAATGATGCTTTGTAGTTCCTCCTTTAATCCAGGCGTTTGGAACAGATCCTCCTAAGAGATGGACGCAACAATCAGAGGACGATTACTCAAAAGTCAGATTCACATGTGTACCCAGTCGATGTTACAAAATGAGTTCCATTGCGGCCGACTGTAAACGTGTGCTGTACTACTGTCTTCCGAAATAAGCGAGTGTTCTTGTCGACAGTATTAAATGAAGAGCGTTTTCCTACAGGCCCACATCTTACCTGATCACAAGCCTTGGTGAAGAGATGATTGACCAGAATCCACACTTCCTTGGGGATCTTCAGAGGTTTGTCCTCTGTGCTTGTGCTGTCCGCCAACAAAAAGTTCACCTTGGACTTTTCCTGTGGGCGGCAAAAACGACAGTTACACTTGCACACGAGACGAGGGATTCCCAATCACTGTGCCACGGCACAGTGTGTTATGAGAGATCGTCTGGTGTGCTGCAGGCAATTAGCCCAATTCATTTCAATGGTATGAAAATTATTTCTTCTATATAATGTATCTTTATATGTACGAATCAGTTTTTGTCACAACGCATCACATGAGAAGCCATTGGGCAGCTCTTTCCCGTGTGACTATTTTGTGGAAATATAAGACAGACACATGGATATGCCGTTTATTGAGATTAATCATCTCTCAGCTAATCAGAACAGCATTCATTCTTCTTCTCCGAGGATAAGAATACATGACGCAGAGTAAAGTTATTCTCTGTATACGTGTGTTGCTGCACTTGCACTGTTCATGTTCAAGCTGTTGCTTAAAGAGTGGTCGCCGACCTTTTTTGTCACGGACCAGTTGAGACAAGTACATAGTGTTTGCGGAAGGGCAACCATTTTTTCCACTGCTTTTAAATTGCCGGTTTTAAAGCACTGGTACTGACAACAAAGATAATCAGAGACTAATTCAACATTTTATTAATATAGATTTTTTAAAATTGATTTCAAACTTTTTTATTCAGTTGTACAACAAATGTAGAATCATATAAAATAGCACAGTGAATTACTAAGAAATGCACCAATCAGGAATAATAATAATGATTTATAATGTAAACCATTTTTAAGTTATGATCCTACACACTGCGTTAGCATCATTGCTACTTGCAAATGTGACTGATCAAAAGATGGCACGATTGATTGCTGCTTTCATCCGGTGGCTGCCAGGTAGTTATTAGCGACTAAACTGCTAACGTTTACGTGGGGAGGCTGTGCAAACTGTGCTCGAATTTTCATGCTTTCCACTTGATCACTTGGGTGCTTCTTTTTCAAATGACACACGTTTCTTGTATTGCCTTGTTTTTGATGATGTAACATATCGCAACAGCTTCCTCCTGCATGTCGCTCTCGAGGGGAAGAACTTCTCTTGTCAAAATAGCTTCATCTTTGGAAGTCATGGCTGCCCTTTAGCTGCACGTTTGGTCTTTGTGTAACTATTACTTTCTGTTTACTGCTTTTGCTTTCATTTACTAGTGAATTCTGTTTGTTTATCATTTCCACCACGTCTGATGGAGCAAATTTGCCCAAAGCTCACAGGTCTGTCTCTGTGCGGCCCACTCCCAAATGGGTAGAGGCCTTGTGCCGGTCCGCGGACCGGTGTTTGTAAACCATTGGCTAAAAGGATTGTAGCACCATAACATAGATGCTATTCAACATTAATATTAAGTGAGTGAATTTGATCCCAAGAAAGCACTGTATTTTAGTTTGGTTGTGTGCTGCGAGGTTTTTCCCAATGTAAAATATGTAACTTGGCTCTGTAAAGGTCACGGCAAATGTACACCCATTGTAACAGCCTAACTGTTGACATATTAGAAGAGTGGGAATTCAGATAACACAAGATAGGAATGCACTGTTCCTACAACATTGACGTGCGTTTACTCATCCATGAAATTATTTTGTTTGTATTAAAAAAAAATTCTCATGCATGTCCTGCATTTCAACAAATATCAGTACTAATATTTTACCTTCTCTGTGAAGGTGTCCTCCCCCTGAGAAAGAAGTCAGCCCACAGCCAGAATGCAGAGTTGGAAAGGAATGATCAAGGCAAGGAGAAGTTGATGAAAAGAGGCAAAGGAAGAAAGAAGATGGCACCGAGCATCAGAATCATAAAAGAAAATCGATGCATAAATCAATGCATCCACACAAATGCAGGAAAATTGGAAACAGGGGAAATAAAGGAATGATAGCAGTGCTATTTCAGAGCTCATCCAAAATAGCAAAGTCAGACTTATCACCTAAACTAGTTCTCGCACTTTTTGTTTCCTGTCATTGCTACTTCCTTATTCAACTAAACACCTGCTGAAGAATTTCATACTCGTTAAAAATAGACTCAGTGTGTGACCGGGTTTACCCAGAGCGAGTGAATAAGCCCTCACGTAACAGATGTACGCAATGTAATTATGTTTCACAATCTTTCAACTAAGCTGTTAGACAAGACTCTTTGTCAATTAATTTTGCATTTCCACTGCAATTCATGTTCTCCTCACCAAGTCGATGAGCTTGGTGATGGGGATCTCCCTGATGGGCTTCTTCATTCTGCACAGAGTCTCCAGCGAGGTGCCGAAGCAGCTCGGCAGGTAGTTGCCGGAGATGGTGATGAAGTAGTCCTTGCCGCGGTCCAGGTGGAGCACCAGGATGTCCTCGATGCGGTCCTCGCCTGAGTTTAGCAGCGTGACGGAGTCTTTACTGACGTAAATCTCCAGGTAGATCTCCAGGTTCTCATCTGCTCATGAGAAAACACTCTTAATGTATTGCCAACAAAAACATACTCTATACCCTAAATTAGGGGTGTCAAACTTGTTTTCATCACAGGCTAAATAAAAAAAACAACAAAAAAAAGTGATGGAAAGCCGTTACATTTGTTGGCCAAAGGCTGAGCTGCACTGCATTTGTTTATGGACAAGGTGTGTAGCTACAGGGTGAAGCCATTACACCTTTTGTCCCTTAATTTAAACATCGTGTGTGAAAACATTAATCGCCCGAAAGTATTCCACGAGTGCAGCTGCATTTGGCTATTGTTATCATTTTAATGGGTAGTTTTGAACCGAAGCCAAGGATAATTGCGGCAAACGTTAACATGATATGCAGGCCTCGACTTTGACACCTGTGCTCTGACTGAAAGAGTGACAGTAAAGTATAACAGAACTACTGGCCACTTGCATATACAACATAAAAGCTAAATGAAAACATTTGCCTGCTCCCAAAACAAGATATTTTGGCTCATTTAGCTACATGAGACTTAAAATTTTAGCTACAACTCTCAGTAGCGTGCAATGCAGTTACAACCACTTTCTCACACGCACACGCACACGCACACGCACACGCACACACAAACTGTTCTTGGGCCCGACAATAGTACTGTTGTTATATGATCAGCCCTCTCTGGCTTCATCTTGTACTTCCAATTGGATATTTTAGGAAACCTCTGCTTGCGAAAAAACTGAGTAACTTAACTTTTAGCTGCGTGTACATTTCCAAAAAAGTAAAACTCCAAACCATGAACATTTAGTGTTGATAATACCACTATTGTACAACAAATAAGTCATGCCACCAATATCGGTGCCATGGCTAACGTCAGCTTGATTTCAGTGGCTTTTGTCAGAGACTCTGAAGGGAGGGGGTTAGTGAAGTGAGACTACATTCAAATCTTGCTACAAATTCCCCCTTTAAGAGGAATTAATGGTGTGGCCAGACGGATTTAAGCTATTACAAATATTACATGACGATGAAAAGCGTTTTAAAATGGAGATGGAATACTGAGAAATTACTTGGTTCCAAGAATCCCTCGCTGGGCTCTGCACGCAGCCATGACTTGCAATACTGCGAGTCATTGAGTTTGGGGATGAAGGCAAAGTGGCAAGGGACTTGCCCATCGTTCTTAATGAGCAAGCGCTCCCTCTCGAGCTGCCGGAACTTCACATTCTCAAATGTAAACTGTGGGTGAAAAATGGATGGAAAGAATTAGCATTAACTACTATGGAACTGACTAGATCCTGTAAAGAACTGAATGAAATGCTAAGACAGTAGGTTAACCACCTGCTGGGTTTTCCCAGCAAGGGCAGCAGTGGTGACCCAGTTGTTGAAAAAGTAGTTCTAGGAACATCATATGTAACCTCTAGATACAGTCAATGGGGTACAGCTGTGCCAACTAGATGCAGCCATGCCAAACTAACTCAAACTAGCTAACTAACTCTTGTTAGTTTAGCATGTTATGTTCATGAGTGCTGGGTGTTGACTGAAGAAATGTATTAAACAAAAAAAAGCAGCTCAAATGAGATTTCGTCAAAGAATAGCCAGCCTGAATCTAAGCTTCTTTGTTAGCGGGTTGAAGGGAATGGAAGCCAACTAGACGCCTCCCACTGGAGGTATTCCAGGTCACTATGAACCAGTAGGTTATACTACGGTTGACCTAGCAGATTGTAGGGCACTTTTTTTGTCCTGAAAATGCTTGCAGGCCCATGAACAGAAACTGAAGTAGGATGCTGAGAAATCTGACACCTTGCTAAAGCTGCTCATAAAAATAGATGGACGGAGTGATTGACATTGATTGGTGAGGGTGAGAGAAAATGTCTTACCTCTCTTCTGGTCAAAGACACAGAGGGGAGGAAATCGTTCTCCATTCTATCCATGGCGCGTACAATCTCCTCAAATACCTTTTTGTGCCGCTGCTCATTGACCACCTTGACCTGTTGCATCAACACAGGAAATCATGAAAAAACTGAACCCAGTTCACATCTTTTTAATGTTAGTAAACTAAGTTAGCAGTGTGACCAAACACATTATGATTACCCCCAATGGAAGATTTATTGCTTGGCTTTTCGGATATTATACCACTATGATCCCATTATTATGGTGTATAAATACTGTAACGTATAGGGCAAACTTAAAATCATTTTATATATATTTATATATATATATAATATTAATATTACGCCTTGTCATGCGGTACGCCCTACGTATGGATGGGTGTCAGCTTTTTATTTGCAAATTCCTTCCTGTTCACTTCCAATTTCATCATACTGAAATGAGGACGACTTACTGCTTCTTTGTCTAAGAATCATGGGAAATGTAGTCCGGCTAGCTTAGCGGTTCAGTTAGCTGAGCGGCGTTGGCGCTGCATTTCCAAATGTTACAATGTGGAATAATATCATTGCGGTCTGTGGGACCAAAAGGGAAATACCAAGTTAAATTCTTTCCTATTTCCTCTTCGCATTCATGTTTGCAATCTCATTCTCATTTGCATCTAATCGCAAGGAGGTGTTTTACCAGAACTAGAACTACTTCCTGATTTGGTGTCTAACACTGATAGGAAATGTTGTCCTACTACGCCGGTTAGACTCCATGTAAAATGAGCTCTTCTTGAGGCATATTTCCAATATTAAAATGTGGGACCCGACTGGGACACTGTAAAAGACACTGCCAGCTTCTATTAGCTGCTGGGACCATGCAAAAAAAAAAAAAAAGGTTAGATAATGGTGATTGCACAGACTGGTTTTACAGCTGGTGAAGTGTCAACCAAGTTAGTATTTGTCATTCGCCAAAGTAATAACACAAACACCATCTACCAGATTGACTATGGTGTTCAAAATACTAATGTGCTTACTAAAACTGTCAATATGGATTCGCGTTGAGCCAAGTCGTGGATGAATTGAGTAAAGAAAGAGGTCTTGATTGGTCCATTTCTCACCCCTATCTGGAAGATGGAGCTGACTGGTTTGTGGTCGCTCGTTTGCAGCTCCATATGACTGCGATACTTGAGCTGCTTGACATCGTTGCCCCGCCACAAGATCCTGTCACACCATGCTGGAACACGGCACTTTCCGCTAGCGGAAAAGAGGGAAAGACTTTCAGGGACTGCAGACCCATACAGACAAGCTGACTTGGTATCTTTGCACCGATAGCGACGGGAAGTGTCTGCTTTGCGGACCAGGTTTCATCAGAAAGGAATAACAACTAAAAACGTGCTGAAGCTGTGCTTGGCATATCCTGAAAAACATCTGGTTTCCTAATTGAAGAAAATTGTGTTTTACCTTGAGTCCCATCTGTCCGTTTTGGAATCGTATTTGTACGTTGGGATGAAGTTGATCTCTCCTTCTATGAAGTCAGTGAAGGCTCGTCTGGTCTGCCGCTGAATGTTTAGCTATGTACCAAGGACAGTTCAAGCACGATGGTGATGTCAAAATCCTTTTCACAGGTGATTGTTGGTGTTGACGAATGTCTGACCTGATCAAACTCCTGAAGTTTCTTCAGCTCATTCTGGGAAATGAGATGCTTGACCTCAGAAGCATCGTACATGAAGAGACGATAGTTTAAATCGCCAAACCAGATTACCACACTACAACACACAAAGACCAACCCGGATCAGCCTAGTAGAGGAGTACATACGTGGAAAACGAGGACAACCTGAAATAAAAATGCTTTCTGCAAATCTTATGTATTTTAGTATGACTGCATTGGTGACAAAATGTATTTTTAGTAATAAAAAACAAAGCTAAATAGTCTGAAATAAGAACCACATGCACTCTGGCTATAAAAGGTTGAGAACGAACTCGTGCTTGTGGATACTAAGAGGAGGGTGATCCAGTAGGTGGAAGGTCATGCGGGCACAAATGTCTTTATAGTCCTGGTTGCGGCGCTCAAAATCCTCCACGTGCGCTGCAAGATGCGAGTTTACGATGCAGAAGCTGGTGTTGTGGAACACAAATCTGACTGCCACACCGCCTTTGTTCCCCTGTACGATGCAAAATGTTGATTACAGCTACACAACAACAACCGTGAAATTTCCAAGTTAGCGCCAACGTACCATTTTCCCCATAATTCCGGTGCCGACATGTTCTGCAGCTACTTCTGTTAACTGTTTCTTGTGCACCTTATTGACGTAGACCACCAGCATCATCCCAACCAGCCTAATGATTCGGACCTGTCAAAAAGATGCCGGTTAATGAAGGACACATTTTCAAGTTTGCTCCTCCACTCACCCTCTTGTACTGCGCTTTTGGGTGTAGGCCTCTCTCAACTGCCTCCACCCACTGTTGCTCCTTGGATGAGTCCATGTAGAAGAATGCTTCAGTGCTCAAGTCCAACTCTTGAAAACTAGGAACAAACACATTTTCCGTTTACTCAGCAAGAACAAAAAAGTGACACGTATGTGTAGCGTGGGTATGAGAGAGTCAAATTAACAATCAGCACTAACCCCACGGCATACATATCAGGAGGTTCTGCATCACAAGAGAGCCACGACTCAAGGCTGCTGTCCGGAGACTGCCCGTTCACATTCCACGTACCACTGAAAAACCTACAGAAACAACAGGGAGCATTTATGTGCACTTACGGGAAAGTGGTAGCAGAAAGAAGCAGTCAGGCTGTGTTTTGTAAGTAAGAAACTCATAGTCATAGATAGCCAAGTAGTATCCCAATGGACATCTTCTGGGTTTTTCATGCATTCAATACAAGAGTACATGAATTATAATGTCGCTCAATATTTGGACAACACCACACACAAGAATGGAAAAGGCACAGGTGGACAACTCAAATACAGTTACAAATGTGAGCCTGCTGTTTTACTCACAAAAAAAATTTTGGGATGCCATGCACATCTCTAAAAGCTGCCCGTTAAATCGCACAATTCAGAATTAACCAATAATTTTCAAGAAAAACAAATCTAGAAATTCCATTAAAACCACTGTAGAAAGCCCCTCCTATCCCTTTAATTTGATGTTAGTTTTAATATAGAGCAGGTGTATATTTTTTAAATATTTTTATGACAGTTAAGAAGGGTTTTAACATTAGGATTTTGGTCTGTACTGTTAATAAAAATATTAAGCAGGTACCGGTAAATCTATGTTTTCTAAATATTTTTATGGCAGTTAAGAAGGGTTTTAATGTTACATAATATAACCTATGAGACATCAGGATTTGTATCTGTACGGTTAATAAACATATGAAGATGGCTATATTTTAACATGGACTGGATGAATGAAATTCCCTCTGGGGAATTTCGATCAGTGTCCCAGAAACAATGTGTTATGGGAATTGTCACATAGAAAGGAAGCATTTCTTACCTAAAGTTCTGGATGTCCACATATTCGTTTTCCTTTTTTCCCAGGCGGTGTTTGATGAGGTATTCTCTCTGTCCGGCCTGAGTGGAGAACATGGCCTGTCTCATGGTGTTTGTGGTTGGACTCTCGCACCAGGACGGAGACCTGTCTGGCCGATCGAAGCTCGACCTAAAGCCACTTCAGGATATAAAAAATAAAATCTCAAAAGCAATTGAATGATTTTAGCTTCTTTCACAATCTACAAATGTGCGGTGTCTCACTCTGGTCTGGTGATGCCAGCGGAGTTGTCTTTGGCTTGAGAGGAAACGGCTCTCTCTTTCGGGAGCGGGGCAGGAGGCAGCTGATAAGTTGGAGTAAAGGAGGCTTTGCGGGGAGGAAGAGGAGGAACAGGAGGAGGATCCCTAGAGGCCACTATCCTGTTCTGGTGGTTCTTCTTTTCTTCCACTTTCAAAGTGTGATTGAAATTGTCCTCAAAGCCAAAGTCTGAGGCCAAAGACTGGGCTGAATAATCGGATATATAGATGTAGAAAGCGTTATTCGATCATTTCAATGAGTAGTTGCTGGCCGTTTTTAAGTGTTTATTACCTGCATTCGGGTGATGTGCGGTTGTGTTAGTGTTGGAGGCGGGAGGTAGTGTGCTAATCAAAGTAGGCGTGTTGACTCCAGAGTCCACATAGTTGGCAGTCTTGTGTCCTCTCTGAGGCGGGGCCGGGACTCGCCCTCCACTTTGAGATATTTGTGGAAGGGGATCCATTGTGCTGCCCTTGGTAGGATTTAATTGAACTGGAGCACAGGAAACAAAATGCGCAAAAGTGAGCCTGCTGTGATGACTTTCAGTCATATTTACATGTTCTGGAGGCACACCCTTAGAATATTTGTCTTGAGCTTCTACAAAATTCAATATTTAACATCTTGTTTTACTACTATCCTACTGTTTGAATGAGAGCAAATAATGGTAAAGGCAAACAGGGTGAGCCATTTAAACTGTCAATAGTCAGAAGGCTTAATATACAGTATATAGTCGGAAGTCTGCTTTCCATGTTTATACTGTACTACTACTTTGATAGAGTCAGCGATATTAAAATTGTGTTTACGATTGATGTAGTACATTGCATCATGTTGACATATTTCCACGATTGCTCATGCACCGGTAGTTAAATAAAGTGTGTCCAAGACATGTTCAGAATAATGGACTGCAATTGTGCATCAGTGCAAACAAAAGAAGAAAAAAAAAAACGAAACGAAGGAGGTCACTCCGCCAAGCTATGCTGATTCATTCATAGGAGGAAATAGACAACTGTCATCATCTGAACTGAGAGTGAGTCATCGCATCTTGCTGAATGTTTGTATGCCTCAAAATGAAGCACACTCCAGTTATCACTCCTATACATGTATTGAAATGCGATACAAACCCTAACCTCCTGCCTTTAGTGAACCACTACACCATTAGTAATATACCTATTTACTAATTTCTGACAGTGATACATTTAAGAACAATCTAGCTATTCATCCATCAATCCAATTTCATGAGGAACCTTTTCTCCGGCGGCTATTTCAGTTTTGCAACCATTTTTAAATTACTATTAGCGGTTTGGAAAATGAAAAAAAACAAAAAAGATATAGGATGCTACAATCCAACAAAGGTTTATAATTATATATTAAAAGGAGTTGATGATCTTTTTTTTTTACACTTCCTCTGAGGGTTTATATTAGAACTGAATGGCAGGCCGGATTTAAGGATTCAGCGTAAAAGGCCCACGTGGCATCGGTTCAACAGCAGTCCTGATCTGCGGGTGTATATAGTTCAATAGGTTTCCGAGCGGATGCAACGGCATTTTGGAAGCAAGAACAAAAAGAATAATAAATCCACTCTTAGTTCATATATATATATATGTGTGTGTGTGTGTGTGTGAGTTGAGTACATAATTTGGTTTAAAAAAAAAAAAAAACCATCATCCAACTACTTCACACACATCCTAACCTACCTTGGTGTTGAGCGCTTATAACTTGAGTGAGGAAAGTCTGCGTGCGCTCATCATCCTGGAGTTCTAACAAGAGTTCTGGAGCTTTTTCTCCTTTTATTCTTATCTTGAGTCCAGCTAACGACAGGTGGGCAACACACACACATACACAGAACACCTTTAGAATTACCACAAGAAATGCAGACTGTCAAGAAAACAAAGCATAGTGATTCCACAGTCAGCCCATTCAGAATTCTTTCAGAGAGCCCGGGAAACTCATGACCCGTGGCTGCTACTAAATAAAGATGTAAATACACCCCCCCCCCCCCCCCCCCACACACAGTTTAGTCGGGCTGCAATAAATTCAAATCAGCTTGCTTACGTTCCCACAGTTTGGCAGCTACCTTGGGGTTTTTATGAGCTGAAAATAGCTTAAAAGTACTCACACACTCGGGAGAAGTCAATGAGAAGGGCCTCCTCACCCTCTACAGGGACAAAAAAAAATTAGCTTACAAAGTGTTAACATGCAGGTCAAAAGGTCACTTGTGGGTGTAGCTAGTCTAAAAAGGAAAACATATTCCTAGAGTGTCTTGATTTTCAGATTTGGCCTACAAAACACAACGTGATTCTGACACTCGACTCACAATTAACTCAATCATCAACCTCTCAGTCGTAAAACAACAAAGCCACGTACCTTTTACAATTTCAAATTTTCCATTAATGGGTATGGAGAGCTGGGCCACTGGACGAGCCACAACAGCGTCAGGGGTTGCCAGCACACCGAGTCTGCATGGCAACACAACGGACTCCCGCTTAAATTGTAGATTATGTATACACAGCCGCTACGATGCGGTCTCATTCCCTTCTAACGGCAAGTCAGTTTCATGCACAGAAAAATTGGTGAAGCAGAAGTAGATTACTGTTAAGAAATGGCTGGACAATAAAGTTATCCAAAAAAAAGGACAAATGAAATGATCATGCACACATGCAGGGATGTCTTTTGTTGTCATTTATAGACCACATACTTTGATCAATATGATATATAAAGTAGGCGAGGGTCATAATTAGCCCCTCAAAGGCATCTTAAGTTTGTCCGTCTCAACATGACAACTGCATTACACGTCCTCCTGTTTAAGTTCAGTTTATTTTTGAGGCTCTACTTCCTGGTTCTACAATCTTGCTATTGTTTTGAGCACTGCTGGACTGTGGACATGCTAATAAGTGATTCGCAGAATAAGCAAGATAACTGCCTTGGACCTTGGACATTCAAAAGGTATTACTTTACCTTACAATATTTCTGCAAAGATTAGCCCTCACCATTTAATCACCTGATAGGTTGTTCTTGTCAATGAATAAACGCTTCACTTCTAATAGAAGATTTTACTACAAATAAGGTGGTGCGCCACAAGACAGCTTTTTACTGTCTGACACTAACAAGCGAAACGCAAGACATGTCGATAACAAAACACACTCCCTGCACAGCTGATGTGGCATCTGTAAAGCTGATGTATACAGTGGAATTTATAAGAGAAAATGTGGCTATATGCAGTATGTAACATTCTGGGGCAAAAAGATCCCAAGTAACTTTGGGCGAGAGGCAGTATACAATCTTGATTGGTCCCCAGCCAAATCACACTCACATTTACACCGAGAGACAATTTAGACTCCTCAATAACCCGAACATGCATGTATTTGGCATGACTGTTGAGACTGAAACCCTGAACCTCAGAAATGCGAGGTGGATGCACTAACCACCAGCACACTATGCTGCCCTATGAGGAAGCTGCCAAATGGGCAGAATTTGTGTGAGGGCAACTGAATCTTGCTCATTGAGTCACAAAACAAAATCAAACAATTGTAGACTTTCAATCAGTGTTTTCAACGATATTGAAATGCACTGTACTATTGTGTCATTGGGTATTTTTAGTACGCCTCATACAATCACAGGTACAGTGAGAATGAAGGCCCCAACAGATCTGTTTCTGCCTTGCTGGAACTGCTTCCAACAGTTAGCTGACCATGAAGCTTTGCGTTCCCATGTGAGTTTCATTACAGTGCTCAGGAATTCCAGATAATGAGTGGAGGTAGCTGGTAGCTAGTGCGAACTAATTGTTTTGTGGCTCACGCTACGAGACAACCTGCTAGCTTCTGCACACAGGTCAGCAGTGCAAATGCAAAACCACTTAACAAGCTCAACAATAAGGTTCTCATGCTAAAGGTGAAAGACTATCACAGCTGAGTTATGGTGAAGTAAGTGGGCAATATTAAAACAAAAACACCCCAGTGGTGTCCATGCACTTTTCACCAGTGTTGGACAGCATTTCATTGTCGTGATAGTTTGAGAAAATCGCCAGTAGTCATAACTGAGCATTAGGTTCTGTCAAGCGACCCATGTTTCGCACTGTTACTGCTTTTATTTCAGGGAATTTTCTATATCCTGTTTTGTTTCCATTCCCATTTGCCTGGACTACTACCACTGGTTTGAATGAGCTGCCTCTCCACTTTCAATGGCTTTATTGAACAAACGGCACAAAAAAAATAACCCACATAGGCACACTCATGCAGACTGGCTAAGGGTTAGCCAGTTAACATGCAGCATGTTGCTAACCTGGATTCACCACAGCCAACTCTACAATGTCATTTGCTGACTCGCACATCACTCACAAAAGGGACAAGCCACACCTTTTAAAGCAGAGGTTTATGGCTCTCGGTTCCTCGAGGGCCATATCCATCCTACCCGTTTTAGATCTCTCTCTCCTTCAACACTCCCGATTCAAGTGATCAGCTCATCAGCAAGCTCTGCAGAAGCCTGAAACGATCTTGATCAATTGAATCAGGTGTGTTGGAGTAAAGAGAGATATAAAACAGGCAGGAGAAGGCTCTTGAAGAACCGGATTTCCCTACCCCTTTTTTAAAGCCAAACACACTTAAAAGTCAGAAAATACACTGTAGTGTGGGACGTGATGATGGTGGACGCAAACGGACAACAATAACTACATTTAACACAGCTTGCTAAAACAAAATCAAATTTGATCAAAATACTTAATAATCATTTAAATCTGAATCATCATTAAATATGTAGAACACACAAGGAATTCGTCTCTGGTAGTATAGGCTATACTAGTTTTGCAATCACAAGCAACTATGTTCAAAAAAGACAATGACATCGTCAAAGTATTCAGAGTATACTTGCGGGCTGCTGCAACTCTGTCAAGTTACGGTAAATGACGTACTCCTCTTCTAATGACTGTGTCAGTGGATAGATTAAAGCATTCTATCTGATTTAATTTAATAAGCCATTTGCAGTTTCACCGTGCAAGCAGGCCTGTGTGTACATAGACGTGCACGGATTGTTTGAGACACTCACCTCCCAACTCAACTTTCTTTATAGACCACAATGACTACCACAACTGTAACAAAGCGCTGGACAGAAAAAATGAACATAAATAAAACAGAAAGCCTTCATTGTCACCGCATGATGCAAATGCAGCAAAATGGAGGTTATAAAAACATAAGCGCATATACTACTATGAGAATGAGATATGTTCCCATGGCTCGAGAGTGTCTGCAGTGTCATGGCGCAAGCGGCTGTGCCTCGCTCCCCGAGGGCCAAGCGGTGAGACAGACACACAGAGAGAGAGAAAGAGAAAAAGAGAAAAAGAAAAAGAGAGAGACAAGATAGAGCTTGAATCGTCGACATGTCGTTGTTGCCATGTTGAAATTGACTAGCAGAATGCACAAAATTTCCATCACCTTTGTCGTACAGACTCACTGGTAAACATGTTCAAATAAAAAGCCAAGTTTCTGAACATAACGGCAGGCACACGACAAAGTTGGTTGGCACACACAGACATTTTCACTTTGAATGACTGAAAATACCTTTTACACGTTACATCACATTTAAAGAATGAGGTTATTTTTTCCCCCCCCCCGGTTGGCATCCCATCATTTGGGACTCGAACATATTCTAAGTGTGAATGGTTGTTAGTTGACATGTGCCCTGTGATTGGCTTGTGACCAGTCCAGGGTGTACCCCGCCTCTCACCCAACACACCCGCCATGAGGACAAGCGTTACAGAAATAAAAATCTTAAAAATCGAACACTCAACAAAAAAAGTGTGTGTGCCTTAACATCATTTGTTCATCACCATATTCTAATCTTTAAGGTACTTACACAAACTGTCCACCTCGTTCAATTAGTGAGAGAAGCCTGGGCTCCTTCTGACCAGCCCTCAGTTCCAGACCTCTTACAGTGTGAGCAGCACAATCAAGGAATTATTGACTCTGAACATGGGCGAAAAAAAAAAATATCTGGACATACGCCGAGTACTTTCCTTATTTTTTGTGCATTTTAAAAGAAACCATGTCTTTCAGGTTGGGAATGCAGTGTTGATGTGATGATCTGTCACAAGACAACTTCTGCAAAATGAATGAGGGATGTAGATGCAATCAGTGACACTGGAAGACCATAAATGAGTAAATAAATTGGTTAGTGAGAGATAATCCAAAACACTAAAGCATGGCATGTGTATTATTAAAAATACAAGGAGATTTCTTAACACCAGGGCTCTCATTCAAAACAATGTAAAAGAAAAGAAAAAGAGTCCACTACAAAAAACTTGTGTCCAATACATTGGAAAATGAGGGCAAGTGCTCACCCACAATGTGAATGTCGAGAGAGCAAGCGAGTGAGCAAGTGAGAAAGAACTACAGGTGAGCTACATGACACTCACTTGGCTACTCCATTTAATGGCACAAATCTCAAATGTACTAGTGTGTGTAACTTAAGTACACTTCACGAATTCAGTTTATTTGTTTTCATGTTCTTTAAAGATTTTATATTTATCTTTTATAGTATCGTGCTACATCTCGAAAATGTCATTACAGTAAATATTTGAAGGGAAAAAAACCTCTCATGTCTCAAACATTTTAAACAACCAAATGAGAAAATATTAAGTACTGTACTGCGGTATCTGAGAGTGGCTTTGTGCGCCGCGTGACCACAAATTTTTATGCTTCATCGCGAACTAGTTAATTGCACAACTTGGTTATAATTACAGCAACCATGCGCATCAAAAACGCTTTCCGGACCATAAATATATCAACAGTCAAATAGAAGAGTAAGAACAGTAAGCACTGAATTACACAAACTTGTTCATTGCGAACCTGGGATGTCCTAATCACATAGTTTTGCAACCAAGTCCGAGTCACTTGATTATGAGTATCTAGTGATACAGAGTCCTGATCCAATACTTCTACAATGCAAAGAAGAAGAAAATTAAACCACAACCAAATCGTCTCAATTTAAATTGTTTTGATTTGGGAAAAAAAAAGGTTTCAGAGCCTGATTCCCCTATATATGACTGTAAATTAGCATTTTTGTAAATCAAGGAGAGTACTAAAATATTTTATTCCTAACTTTACAAATTAAGAAAATGCACATCTCTGATCTTTTTTCAGCGAACGCCGATCAAACGACAATAACGCAATCTGCTCCGATTTTCAATTACTTCGACCGGGACAACCCTATTGCGAACAGTTTGTAACCTCGTTAAATTACTGTACATAAAACAATTCAACCTCATAAACATAAAACAATCCAATATAAAATATCAAGTATGGTGATAACTGAGCGTGCCGACGTATTCTCATGAAGTTCGTAAAGCTCCTAACCACAAACGTCGTAAATAAACTGTATCCAGCGGTCACGTCATTAAAAAAAGCACAATTGCGTTCAGTAGACAAGTTTCTGCACCAATGTCACATACCAGATAACTTTTTAAAATTAGGTTTTATTAGTAAACGAACAATCAGCCCAAGCGGACGCGTGCGCCGTTGATTAAGTACGTAAACAAATCGCGTTATTTTGCCATTGTTTTGGTTGACAGCCCCCTGGTGGAAGAAATGACAAAGACAAGCGATAAATGAATTACTTTAGTATTGTATGAATAGCAATTCTTACGTTGTTGAAGTATTCTAATGATAACTTTACATGGCCAGAGGGTACATGCTATGTTAGCCAGCAAGCTATCTCAGCAATGATTCAATTAAATGATTTTTTAAAAAGGATATTGCCAAGCACTCCTCGCTGCCAATCCCCAAGGAGAAATCCATTCTTATCAAACAGAGACAAATTTTACCCCGGGGTTGCGAGGTGGCTACTCGTCGACTCCGTCCATGCGTCCGGGAGAGAGAAAGTTAAATCCCCGCCCGGTGCGGCGGAGGTGGCGGTGGCGGTGGCGGCCTTCCGGGTGACAGCAGCTCGGTGGTTGGTCGCCGATGTATCCGAGAAATGGCTTCGGACAGTCAACAGATCTTCGAAATAAAATTGGGCCGCTTCGTCGGACAACGGTAAAATCCCCGGCTTCTGTTTTCTTGTCACACACCACAGCTCATATTTGACGCCAGATGTTGAAGCAAGTTAGATTTCTGGAGAGAGTTGAAGGAATGGACTCGACTGCTGCCGTTTCTTCCTCCCTCGCTCGCTGCTCGGCCTCATATTGCACTTGAAGCGCAGTTTGCGCCCCCTTCGTTCAGGAGGCTAATTTTTTTCTTCTTCGTTTGTACTTCTGTTAGTTTAAAGGCTACATGGCGTTTTACTGCCCCACTATGATACAATGCCTCAACCACCTGTAAAATTACAGTCATTTCCGAAACTATTGGAATGGCAAGGTCAATTATTTTGATTTGGTTGTTTACTGAAGACATTTGGGTTTAGGATCAAAAGATGAACAAGTTCGGAATTCTAGGTTTTATTTCATGGTATTTACATCTAGATGTAACCTTTTGTTCGAAGCCACCCACTTTTCATGTGAGCAAAAGTATAACAATTATTAAATTGAATAACTTGTAATATTAGCTGGCATTACCCTTAATTGCAATACAGGTAAATGCATCAAGCCTGCCACCCATTGACTTTACCAAACTGTTGCCTTCTTAAAAGCTTTTTCAGGACTTTACTGAAGCCTCTTTCAGTCCTTATTTGCTTCTGGATGCATTTTTTTTTTCTGTAAATTGCCAGACAAAATGTTTTGTAGACTTCAAAATTCATTATGCTGCTACCATCATGAGTTACATTTACTCATACTTTCTTGCTTGGCTCTTGATGGATGCGGATGCTTTTGCTTTCTGCTCCTGAGGATAGTTCGAGCGTGTTTTTTTTTTTCTCCCCCTCTCCCTCCCTTGTGGTTTCTTCCGACTTCCGTGCCGAGTGAACGCTGGCGCGTTTGGCCGCCGCTGCTCAACCCGTTTGGTGTTTTGTTCCTGATTGTAAAGTGTCCTTGGGTGTCTTGAAAGGCGCTTATAAATAAAATGTATTATTATTATTATTACATTATCAATAAAGACTAATGAACCTGTTTCAGACATGCAAGCCATGACATTACCGCCACTATTAAGTATTTTACACATGAGCTTGTTGTTTAGGATGAGATGTAGATCCCTTCTTTCTCCATTCTTTGCCCTATCCATCACCAATATTTCTCCCGTACTGAACCTTCCTCTGCCGTGTGCATCCTAACTGTAGCAATGACTGAAATTCGGTCATCATGAACGTCTTGCAAACCTGGAGGTAAACTAACCACCTTAAAAGGTGACGCCAGAGCCAAGGGGCAACGAGACTCCATAGTTACAGAGAATGTACTGATATTTACAATGAAAAGCAGTTAACCAGAGAGTAAGGACTCCCAAACAGGAAGGTAAATCAAACAAATCCAGGCCATACTGGTGAGAAAGTTGCTCATAGTACGCTTTTATGACATTCATGCCAAGAACACCTAATGTTGGGAGTGGGGCTAACATGTCCTGTGGGGTCCTTTACAACCAAAATTCCTCTCTGGGATTAAACTGCCACACACTTTGACATCAGGCTCAAGATGACCAAGGTACGGTATAGCTCCCCCATTAGCCATCCTCAATGCTAACCAATGACATGACTTTAATTGATCCTGATTCTGTTGTTTTTTGTTTTCCTTCCGCATCTAAGATATCGGGGCACTTAACAGCGGACCCGCCAGACTTCACATTCTGTCTCCCCCATGTATATTATTGCTGTTTTGTTTATTTTTCTCTGAACCGGTTGTAACTAGGAATTAAATTCCTTGTGTTTCTTGCACACTTGACGAATAAATCTGATTCTGATGTTGCAATAAACCAAACACCTGGATGAAGTGATGTGAATCAATTTACGATCTCCCAGTGTCTGAGGCATGTTGCGGAGTGCTAATTTGTGTTCGCGAGGGCTGTTTTTGCCACTCGAGCACAACTTAGAACACCAAGCTGAACAAATTGTGTTTGGATAAATCTGCCTTACTTTATTATTATTATTGAACCTTCAAAGAACAAAAAAGAGTGAGACAATGAAGGATTTCCTAAGCTGCAAGTCCCTTGAACAGACTTTAAATGTGTTTTGAAAGATACTTGAATGCGCACCAACAGCCAAATGAACAAACATGAATGAAGCCTGACTGCACAAAATTGATTCTATCATGAATGACTTTACACATATGCTGCGTATCAGATCCATATTTCTCATTTGTTTCCCTCCATGCCAACTGTCAAGATATCTTCAAAAATGGATCCACATTATAGCAAAATACAGAACCAAATAAACAAACAAAAAAAAATAATAAATGTGGGAGAGTGGCGTGAGACTTGCACATCTAGTTCACTTCCTGCTGCTCGGCCGTCGGGGATGGAAGTTCAGTGTCAACTGGTTCAGTCGGTCCATATTTGTTCTTTAAAGAACGTCCCAAAAACAGCCAATACTCCTTGCGAATGGTGTCCTTCTCCTCGGCTAAAAGTTTACAAATCTTAGAAGAGAAAAAGAAAATACAGAAGTTTCTCAGACTTTTTTTTTTTTTAATCATCAACAATTTATGCTGATCAACAGTGATGTTTTTGGCAACAAATCAATAAATGCAGTTACAAACTAATGCATGTGACTGTTGGACTTTAATTTGGTGAGGAGTCATTCAGCCAAGAAATTATGGAAATGGTTATATAATACTTTCAAACCAGGTGTTGAAACCTTAAATATTTTGAAAACAACAAAAAAGATGCAACTTCTCTCCTGGAAAAACATTAGTGACAGACTGATGTGCAACAAAAAGTACAGAATTGGGTTGCTTTGGAGTGGGATATTGTCAATCGATTTTCTCTGATAAACCCCCTTTCCAATAGGGTGGGGGACATCCAGGGAAAAAAAAAGAAAATGTGAGCACTACTATATGTTGTGTGTCATGCAAACAGTAAAGCAATTCTGAGACAGAGGGAATGGGCTCACAGCCATGAATAAACAGCATCAAAATATCCCAAGAGAAACTTCTCCCTGCAATCCAAGAACAGCTTGGCAGCAAAAAAAGTAATAATAATAATAATTAAAAAAAGGGTGGCAAAAAATTAATAAATAAAAAGGCATCTTGTGCGCTGATCCTAAGGGGCTAACGAGTGTGAGGGAACAT
Organism: Hippocampus abdominalis; assembly: GCA_018466805.1. Taxonomy (NCBI): domain Eukaryota; kingdom Metazoa; phylum Chordata; class Actinopteri; order Syngnathiformes; family Syngnathidae; genus Hippocampus; species Hippocampus abdominalis. The sequence continues at coordinate 5,317,111 of CM031695.1, read as the reverse complement.
TTAAGTGTTGCTGGGTGCAGTTCTGTGCCCAATGAAAATGAAGTCTGACCCCATTTGAGGCTTTTTCTTTTTTACTGTAGGGCCACTTTTTCTAGGCTGATTTCTGACAACTGAACACTTTGATTTCCAAGGGACCACTATAAATGTCCAGCAACTGCAAAATAATACTCGACCAGATGAACCACTTACTTCTAGAGCTCTTTTCAAAGTGTCCTCTCGGTCTTCTGCCGATTTTCCTTTTTGACTGCTGTTCTCCAAAGCATCCTCGTAACAATCGAAGAGAAAGGCGAGAAGGTAAGAGGAACACCGTGTCTCCTTTAGCTCCAGGACTTTCTCCAGCAGCCCAGGCTGAGATGACAAACCTCTGTCCTGAAGCATCCTGGGTGAGGCGGAAGAAGAAAAAAAAAAAAAAAAGAGTTGTAGGAAGTAAACGCAAGGTTCCACTATAATTTGCATCAATGTATCCATTTATATCAGATTTACAGTCCATGATCCAACATCATTTACTTAAGGCACACTCAGATAAATTGTGAATCAGTCATCAAGATTAAATTTTTGATTCATGAAGCAGTCTTGAGGTTGTTTTTTTTATGCTTAATATATACTTTTTCTAGGAATTGTCTTACCCTTTCAAATAGTTCCATGCACTTTCATTGTGGGGGGCCTTTCTGATCTGGGTCAGACAGTATCTTACAGGAAAAGAGAAAATAAAAGCAAGATTAAGTCAGTTGGACATGGTGGTATGTACACCAAAAATTTAGTATGCAAGCACTTTCAAAACCTTTGTGAATTACGAAAGTCGTGTTGACCACTCAAAACTTATGCCTTTGGATTTTCATGGTCTTCAACTGTCATTCACGTAACGAAAGTTGGCTCATTCGGTTAACAGTAAACATGTGATGTGAAGAAGCTTTCTGGGAATCTGCCAGACTTACTCAATCTCTCTTTCAAGAATGGCTTGATCCGAGAAGCCTGTCGTGTGTGTAATGACAAAATGTCTCTGGTTCCAGGCAGAATTATTCCTCACATCTTCATCCAAGAGATTCTGGACAAACTCCAGCTCGTTATCCCACAGTTTGTACTCCTTATAGTTTGATGAGTGGGAGGAAAAAAATAAAAGGTCAGAGCAAGCACAGAGGACGATACTTCAGGCTGGATTTACACTTCATGGTTATGCTCATCCGACTGGAAACAGGACTTTTCCAAATGAAGAAAATTATCTGTACAAAAAGTCTCCACACCCCTATTCAAATGCCAGGTTTTTGTGATTAAAAAAAAAAAAGTGGGACCAAGATAAATAAATATAACTTTTTGCAACATTAATGTGACCTATATAATATTTGAAAGGGGAAATACAAACGATCAATTTAGACAAGGTGGTTGCGCAAGTGGGAATAAACACTCTTATATTTTACTGTAAATGGCGATGTGGCTGTGTTCAGAACTTACCTGTCACATTCAAACTCATGTTAAATATCAGCACACAACTGTCCCCATTTAAAGTGGCTCTGATTGACCCCAAATAAAGTTCCGTTGTTCTTGTAAGGGGTTTTTTCTATTGTTGTAGTCACATTTTCAGCACGAGCCATTGTCTGCAATCTACGCCATTACATTTGTTTCCTCTTGGATGATTACTTTTCACATGTAGAATTTTCATTTGTTAATTATCTATATACATGCCTTTGTATTTATTCCATTTTGGCACAAATAATCATACATTGAACATATGAAGTCAATGGCTAAATTAAGCCATTAATGATTCAGGCAGGAGGAGTTATGCACTGTAAACAGAAACCTCTGTAAAGTAGTTGCACGACCAACCTGGATGACCCATTGTCTGTGTTGCCAGGCATGGTAGTTCTTTGCATCTTGGCTGAGGATGTCTGCAATAAACTCCAGCTCCTCTGACGGATCATTCAACCACTCAACCACTATACGTCTGTGATGCCTGGAAAACATAGTGAAATATTTTCACTCTTAACAAAAAAAACAAAAACAAAAAAGTATCAGAAATACCATGTTCCTCTCTCTCTTACAAAAAACAACTTGTCAAATCTCCTTTGGTCTATGAAAGTATAACAAAACCACAAAATCTTAATATTTGTTCCACACTGTAACTTGAACTGATTACTTGTTAAAGTGTTTCGCACAAACAAATGTGCCATTGAATCATACTGCTACTTCTTTACATGCACTCACCAGACTTGGTAGTTTTTAGGTTGATCTTCAATGATGGCTGTAATGTAACTCATTTCTTCTCTCAGGTCCTTTGACAATGCTTGTAGTAATACTCGCCTGTAATGCCTGCATGTTCCCACACAATAACACAACACCATTATCATCATGCCTACAGTAATTTGCAATTTTATGTCCTTTGGAAATTGGAAAGTATCAAAGAATGCACAATCATTTTGAAAACATAATCACAGGGAGCCAAAAATAACAACTGAAACTATCGAATGAAGTAATGGCCTTGTAAACAACAATGCCATTTAAACATTGAGATTATGGGAACTGTCTAAAAAAATTATTTTCAAACACGTCCAAACCATCATTCTGAAATTGAACAGAATAACGGTGATCTCACCACACTGTGTAATTTGCCGCATTCAACTCAATAGCATCTGCCGTCAAGGCAAAAGCTCGGTCGCTCTTTTCATCATTCTTGAGCAGGGCACGGAAATAGTCAAAAACATCAGAGACTGCAGAAAGACACAAATAAAACAAAAAGTGCATGTTTATGTCAGCCACTGGAAGAGCCATCTGGACCACAGAATAAGGAATAGACAGAAGCGTCAATAGGCTCCTTCGGGTGAGTCCGGTAAACTTCGGCAATTTCCGTGGCGCCATTTTTTTTTGTTGAGAACCGAGTGAGAAAAAAATGGATTCCCGATTACAGTTTGTTGAGAAATCAGAACTGTACACGAAATAAACGATGGATAATCCACCAAATAACAAAAAGTGGTATGGAAATTACTGCTGCGTCATCAACTGTTCAAGTTGCTCGACCACGATCGACGAAAGAACGGCAAAATGCATCAAAATGCATGGATTTCCTAATCCGAATAAAGAGCGAGATCGGTAAGTTTATTTAATGTAGTTTAATTTTAGCAAGGGCACGCTAGGGGGGTGCGATTTTCACTAGTTATTACGAGTTATTATCATTAGTTTCTTTTGAGATCCGAAGCTGTGAACCACATTCAGTGTCTGGTCGTTTAAAAAAGTTTTGGAATCTGAGTGGCTACTGGCGGATTGACTCAACTTGATTTGAACCCTCGTTGCTTTTCTTACAGATGCCTGAAATGGATAACAAACACACGCCGGGCTGACCTCACAATTCAAAACATCAGAGCAAAGAAGATCTGTTCAAAGCACTTCGAGCCCAATGCGTACATGTGTCCAAATGACATACATGGATCCAGACTACTTCCAAGTGCCATTCCTACCATCGTCAGTTGCCCAAATCCACCTCCACCATTGGGAAGTAAGCGTAAACTACCAACACCTCGCATCTCAGTCATACCAAAGAAGAAGCTGAAGCCATCACGATTGCCCACTGATTCCATTGATAATGACACGGTATTTGTGGAGTCCGCTAATGTAACCCCAATGGAAAGCCACACCTGTTCATCATGTGAATTTTTACAATCTAAGTTGGATCAAGCTTCAGCAGAAGCTGATAAATTGAGAAAAACAGTGAAGATCTTGCAACAGAAGTATAAGGTGGAGCATCAACATACTCAGCGACTCAAAAATAGACTCAAAGACACCAAAGCAATGCTCCAAGACGCTATTTCTAATGAAAAGTTGCGAGAGGACTCTATGACTGAAGAAATGTTGTCCAAACTTCCTCCTGTACCTGCAGGATTGCTGAACATTATGATGAGAAAACAACAGAGACTTATTTGTTGGATTTTTGAAATTAAAGTATGGTAAAAAGTTATACGTTCTGTACAGTTCCGGTTCTTGTACATATTCTCTGTGCCAATAAAATGTAAATATGTACAAAGTACGTTGATTTCTCGTTAACTCTTGCAATTTCTAGTATGGTAAAAAGTTATACGTTCTGTACAGTTCCGGTTCTTGTACATATTCTCTGTGCCAATAAAATGTAAATATGTACAAAGTACGTTGATTTCTCGTTAACTCTTGCAATTTCTACGTGTGGCTTTTACCACAGAATAAGGAATATTCTGTGGCTTTTACTGTGTTCGCGACCATAGTCGCGACACAGAATACGCTCACTCAACAAAACAAGATGGCGGATTGCCGGAGGGTGGAGCTACCGGCGGCACACGAATTAGAGCGCGTGCCTATTGTGGTGACACTTCTGTCTATTCCTTATTCTGTGATCTGGACCAAACTTACACTTTTCTGAATAAGCAATCTTGACAACAGGATTTGGTCCATCGTCTTGAGGAACAGGCTCCAAATCAGCCCATTCTTTCCTGTCCCTGAAAGACACAAACACGAACCTCGGGAGTTGACATAAAATGCTTTAAGATGAGACTTGGACACGACTATAACAGTTTCCCATTACACTCAAGCGCGTACTACTCAATGGACGTTTCATTTAGTTCAACTAGCTACTTTGACACAACTACGTGTGTGTTAAGGAACAATACCTGTAAAACAGATATCGATGAATAACGACGTCATCGTCGACATGGTCTCCCGCCTCTACATTGAACTCGTTATCTTCTGTAAAAGTCACAGAATCGTTGGAAATGTCCTCCATTCCCGACATTGCTAACTTGTTAGCGTATCAATCACAATGCTACAGGAAAGAACGGCCAAACGCAATTTCCGGTTTGGCTGTAAAATGCATTTCGATTCAATGGGACATTTTGGTAGAACAGAAAAACATTGGTTTAGCCTGTAAGACCTTATAGTATTTATCGATGTAATTATATATGTACGTAAAGAAATTGAACTCCACACCGAATATGCAGTTTTGTCCTAACGTGAAAAAAAATTCGTTCACAGTACATCTATTAATCCATTTTATATACTCAACTGTATTGAGAGAGGGCGGCACGGTGATCGACTGATTAGCACGTCCGACCTCACAGTGCAGAGGTGGAGGGTTCTATTCCGATTACGGCCTTCCTATGTGGTGTTTGCATATTCTCCCCGTGCCTGTGTGGGTTTTCTCTGGTTTCCTCCCAAATTCAAAAGCACTCCAAAGGAGGTTAATGGAACATAAAATTTTACCGGATTAGAAAATGGATGGCCGGTTGTATTTATAAGACACTTTAAAACAAACACTGCAGTGTACAAAGTGCTGTACATGGAGCAAAAGAATTAATACAACAAACAAACAAATAATAACAAAAGCCAAAAAAAACAGTCAAAACTAAAAATCAAATGACATGCTGAGTCAAAAGTCAAATAATAAAAATGAGTTTTAAGACAAGTTTTGAATGGGATGGCAATTGCCCCCCATTCAAATGATCTGCGATGGACCATCCGGATAGTACAGATTGCTGGTGCAAGTACTGTATCGTGAAATAATACCACCAGAGGCAACGTCAAACCGAATTTTATTTGTAATCGATGACTCTGGACATTATAAAAATAAATAGATGATTCACAGTCAGTGGATCATAATACAAAGTGTTATCAAAATTATGCATCAGCAAGAATGAAGAATTGAACACATGCATTATGCACCCTTCCACCAATTTATACTGTATATGGTGAGACCACTCCTTGACCTGTCGAGCACGTCAATTTTCCATCACCATCACCACCAGTTGATTGAATATAAAAATCATCTTTCAAACAAGACAGATTGAATGTTTCTTTTTTTTCTTGTTGGGAATGCTGACGTGACCCAAAGTGTTCAGTGACCGTCTTCTTGATCCAATCCATATTTTTCAATATAACGTCTGGAGGAAGGTGGGGGATAACAGGGAAAACAAACACACACACACACACACACACACACACACACACACTTTAATAGGGATTAACATGGTGGATGACATATTCTGTTGCTCAAGTAACATTGTGGTACTGCTGGAAGAAATCATCACTGCCTAAATTTTTCAATTAGTGCTGCTTTAGTTACAAGTCCATTTGATGAGGGGAAAACTGTTAAACCGCTTAAACCACAATTCAAGAACTAATATCATTTTGTAATCATAACGTCAAAGTGTTTCTCAAACAACTACTATACTTGAAATTTTTCTTTTGTGCAAATAGCAGAGTACATAACATGTTTATGACACAATACTGCGGAGGATAACAAAAGAGTCAAACCTTCTTGCAAAATTATACAGAGCTTCTTTCCTCTCTTGAAGGGACAAATGCCTGTCACCAGGTGATTTCCCAAAAGATTTTGCAACAGGCTGAGGAGAAGACAAAATGAAATCAGACTGCATTGAGAGATTAATTGTGAAAAGTAACTCACTAAACGTGTGACAACTCCAGGAGCTTTACTGAAATTCACAACCCAAACTCTTCTCTGTACATTACACTTTAGGATGGAATCTAAAATAAAAACCTTTATAGTCTGCGCAGAAGCGGAAGAATAAGGGCCGTTCACAGAACCCCCAAACAGCGACCCCTCGGTATCTTCCGCGGAAGATTCCTCCTTATTTTCCAGCAGGTTTGTTATGGTGACGTTAACACAATTGGTTTTTGCTGTAACATAATCAAAAGGCAACTTTCAGATTCACGGCATAAAAGATGAGGAAAGAGAACACATACTCAACATTTTATTTTCACATGGCAACTTGACTGTCATGGTCCCTGTTACCCGCCCACTTTGTTGATTGCTACACACTTCCTAAAAGTTCTAACTAAAGTGAACTTCTTTATCATGTGGGATACGTTGCAGGCCCAACTTGGATAAGTGAAAGTCTGGAATATACAGAGACCTTTTTTAATGGCTTTATCCCTCCCATACACTTTATAAACTCATTAAAATGCTTAAAACACAAGTGCCTGGTGGGGTGGCCTGCGATGTTGGTGTGTGTGTGTGTGTGTGTGTGTGTGTGTGTCTCAGCGTGAGATATGGCTAACAGCTACTCCTGCATGTATATTACTGTCCTCACAGTGTTTGAAAAATGGTTGAAAAGTGCATCAGAAACTGGCAACACTCCTTTTCCACAAAACAGTAACTAACTATATTGATTGCATATTTTCACAAGTTTGCTTTACTAGAGTACTATTCCAGCAACCAAACTAAATCACCTCTGAATTTGTCAAATGTTTTGTTTTCAAGGACGTAAAGCTAGGTTTCTGTGTGTGTGAGGAGAGTCGAAAATACACCTCAAAAGTTTTTCAAACGCTCAGGTTTATGCGGACATGGCAGCAGAAAAGCAATATGGTTGCTCCAAATAAAAAGTGATTGAATAGACAGATTAGCTCCATGCTCTGAATTCTCATTGTAGCCCATGTTTCGTTTTGCGCTGGGGTAGCAAGTTTGGACAGCATTTCACTGTCCAATAAACCTCAAAATCTTTTTGTTTTGAGCAACAACACGAATTACGTTGTTTTAGTAAACCATTTTAAAATTGACAGATTCGCAGTTTTCCGTAGACCGTATTGACACTCACCGTGAGTGAATTCACACAATTGAAAGATTGCGGCCTATCTTAAATTGTGACCAGCAAATCTGATGGAATACATGTTCATTTTGTTCTACTGAAAAATTATCTAAGCGGACAAAAATAAATGATTATCGTTTGTGAGTCCAAAGCAAATCTGGCTAATTATACTAGATCTGATCAGCGCAATTGCTTTTGAAATAAGATTTGATTTTGCAGAGGATGTCGGAAGTCAAAGCGTGCTGACTGCGTCATACCCAAGTCCTTTGTGATGACATTGAGGGGGATGTCAGGCAGTACATCCTTCACCTGCTGGGCCATTTGAGCTATCCTACGCTCCTCTGCTCCCAAACCCTGCACCATGAAACCCAGGCCAATTGAGCCAGCTCTTAAGCCTGAAGTGAGGAAAAACATCCATCAAAGTACGAACACAGTGCGAACTTTGACGGCATCCATTTTTATTCATTTGCTTACTTGTAGATGTTTGCGGGAGGGCACGTCGTTTCCTTTTGATGTGCTCGGCTTTGTCAGCTTTCGTGATCTTTGTTGAGACCAAGCCAAGTTCGCCGGCGAGCAACTGCAAGGACAAACATCGCACAGTCATCATTCTTTAGTTGGCATGCAAGCATAGGCCAGTGACGGGGTCCCTTTGTGCACACTCGGTAGCTAGCCAGAGCACAGCAAAAACATGACATTGCCGAGTTAGCAAATTTCTATTCAAGTGGCTTTATTTTACCTCCTGGACTTTGTTGGCAAACTCCTGTGAGGACTCACCATCCTCTCGCGAAACTGGTGGCAACCAACTGCAGACAGAATGGGAAAAGGTTTGGACAATAGTTACACACACACACAAACACGCGCACACGCACACAAAAATCTCTTGTGATTGCCATTTTGAAAATTGCAATGTACAGTCACCATCATCTCTTGAGGTTGTATGTGACACTTTCCCCCTTTAAAAGCATCAAATTAAAAATAAATACGTAAATAAAACCTTGAGCAAAATACAGAAGCCAAAGTTGCCCTTTGTGACTGAATAGGTTGTGACTTGCCTATCATGACAATGTATTGAACTAATCATTTTGACTGAGTGAATGAGGTGACAGTGTCAAAGTTCTTTTCGGAGTACCTGGAAAGTAGAAAAGCGCGATACAAAGGAAGTCAATTTAGCATTAGAAAAAATACATACTGTACAGGTTTTGATGATTTAACCAAAGATGGAAGAGATAATGATACAAGATATTTAGTACCTTACATGATACACAGTAAATGGAGAAAAAAATGTCCATAACAGCTCTGTCAACCAACTGGTCTCAGGTGTGCTCTGCAGACAAAAAAAAAAATATATATATATATATTTAGTTGAATTTTAAATAGTTTAGCAGTAGTTTACAACCAAACAATGGAAATCAAATTGCGATATCATCACCTTCTTTGCTCTATAACTAAAATTGTACGGAGTTAAAATAATGGCCTAAATCAGGGGTGCACAAACTTTTTGGACCAAAGATCAACTTTTCGATCAACCAACCCGGTTGATCGAAACATCAGTATTTGGTTTAGATTTTTGTGTTTTCTGAAAAGAACTGAGCAAAATGGCAGAGGCCATTCTTAGAGTGACAATATGCAACATTTCTCCACATTCAAGCCAATAAATGTCCAGAAAAATATTATTACCAAAGCAATGAGAGGTCTTGCAACTCTCAAAGCCACAGGTTGAATTGAGTCTGTCAGAGTAAAGGGCCAAGAACTGAGAAGGGAAAAACACAGGTACATTAGTTAGAGAGTGCATGCTGTCAAAAAATAAAATCCCTGTACTGTATTACCATTATCAAAAATAATTCCAAATACAATCATGTGAATGTGAACGGTTGTGAATGCATGCACTACTACAAATGGGCAAGCTCACAATTTATTACTTCTTTCCATGGGACGACACAAAGGAAATGACACTTCATTACAGTGTAAGCTCATCAACGCTCAGCCATAATGTCTAGACCACGTGCAACAAAAGTGAGCAGACCCCTTTGTGACAGTGTCCAAATTGTGGACAAAGGGTCAATCAATATTTTGTGTGGTCACCACTATTTTCCAGTGAACTATGTTGACAATAAATCTATACTCCTGTGCATCGCAAGCTGATTATAATCTGAAAACAAAGAGTCTTTACATAGCTACACTAACCTGAACTTTAACAAGCCAGCACGTCCATTTGTGGTATCCTCTTCAGGCAGCAGCAGCAACGGTGAGGCACCTTCAGTGGAGCAGTACCTCTGAAGCGACTCTCCTATCGCTCCCCTGCCAAGCGCAGAGTGCACTTCCATGAAGCCTCTGGCCCAACACACAAAACCTGTGGAGCCCTCAAACTGGGGCTGGTGAACAAATGACAGATTGCTCAGTTGACACAGTTTTTCAAAATTCATACATTTTCAGCAGTGACTGAAGTGTAGGGAGTCGTTGGTTTACAGCCAAGAATTATGGGGTTGCGAGGTTACTCACTGCGGAAAAAGCATTATATTGTCACTTGGCATGAAAAGGCGTACTAACTTACCGCTGTACTAAATGTTTTTCACTTGACAGATCAAATTCATGCCACAGTCACACACAATTTCAATCGTCATACAGTGATGTTGAAGAGGAAAAGTGCGATGACGACAACAATCGAACGGCAAATGATACAGCACTTTTGAGTACTGTATTGTCTTCCACGCCAGAGGCGCCACTGAACATTCAGTAAAAACATTGAGTACAAGCAAAGAAAGACAGCCTGACTCACAGTGCAGCAGGGGGTCAGGAGGTTGATTATGTTGTGATCAAATTCCGTCACATGATTGCATATGTAAAGTTTGGTGTTTTTGTCTCTGGATCGAGGATTTTGCTGCCTCACATGCATTCCCAAAACTGAGCACATAATCCTCACAATGAATCTGTTAAGACAAAGAAAGACAAATGGTGACCTCTCAAAAACATAAATACAGATTTAAAACATTAGTTCAACAAGGTCGCGCTCTTTTGTTTGACAGCAGGTCATTGACTATTTGATTGCAGAGGTTGTGTAGTACACAGAAAACTAAACATTGTAGACAAACAACAGCTCATAATCTCACAGCAACTTGGTGTAGAGAAATGCAATTTTTGGCAATAAAGCTGTGGTATTCAAGACAAATTGAAAAGAAAACGTACATTTATAGTTACCTACCTTCTTAGAAAACTTTCAGGTAGTGCACAGCTGACCAAGAATACATGGACACCAATAAAAATCCGTAATAACATCAAACAAACACCAACTGGAAAGTAAATCACCAACAGCAGAAACAGAAGTGTGTCTTTGGGTAACCTGTGTAAAATAAACGGGAATTATATGGAAGACAACATGAGAAATGGCATCGAATGTTCACGTACCGATCACGGAGAAGACTGAAATCAAATGGAAAACAATTACTTTCATTTTATATCAACTGTTACAGTACGAGTACTACGTCATGGCTTGAGTGGACCTGTCACTTCAACCAGTTAGCAGCTTTAACTTTCAACATGGAGCAATACGTGCATGCTTCTGAAAGCGTAACACTTGAAACACGTTGGATCATAACCATTCATTTCGAAGCATTAGCTCACCTTGAAATGAGACCCTGCCAATAGATTTCGAGACTAGTGAGCTCAAGAAGATATCACTGAAAAGGTAATTAGCGATACTCTGGCCAATTACAAATCTGTGGGGCGGAATGTCGCAGCTAGCGTTACATAAGATCGATCTCTTCGGTAACTTACCGGCGAAAGTCGATCATATCTTCAATAACCGGAGTCTCCATCTCTGTCACGTCAAATGTTAACTCAAGAGAACGCTGCTACAATATCAACAACCAGATCCTTCTCTCTAAAACTAAATCGGTCATCACGTTCAGAGCAACAAACGTGTCATTCTAAGGACACGCAGCAAGCAAACCTGTGTGAAAGTTATTGTTCACTCCAGGATGTGACGAAACGTGTACTGAAACCTCTTTCATAAAACCCCAAGTGCAAGTTTACGGGTTAGCTCAAATTCGCTTTTGTTAGCAGTGCTGCTAAGTATTCGTTCCAATAACCTTAGCCGAATCACTTCCGGGACAAATTCAGCAAAAATAAAAGGACACCAAAAAACATAATAAACGCCCCGTGGATCTTGAAGAATATATGACTAAAGTTAATAATCTAACAAAGCTATATTAATCGGTCATTTTTATGGTAATTAACTTGCATGTTTACCCCGCATGCAACACACTTGAATCAACGCGCAACTGTCAAAAATGCGTTAATTTCAATACGGTTTGTTTGGGGTTAATTAATTATCATAAATAATTATATGCACTGTACCTTTATTCGACCATTACTTTCGAAACACAACTCCATTCGCACTTGTGTCGTCCTCTTGTAGACATTCGTCACCCATACATACAAAATGACGATTAATTCCATCAATCGACTTATTTTCTACCTTACAGAGTTATAGTTTTTTTTAGGGGGTTATTTGAGGGAGCAAGGGGGGTCTTCCATAGCTATATTATTAGGATCGAGGACATTATTTTAGTATTTATGCTCAGGATATAGTATTATTTTATTGCTAATGAGTTGACACGTGACACCAAGAATAATTTTGCTCGGGTTATTTTATGTGATTTGTCATAATGTTAAAAAGCTACGATGTTGAATAAGTATGTGTTCCCGTGCTGGAGCACTTGAGCAGTACTTGACCGTTCCAGTATACAGTATTACATTACTACTACGACTACTACTAGTACTACTACTACTACCACCACTAATACAGTAATATAATAATAATAATAATAATAATAATCATCATCATCATCATCATCATCATAATGCAATGTCGGTGTGTTTGTTTTTCCAAAACAACCAGTTCATCAGTTTTAAGTTAACTTTTTTTCAATATTATGCACTCATTGAAGTACGATTTTAATAATTTAAGAATGTCTCGTTCGCTACGTTGCTGAATTTGTGCGCATAAATTAGTGATGTGTGCCCACACTACAGTACTGAGCGTCTAGAACGCAGCCTGACGCTGACACCACTGGCTCCTCCCACAGACAAGAGCCGTCCCCGAATTTGTTTGGCAACAGCTTCTCTTCAATTTTTTGTTGTTTTTCTTTGGCAGGAAGGCAATCTGGCCGCTTTATAGCTGAACGAACTGCAAGCACAGCCTCTTTTTTCTTCTAGAACGACATGGCGATGGGGTGTCAGATCTTCGTCTGTGTGGCCTTGGCTGCAGTACTGGGCGCCGCGCTGGGGCTCGGTGAGGACATGGACCGGCCCTCGTTCGGTCCTCCGGGCTCGGCCATCCGAGTGATGGACTCCGACCCGGGTCTGAAGAAGGCGCTGCATTTCGCTCAGGAGCGTTACAACTTGGGCTCCAACGCGATGCACCTCCGCAAAGTCAGCCGACTCATCTCCGCCACCAAACAGGTACAGTATAGGTGAAAAGGACGACATACTAGTATACTTCGCATATCTATGTATTGATATTATTCCAAGATGTATCTGTTATAGGGATTTAAAACTGCGTCATGCTTGTAATAGGCTTAATCTAAAGTCGCTCGCTCCACAATACTGTCCTTTTAAAATGACAGCACAAATGGACTGGTTTGCGCTCGCCGATCATTCACCTAAATGCAATCTTAAGAGGAAAAATATTTATTTACAAAAATAATGTTAACACCATTGGATTTATGACATCTTAAGCATTTTCAAGCCATTGTTTTTTTTTTTGTGTTTTTTTTTTTTTGCCGAACCGGAAATGGCGTAACTATCAATGATTGACAGTTAGCGAACGATTGTTTTTGTCATGCTGGGATCACGTGTGACAGATAAATTCAACAATAGCTACAGAAAGACGCCTCCTGCTGCAGCAGTCCAACAGGAATAGTCCACATTACTGTACACGCAAAAACGAGAAAGGAATTAGGGCCAACCTGTAACGAAGAAAAATGTTCACTAAGAGATTCAAATCTGAATCTGTTGAGAATAAATTCTCACATTCTCGTGATTTAAAAGGTCACACGTTTTCAAAATAAAGTACATATTTTTTCTACAATACAATTGTTTATTTTCAAGATTAAAATCTGATTATGAATAGGTAAAACATGCAATATGCAATATGGTTGTTGAATATAGCGATATATATTATTGCGATATTTAATATGTACCTAAAGAAATTACATTTTTATTATCTATTGAAAGAATTACATTTTTTTCATGCAGCAAAATAAGCGAGCTCAATGTATTCTTACCTTATTAATTGAAATTACCCTCGACAATGTTCAACTATTAGATGGTGATGCACATTTAAGTTTGTGTCTGACTGGTCAAATTCAGATAAAAGCATCCAATTCCATAAGAAACAAATTGCATGTCTTTGTTTACCAAAGATCCATTTTTTTCTTATAGGATTACAAATTATCTTGTTGTTTTTTTCTGTAGGGCCCAAATATCCTTTTGTATAACCATGTACAGTATCAGAATAATGTTGATTGATACAGTGATTGATGTGCTTTGTTAAATCAACATCAACACTGTATCTTTTTGTTTTCCAGCTGGTTAAGGGTATCCGCTACACTATAACAGTGGAAATGAGTAATACTCAATGTAAGAAATCCACCATGCTCCGGATTTGTGACTTCTATCCTGAATTACAACAGCTCAAGGTAGGCTGCCTTGTTTTTGTTGGAAAAAAAAAAAAAGTTCAGCAGAGTCGTTTCTGGTCATCAGATCGCATGACACCACAGACATGCACACTCAGCTATTTTATTTTCAGCCTTTCATTGTTTTCACAACTCCGCTAGCATAGAAAATAGCCTCATGCACATGTTGGTATTCCACCAGTGACCAGTTTAAGGAAACAATTTGAAGGAGTTCTGAATGCACATTATTCCATGTGTGTGTGTGTGTGTGTGTGTGTCAGAGATTTTCACTCGGACTGTTAAAGACTCGACGCAGGAACAGATCGACTTTCTCTGCCGGCAGGAGGTGCAGATCTCTTTGAAGCCACTCAGTGTGCGCTCCCCACTGTCACCTGACCTCTGCAACCTCTGCCGGCCTTTTTATTGACTGTATATGCAAATTACATGGAATATATCAGAAAAACACTCCCATCTTCATTAACATGTTGCACCCCTGGGCGGTCCCACAGGGTCGTCCCTCAGTAGACCCCAAAAACAAAGCATTCCCCTGGATTCAGCAGCAACATCCATAAATTGACAGACACAGACATTTTAACGAGCGGTGCCTGCCCTGAATTGATATGCCAGAACCCTGGCCCATGACAACGTGACCGTTTGTCATTGTGGAGCCTTATGGAGCGTACAAGCACTTCCGTCCTAAGTTAAATCTTCCTATCCAAGTTGTTGGTTAACAGGCACCAGTGTGTCTACTAGTGAGGTTTAAATCTTTCTCTCTGAGATAAGGAGCGCATGGTCAGGTACCAGGCGCTCGGGTCCCTTGGCCTCAATTTGACCCCTGATTCTCTGTGCTTCTAATGTGTACAAAATGTTCTGAACACGAGGTCAATCAAGCATGTAACAAGATGAAACTTTAAAACATGACGACATTGTATTTTCTATTCTAACATTGTGTCTGTGTTTTTGCCAGACCGAGATTTGTGTGTTTGAAATATGGGACATCCCCTGGCAGTCAACCTTGAATTTGCTCAAACAGAAGTGCCAACCAAAAGGTAAGTAAAATCTTGAGCTAATATTGCCGAAGCAGGCGTCAACATACATTTCAAAAACACAACGTTGATATTTCCGTCTGGTCAACAATGGGCATTCTCATTTGTCTCAGGAGGAGAGAAATTCCTTTCATTTTTGATACTTTGCAGCATTGCTTGAAGTAGATGTCACCAAAAAAATCAGACTTTCCATAACCCATCATGACATAATTGTTAGTTTTTACAAAGCCCTTAAACGGTATGTCAAGGCCACATAGAGTTAAAGTTTACACCGGCAAGGCACGTGGAGTATGATGTACATTTTCTTCTATTCCTGATTATATATTAACAGATCTCTGGTAGTGGCCCGCTTGTCGAGTGGTTAGCACGTCGACCTCACCGTGCAGAGTTCGTGGGTTCAATCCCAGCTCCAGCCTTCCTGTGTGGAGTTTGCATGCTGGGTTGGATGAACACTCCAAATTGTCCCGAGGTGTGAGTGTGAGCGCGGATGGTTGTTTGTCTCTGTGTGCCCTGCGATTGGCTGGCAACTGGTTCAGGGTGTCCCCCGCCTACTGCCCGAAGACAGCTGAGATAGGCTTCAGCATGGCCCGCTACCCTTGTGAGGATAAAGCGGTTCAGACAATGAATGGATGGATGGATGGATGGATCCATTTGTCCAAGCCAGGCCTGATGTCCAGTTCTATAGTTTACTGTGCAAAAGTATAAGGCCACTATCAACCCTTTTTGTGTTTAATGATACGTAGTAGGACCGATATGTGTTGCCGAATCATACTAAAAATAGAATAACAAATGGCTGAGGAAAAAAAAATTGAAAAATAAATGTTCACAGTTCAAGTCACTTTGGCATTAATAAATGGACCGATCGAACCTCCAAATTTCTCCATCTTCCTGAACCAGGAAATGTGTAATTTATTAGGGCCTGACCGATATACATTTTTTGGGGGCCAATGCTGATTTTTGGCAGAGAAAAAAAAATACTGATGAACGATTAATTATACAATTAATTTTAAAAAATGATACGATGCATGAAATCACTCTTTTTTTTTCTCCACAGAGCATTTCAATAGATATCAATTAGACATAGATTTTCGCGATTGGTGGTCCGGCCTTGCAGGGGTCACCTCTAAATATACCGGTATTGTTAAAAAAAAGTACTTTCTTTTTCAATTTCCAGAATGTAATTTTTTGCAATGCAATTTTTCACTGTTAACAGTTCATCCTAAAGCGCACTATGATTTCAAGTGATCTACACGACATTATAGTCAAGTCAAGTACAACTTTATTGTCAAATACAGCACAGATGAAATTTCTTCCCTCTCAACCAGACAACGAGACAACAAGAGGAGCCGCTGCGGGCACCCGCGCCGCCATAAAAAGAACAGTTAACATAAAATGACAAAATAATACAATACAAGACAACACATAAGACACAGACAATCGTGCAATCTGAACCACTTTCCTGCATACACTTTGTTGTTTTGAGCAGTTATAGATGAAAGAGGAGCGATTCAAAGTGTCCTTTTCACCAGTGGATCAAAGACATCATGCTGAAATGTGCACACGTCTGCGACAAGCTAACATTGCTAAAACAACAAATCCGATCATGGGCAAAGAATTTTGTAAATTACTGTATATTAACAATTATTTACCTTAACTATTTTCTCACCAGCTTTACCGGAAGAAACGACCACTGTTGAGGAAGCTTCCCCTGAGGTGAAAATGCTGTAATCAGTTGACAATCTTACCATGTGGTTGTTAAGTACAATAACTAGTCAGTAAATATTTCCAATCAAGTTGCACCTAAGGATAAGATTTGCCTTGTTGAGCGTGTGTGTTGGCCTGTTCTTTATTTACCAGGAGTCTGTGGAGCTGCTGGGCCTTTTCAAAGACTTCATGGTGAAATACAATAAAGCCTATAGCACACAGGAGGGTGAGTATGTATATCCTGTACATTTCACGTGTCTTATGCTGCATATGTAGAATGTGGTGAGGCGGGGAAAAAAACGACCTCGCCTTAATATGCTACTTTGCAATTGACAGTTTCATCAGTTTGTCCTGCAGCTAATCAGATGCTCTTCAATCATGAAACATGTCAAATCGTGTTTATAAATTGTGACATGAGCTTCGAGTGGACATGACACTGCAGTCAACAAACAAAGGACATCTTGTGATATTTTCTTTTTCTTTTTTTACACATACTGCACAAGCAAAACAAATAAAGTCAACTTTACCTGCCCACATGCTCATTGGGATTTCATGTAACTAATTCAGTTTTCTGAAATACTGTCTACGCAATGTGCTTTTATTTGTATTCTTTATTTGTCTCTGTAGAAGTTGACCGCCGCTTGCAGATCTTCCACGAGAACGTTAAGACCGCGGCAAGAATCCAGTCTTTGGATCAAGGATCTGCAGAGTACGGCATCACCAAGTTCAGTGACCTCACTGGTGCGTATACATAAGTTAGTGTACACTGCCTCATTGTTTCTAGACATAAAATATTCTTAAGTTTTGTTTGTTGATCTAGTCATCTGTTAACTGATCTCTTTCCCTTTGCTTATAGAGGAAGAGTTTCGCTCTACCTACCTGAACCCACTGCTGAGCCAGTGGACTCTTCAGAGACCAATGAAATTGGCCCCCTCCGCCCAAAGCCCCGCCCCTGCCAGCTGGGATTGGAGGGATCATGGCGCTGTTAGTCCTGTTAAGAACCAGGTACCACCTCAGCAGAAGGAGTTGCGCTAAATAGCAATTTACAAATAAATAAGCTATCATTCATTAACATCATTCACATTCACTACTTTCTGTTGGTGTGTGTGTGCGTGTGTGTGTGTGTGTGTGTGTGTGTGTCTGCTAGGGTATGTGTGGATCTTGCTGGGCATTTTCTGTCACAGGTAACATTGAGGGGCAGTGGTTTCTGAAAAACGGAACTTTGCAGTCATTGTCTGAACAAGGTAATGTTTAGATGAAAGGTGTTGACTTTGAATTAATTACAAGCATGAGTTGATGGTTGTTTTTTGTTTTCGGGGGTGTTTAGAGCTGGTTGACTGTGATGGGCTGGACCAGGCATGCAGAGGCGGGTTGCCATCAAATGCTTATGAAGCAATTGAGAATCTTGGTAATTCCTACAAGACGGAGCTTTGTGCTGTAACAATGCATCACGTTGCCAGTGTGTATAATTGTGGCTCTCCCGCATGTGTGGCTAAGGCGGTCTGGAGTTGGAGAAAGACTATTCCTATACGGGCCATAAGCAGAGGTGTGACTTCACCAGCAGGAAGGTGGTCGCCTACATCAACAGCTCTGTGGAGCTGTCCAAAGATGAAAATGGTGAGGCCAAAGAGGAAAGAGGGTACAAAATGACAAATCTCTAAGTTACACAAGGAGGCATTTAAATCTGAAAAGGAACCACACAAAGTAAATCTATCTGGGGTGGGCAATTTTCCATCATGGCTATTGGGGGCCACTTGGACCACGCATTTCCTAAGTAGACGCATGACAAAAACTGAATTTAAATATGGAGAAAATACATGCATATGTACTCTTTATATATTTCATTTGTGATAATACATTTGTCAATGCAGGTATCAAAGATTCACTTTCCTAATACAACAACGAAGGGACTGTAACCTCTTGCTTAAAAAAAAAAAAAAGACCATTCAAAGATGGCACAAAACTGCCGAACAAGAAACCAACATTAAGTGAATGAACTCATTCTATCCTTTTTTTTTTTTTTCATAAAAATCAACTCACTCAGGGTTTTTCCGAGCTCAAATTGAGTGTAACCCTGCAACTGCAGTTAAAATACGTTCCTGCCGCAAAGGAACATCAAACACTCAGCACAGTTGGAGCTTGACGCTGTGTTGAGCAATCTCAATTGATCTGGATGGTGCGGCTGCCACGCAATTTTGAACGCAGGGAAAATCCTGTCACTCAAGTTATTTATTTATTTATTTATTATATGTTTGTTTGTTTTTAAGAAGAAGAGGAAGGACCTGCCCATGCCTGAAATATGTAAACAAAGGTGTCCCCTGACCATAGAAAATTGGAAAAAAGGCAACATTATGGTTGTAGTTGTTTCGGAATTTGACTGTAATGTATGTCAGAAAACCAAATCTTATGTGTTGTACTGTATTCCTTTCACTTTGCTTCCTCTCAGAAATTGCAGCTTGGTTGGCTGAGAATGGCCCCATCTCTGTAGCTCTGAATGCTTTTGCAATGCAGGTAAAGTAAATCGTCAGTGTATACTTCACTGATTAGGATGTCTAATTCCTTCTTCTTTTTTTTTTTACTTATTGTGCAGTTTTACAAGAAAGGTGTGTCCCACCCTTTTAAGATCTTCTGCAACCCCTGGATGATTGACCATGCAGTGCTTCTGGTGGGATATGGAGATCGTAAGTGATTTTCTATTCACTTCTTCAATTGATAGTTTTGTGGTTGAAATGACTGACTACAAACTAACCATCGTAAGTGTCACTGAAAACAAATGTGAGTTATTTTGCTCAAGGTTCATTCCAAAGAAGATATTTAGATGTTCATCAGGGCGTCATCAACATAAACAATATTAAGGCACACATCGTTGATGTGTTTCGGGTTAAAATAATGATACAACATACATCTTTACTGTACATCATACATTCACTGGACATAACATTAGGTAAGTCAGTACAATCAAATGTGATGTGCAAGATGGTTACATTGTGAAACCAGAAAGGGATCAAATACTCTGAGCACAGTTCTGCACCACGGCAAATTGAAAAATAAAGATTGTCAACGCAGCTGTGTTATCTTTCTCAAGACCTAATTTAAGACGTTGAATCGTTTCTCAGTGGCAAGGATATCGGACATCTTATCTGCATGAACATGTTTGAGTGGCCTCAGTGGTACAGTATTCCTCATTAACAAAAAAATAAATAAATCAGGAAACACAACAGCACATAGGGCTCAAAGTGATTTCTCAAAGTGAATTCTGGAAGGACTTGGACCGATACTGTGCAAAATTGTATTATTATTTTGGATTTCTTGAATTAAATAATGATGTTCCACGTAAAGAGTATTGATCTGAACTAATTGAGTGTTGTTTCTTTTCAGGTAATGCAATTCCATTCTGGGCCATCAAAAACAGCTGGGGGGAAGAATACGGGGAGCAGGTAATGACAAACCTTTCTTTCAGTCTTTCTGGATGGAACATGATAATACACTATGAGCGTAATAACATTTGATCTGTTGTATGATGATCCTTTTCTTTCACACAGGGTTACTACTACCTATACAGGGGCTCCAATGCGTGCGGAATCAACAGGATGGCTTCTTCTGCTGTTGTCAACTAAGTTGATAAATTTACACTTTCTTGCTCACCCCTGCATACAGACAATGCGATCATGTGATCATACACATCTGAGCTAAACCTCAAAACATTCCCCCACTCACATGTCCTCCCGATATTACAATATTAACCAGACTAGTGTTCCTTTAAAATGCATACGAGAAGAGCTACTGTTACGAACTTAAAAATAATTGATTGAAATTTGAAAATATTTTGTAGTAGATTTTATGTGTGCTTTTCATTTCTTTTATGTCGAGCATTGGTTTTGATCCCCCCCATAGTAAATTTCTATACAGTATTGAAGCACGTAATTTTCATGGTTTTGCCACTGTGCTGTGAATTCTACCCTCAATTTTGTTACCACTGGCTGAATAAATATGAACTTATTTGTTGGAAAATGGTAAGAAATAAATGAAAGAGGAATTAAAATGAATTGAACCCCCACCCCCTCTTTTTTACCATTCTCTGTTCTAACAAAGTACGGTAATAGAAAAGTTTGTTTCTGTGGTTCATCGTTTGCAGAAGTGAGGCTATTTTAACAAAGGAATATATATTATGGATTAGTGTTTTCTGATATCGGGGGCAAAATGAAAAAGTCGCCCAAAATTATGTATTATCTCATTTAAAATACACGCGCATAAAATTAGAAGTGCGGTCCAAACTCCAACGTGGTAGGTGTCGGTAATGCACTTTTAGCGTTGATCGCAAACCATCATGAAAACGAAGAAGAAGACAACCACCACGATGACGACACGACGACGAAGAAGAAAATGAGGAGGACGAGGAGGAAGAAGAAGAAGGTCTCGAGGTTTGTCCCGGAAGTGAAGCGGACCGGTGAAAGAAACGCATGTGGTTCAATTTAACTGTCAGTACAACAGTTTAGATCATTTTAAAGTTACTTTTGGACCCTGTCAAGATTTGTGAAGACATTTGCGACTGAAAAAAACGCTCATCATTTCAAGGTACTTTTGCAACTTTATCGCCAACTCGGCCAAACTCATTGAGATGACTAACATCATATTTACTGTAATAATTTTGACACCATAATGATTACTGGCAATTTAATTTATGTTATCCAGACCATTCTTTTCAGTGATCTTAGAATTCTTACATCTTGAGATGTTTACTTATTTCTGAGGCATACTTGGACGTTTACAGCGATTCCAAGATTGATTTAATTCTTAAAATGTGTAATTGTTGTCTGTGTTATTGTTGTGCGTATTTTACTAATGAATGTGCCCGGTCAGTTTCCTTTCGTGGTTGATAGAATCCCACAATTCCGATTCAAATATTAAAGAATCTGTAGGCCTGACTTTCAATACCTTCACATCCGCTCAAGTGATTTTTGTGGGTGGGAATTGACGCCTTGGAAATATAAGAAGGTGATTTGAAGTGAGCGTGCATTTATTTATGTGCTTATTTCTTTTTTACAACGATCAATGAAACCCGATTAAAAAAAAGACCTCACATTTAGAAGGAAAATTTCCGTCACTTCATTTGTTTCCCATACCTACACAATGAAGTGTTTAGAGTTTCCTGTTTGTTTTGTTTTTCTTTCCCCAAGCTGGCTCGGAAAGTGAACACTGATCATGTCACAGGCCACAAAACGCAAGCACGTCGTCAAGGAGGTTCTTGGAGACTTCGTTGTGCCAGGGGAAAACCAGCAGATTGTGAAGGTTTGCAAGATGTGTTACGTGGCTAAGTTAACAAAACTTCATTTCTGCTCGGACTGCTCTTACTTTACAAAGTAGTGGTGCAGCGACTAGTTTTCTGAGAAATAAATACTATTACAGTTGTATTACATTTTCATTCGTTTTTACGTTGGCTAATGTACCGACAATTTCCCCCGAACATTTCAAACTTTTAATTATAAATATAAATTATATTAGAGCTGCAATTGCAATAAACTGAGAACCCACAATATTTTTTATTTATCATGACTTGTCATACTGTCAGATTCTGATATTGGCCAATGCATCAATGTTAACATAGTAGACAGGAAGTCATTTTCTGCCTCAAATGCCCCCCCCCCCCCCCGTCCCCCTCTGTCTCGTGCAGGTGACTGGTAGCCGTGGTAACAACCTCCATGAAACTGTCACAGCTCAGGGCGAGACGTTTCTGGTGAGCATGCCCACAAAGTTCCGCAAGAACATTTGGATCAAGAGAGGTGAGTTTGACGACAGGCAGTTAGTGGTCCTCCGCAACACGTGACACATTCCAAGTGGTGAAAAGAAAGAGTTGTCATTTGTATGTTTCTTCACATCAAGGTGACTATGTGATCGTGGATCCTATTGAGGAGGGAGAGAAGGTCAAAGCGGAAATCAGCTCAATTCTATACAAAGATCACATCGTGTACCTGCAAGAACATCACCTCTGGTGAGTGGCAAGTCAACCTTAACACGCCCTCACTGGTGTTTCTTTTCGCCCCAGCGTGGCTTAGTGAAATTGTCCCAATTGTCTCCGTCCAGGCCCGAAGGCTTTGTGATTGAAAACAAGCCCGGCCAACAGAAAGAGGAGGGAAACAACACCGAGGAGAAAGACCAGGAGGAGGCCAGCGCGAGCGACAACGAGGATGATTTGTTTGTGAACACCAACCGATGTACTTACAAGTACAGTGAGAGTGAGGATGATGAGGACAGTGATGCTCAGAGTGAAGAGGATGCAAAGTGAGAGCGGAAGGACTGAGACTCGTGTTGGGACAATTCTCCAGCTTTTTTGTTGGTTTTTTTTTTTCCTATGATCCTTCGGCTCCCTCTGTCCTTACAAGCTTCACATCACAGCTGCTGGATGCTTTAACGGCTGAACTCATTCCTGCATGTAATTGGCGAGGGCCCACATTTGAATCTCATGAAACTTTTTTTTTTTTTTTTTACGTCTGACTGACATTAATGACAAATCATCTGAGTGTATGTTCGTTTTTTTTATTCGTGCTTATAAACTTTATATTTTGCCCCAGTTTTGGTATCAACATTATTACCATCTAGTACTCATGTTGATTTCATTTCGGTCTCACAAAATCTAGTTTGTAGATGAATATCCAAATCGTGTTTGCATATGTGATCTGATGGCGACTGCAAAAGTCTAATGACACCGATCGCAAGATGTGCAGAAAAATACATCCTACAAAAACTAGTTCCAATTAAGGGGTAATTCCATTCTGACAGATTTCACCAAAGTTTTTTTTTGTTTGTTTTCTCAATACTGTAGTACTCATTTATTATTAAGAATGAACACATTCATCATCAATTTAACACAACTTCTTGTAAATCTATGACTTACCGGTAATTTCATAGTGGCACAGCATATACGCAAGCACTTTAAGATGACTAATAAACAACTGTGCTGCACTGGTAGCCTGCTGGGCATAGATTTTCATCACTGTTAACATGTAATTGTCTTAGAATGCCAACAGTGTGCAGAAATGTGGAAAAGATTGTTATTCGTGAGACACGGTTATTCTACTAAGTGGGTTGAAATGACATCAGCGTGAGACAAAGAGCGTACCAGTACATTGACCTTGAGCTGCGTATCAAGGTTATCAAAAGCATGCTTTTCACGTCTTTAGATTGACCTCATTTTCTCTTTGACGAACGCCTCACATGTGAACACTACCCAAGACGAGAAGAAGTCGAAGTTTTCTTGTTGGAAATCCTCAGTGGCACATGCAAACACTGGCTGCGTGTCTTCGACAATTCATCCCACAGTTGAAATAGCTGCGTCGGATTTCGTTTATGAACCAATAGGATTGTGTGGTAAGCACATAGCTCCTTCTCTTCATCGCCACGGAAGTCAAACGTGAGGAAGCCCGGGTGGTGGATGGGGTGCGCGTTAAGCCGAGTCATGCACATCCCAACGAAAACATCATCAATAGGGAAGAGGTGAACTCTTTCAGAGATTTTCTGAAGACGTTTAGCAAGCTGGCCTGAATACACCACTCCTCCACCGCCTGCGTAGGTGGGATAAAGCCCCTCGTAAAAGCTGTCTGGCACAAAGTACTTAGATTGGCGAACTCGATTGGGAAAAGCTGCGGCGATGACATCGCCGACCATGAATTCATTCATGGTGCGATCTGCGTGTGGCTTCTCCAGCTGGCCGTGGAGGTAGTTGATCAAGTTTGGCGTGTTGACGAAAACGTCGTCGTCTCCCTTAAATACAAAGCGCGTCTGGCCGCAGTGGTGGGTGAACCACTTCCAGAAGAGAACGTCCTTCAAGGTGAGATTGAAAAAAGTGTCGTCAAAGTCCCACTGCAGCATATCGCCATGTTGTTGATCCTCCATCTGCAACAATTCCGATACATTCCATGCAGAATCCCGGGTGTACTTTTTGCCTATTAGGAACACCCGACGGATATATGCCCCGACTTCCTGTCTTCGACTGCTGTTCATTCTGTGTGTGGCCACCCAGCCCACCCGGCCCCAGGTCTGCCGGATGGCCTGACGGTTCTTAAAGTTCAACTGGGTCGATTTAACGGCGAGGAGGAGCAGCGGCGGTTCCTTCTCATTGACCGCTCCTGCTCCACAGGTTCCATTTGGAGACTGGATGAGGACCGGGTAGTTTCTCCGCTTCATGTGGCTCACAAAGTCTCGCATCTGCTGTGGTAGCTGCTCAATTTTTCTCCTCGTGGGATCCAAGTCGGTAACGTGCGAGAAGCTTTGCCTCAAAAGGGAATCATAAAAGGCCCTACCCTTGAACCTCCTATGGGCATTTTGCAGATTCAGGATGGGGTTGAGGTGACGGTCAACGGCCAACTGGAGTTGGTTCCACAAAGCCTCTTCGTGGAGCTTCCAGAAAGTTTTCGTAATTGAGGTAAATCTCCGAGAGGCCACAAAGTGATGACTTTTTGGAGAATGCATTGAATGTAAGGCTGCCTGCGATGCCGCATTATTCATGTTGGAACACACCATGATGCCGAGGGAGAGGAACAGCAAGACGAGGCAGATGCACGGGCTGCACACGCAGATCAAGGCCCTCCGCCAGCGACGGTGGCACCGCGCCATTCAACTGCAAATGCGCACACAATATCTTCGTTTGGACAATGTATCGTTTGCAATCGAGATGAGTTGGCTGTGTTATTTTGACTGCTGTCAGAAATCAATATAAACATAAATATAATAATACATCAGAATTAAGTTGATAAATAGAGAAAGGCACTGCAATATCCATTATGAATACAAGAAAATTGACATAAGAGTAGTATAAAATCCCGATACAAACCAAAAGTAAAAATATCACGGTTAAGGGTAAAAGCATGAGCCTTTATGGAGACTTCTTCTTTCTTTCTTTCTTTTCTGATTGATATAAAAATGATCTATTTATATATAAATACATAACTTGGGCTAGGACTAGATACATTCTTTACTTCTTCCTACCTACGCCTTTGAACATAATAATTGTGTTGTATGATGACTGATTTCTCTTTCCTTTTACAATTTTACTTACCTTACTTTCTGTCAATTTATTACTGTGTATGTTTTTATGTTCAATAAACAAAACAAACAAACAAATGTTACGCAACCTTATCTATATATTTTTTTTCTTCTAGCAGTAAGATAAGGTTATTGTAGTCAGGCAGGTACTAACTTTGGCATTTTAGAAAAAAAAGAAAAAAACGATTTAACAGATCATTTGTGATCATAGGTAAATTCAACATTCAGTTTGTTCTGCTCACCTTTTTTTTTTTTTTTGCCCCAAGACTTCTTCACTGAAACACGTCTGACAAGCACAGCCAATTAGTTTCCCGTGCTATAGTGATGACTCAAATTGTAATAAAATTTCAGTAATGAAGACAGTTGACATCCTTCCATCTTCAGGGGAGAGATCAACTGAAACCAGAGTTTCTTTAGAGAGGTAAATGTAGAGGCTGCAAAATGTGTCCGCCCACTCGGAGGGGAAAGACCTGTTGCCTCATCACATTCAAATGAAGGTGCCCGGCAGAATGATTTGCACAAGCGAGAAACTTGGTAAAAAAGGAAGTGCCACTGCCATGTGCAGGGCACATCCACTTGATTGATTTGATATTAAAAATAAAAACAATTCTTATCTTTAAAGACCGGTTTCTCCATTGCAATATTTTACATCAAACATTATAAACATTCTACCTCCTTCCCCGCAGAACCAGTCTAGCAGCTGTTAAAGTGTGCAAATCTTTCGACAAAAGTCTCCTGATCTATGTGTATTATTGGTTAAATCTCTGTAAAGCCACATTCAGGTTTGACAGGAATTGCCATGTTCTTGGAGAGTTTCAGGAGAGTGCTTTTAAGGTACTTTTGAATTGCAGCAGAGAGGATCCCCTGAGTAAGTATCATGTTCTCTCTCTATCAACTCTCGTCTGACCCGCAAAGCCAGCCGGATTGCAGGTGACCTCATGTCACGGCCTCTTCGACCTGCTGCCGTCAGGGAGGAGACTGCAATATCTCTGTGCTAGAACCAACAGGCTCAAGAAAAAGTTTAGTCCGGGTGTCGGCAACCCGCGGCTCCGGAGCCGCATGCGGCTCGTTAGCGCCCCCTGGTGGCTCCCTGGAGCTTTAAAAAAAAAGAAAAAAGAAAATGGAATAAGATGGGGGAGTGAAAATATATTTTTTGTTTGAATATGAATTCTGTCGGAGGACAAACATTCTGAACATTTTCCAATGCTGTAAAAATATGTCGAATAAATATTACATTTCTGTCAACGAAGATTTGCATCATAGCCTGCGATACACGTTTCTATTAGCAGGGCGGGATGCCAGACACATTTGTTTTTCATTTTTTTGGTCCAACATGGCTCTTTCAACATGCCGACATCTGGTTTAGTCCAACAGGCGGTTGGACTAAACCACTTTAAGCGGTGCTGAGGCAAGAACCAGTAGCAAGGGACACAGCTGGCCGACAATGGAGTCATCCATCCATTTTCTGTTACACTCATAAGAGCAGTAGACTTTGGGCAAGAGGTGGGATACTTCCTGGATTGGTCAATCGGAGGACTCACAGTCGCACTTTTGTACGTACAATGTCTTGACTTATCGTAATTTACATGCGCATTTTTGGAAAATGAAAGTACCCAACTCCACACCTTTTGTCAACAAATAATATGTGCACCAAAGAGAACTTGACAGGATCGAAAAATAGTCTAAGACAAAAGGCAGTGTTCATATGTTTTATTATTTCAACATGCCATCATGTATACATAACAGCACAGACTTGTTGGTTAGCAACGGAAATTATTATTTTTAGTCTGTTACTTTATGCAAATTGCCATTAAAAATATGAACTGTGAAGGTAAATACAAAGGTGCCTACAAATATGCAATTTTTTTTAAACATATGAGTGCGGTATGTGGACTCCTCTCTTCAACCAAAGCAGCAGTTCATAATGAACAATTTTGGGAAAAAATGGCTTGATGCTGTGTTTACTGTCATACTAAACATCACACCAAGAGAATTCTTCATCCTATATCCAAAACAACCACGTAGCTTTGCCTTAGGAAAGTCCCCTTAGCTTAATGCTTACAAATAATGGAAAACGCCATAGACAGGCTAATGAATAGCATTGGTGTCCTGTGTAATAAGCCTTCAAGCTTACTTGACCGTAAATGGTGGAGCACGGGTGTTAAAATGAATTGATTAATCAACAATTAATCAATTATCAAATTAATTGACAACTATTTTAAGAATAGAGTAATTATTTATAGCCGTTAATATTGTGCCAGTTTTTTCATGGCACCGCGTTCAGCCTGTATTTCAAGACACCTTCGACTTAAGATGGATCTCTGCGAACAACATTGGGGTCGTCCAAAGGGTCAATTTTGAAGTTGTCAGGCCGTAGTTTCATGGTGCTGCTTTTCAGGGAATACCACCATCCTCTCCATGTGTACCAAACCACGCCATCATCTGTCAGTCCACTATAGTATCCACCGGAATAGTACCTGCCATTCAGATGCGCCGAGTGGCACCTTGGGGAAAAACAGAATAATAAAAAGAAAAAAAAAAGGGATCTTAAGTTCAGTCATTGTGAATGTGACGATAAACCAAAGCATCGGGTTGCATGTACTTTAAAACAACAATGTCCAAAAACAATCCCCTTCAGATCGATAAAAAAATGAAAGACCCTATTGATCTCATTTCAAAATAAAAGTACTATATGGGGCAAGCGCATACTTGTTGAACCACCATCCTCCTTTATCTTCCAGTGCACAACTGCCTTGGTAGTTGTCATTGTCGTTGTCAAAGGTGCTGAAGCGGATGCCCTGGTGACTGGCCCAGTGTGACACACCGGCCTGGTAACTGCCAGACAAAGCGTCTCCTGCTGTGCCAGTGTAGGCGCCAAAAGTGAGTCTGTAGTGATCCTGCAAAGGACCAGAAACAAAAATGGCTTAACTAAATTTATGCACGGCATGGCCAAGAGGATGTTAGCACACGGTAGACATTTGAGACACGTAACGAGAGACAGGAAAAGGATGGGACCGCAGATATGAGGAATCGTGTGCTACTTGTACCTTTTCATCCGCAACTTTGAAATTCCTGTACTCGGCATGGCGTTGGTTACCCTCAAAGTCTTCCAGATGAATCCTTAGTGTGTAATTGCCTTGAACAAATAGATGAACAAAGAATGTTAGGCATCCAGGTGTTGTATTTTGTCGCCGTCACGTGGAAACCTTTAGTTTATTAACCACTTTGAAAATGGCAAATTCGATACAATGAGAAATAAGTCACCCAAAATATGCATTTTCCCCCCAAAATGTTTTAGAGAATTCATCCAGCTATTTTCCAATCTGCTTATCCTCACAAGGGTCGTGGGGGTGCTGGAGCCTATACCAGCCATCTTCGGGCAGTAGGTGGGGGACACCCTAAACCGGTTGCCAGACAATTGCAGGGCATACACAGACGAATCACCATCTAAGCTCACACTCACTCCTAGGGACAATTTAGAGTGTCCAATCAACC
Source organism: Hippocampus abdominalis (assembly GCA_018466805.1). NCBI lineage: Eukaryota > Metazoa > Chordata > Actinopteri > Syngnathiformes > Syngnathidae > Hippocampus > Hippocampus abdominalis. The sequence continues at coordinate 5,287,597 of CM031695.1, read as the reverse complement.
TGCCATGCATGTCTTTGGAGAAAGCCCATGCAGGCACGGGGAGAACATGCAAACTCCACACAGGGAGGCCGGAGCCGGGATCGAACCCACGACCTCTGCACAGTGAGGTCGACACGCTAACCACTAGACCACAGGGCCGCCCTGTCTTGGGTAATCTTCGGTCAAAATATACAAATGGTCAAGAATTAAAGCAGATGAAGCAGGTACAAAGTACTGCTTTTGTTACCATGACAACAGTCGGCAGGGCAACTGTGTTGTGCTGAGTCCCATGGCAACCTGTTCTTAAGCAGCCGAGATTCTGAAGGAAAACGCTGGATAACTGGAAAGTGTTGTTTGTATTTCACTTGTGTTCATTTCCTTATGACCCTCCTCGGACACAGGTTCTTTTATTTCTCTATAAGGTGGAATAAAGACCCAACACCACATCGTCTTTTCTGGAGTTTACGATAAACTCCAGAAAAGACGTTTATGATAAGAGAAAAGACGATGTGGTGTCGGGTGATAAATGATCACAACACAATATGAATCGATTCTGGCTTCTGAGAGTTTCGGATTTCGTCAGGAAGCAAAGGAGAAATACAGGCTCGCGTTTATATATGGATAATACTGTATATTAACGCCAGGAGGACAGCCCTGCCCGTTATGTAAAAATCAGAAACAAAGGAAGGTTATTGCAATTTGATCTTGGCATGAGAAATCGAGGCCTGAAAAGTCCAGAGCTCTCCTGCCATGCATAAATCTTGAGATAAAGGAGCTCTTATCTTAAGGGATCGTGACGGCCTCCAGGGAGTCTCCCGTGGTGGGGGAGGCAAAAGAACCCACTAGGGGGCTGTTAAACACTCAAAAGGAGAAGAAGATATAAACGTCACACTACATCCTTTGTTTTAAGAGTTTTAACAGATGTTCAGGTGAGAGACTGGTACCAATAGTACTCATAGTAAGGCTAAATTCCTCAACACACTCATGGAGGCAGCATTGCATCACCAACGTGACGAATTAAACATTTGAATTGGTGTGCGCAGTGGACGCATTGAATACATGTCCCAACATATCCATCTATCCATTTTCTGATCCGCTTTATCCCCACAAGGGTCACGGGGCTTGCTGGAGCCTATCCCAGCTGTCTTCGGGCAGTAGGCGGGGTTCACCCTGAACTGGTTGCCACCCAATCGCAGGGCACACATGAACAAACAACCATCTGTGCTCACAATCACACCGAGTTTTCCATTAACCTGCCTTGAATGTTTTTGGAATGTGGGAGGAAACCAGAGTACAGTACCTGGAGAAAACCCACGCAGGCACGGGGAGAACATGCAAACAGGAAAGCCGGAGCCGGAATTGAACCCTAGACCGCTGCACTGTGAGGCAATAATTAATTATTATTTCTTTACATAATAATGTGTTTTTATTCCACATAGTGCTATTTTTTTTCCTATAAAGAATAGGTTAAAGGAATCTCAATTCATTGCAGTAAATCAACATTGCTCTGACATAAATAAAGGGACACCAGAAAGTGGCATAGTTATTTTGGTAGCTCTCACAACAAATATGACAACAACAAAAAAACAATCCCAACTAATGTAGGCGTCAAAGCAAACTCACCTTGTGCAGTGATAGAATGCAGAATGTCATTCCCAAGCCAAAACTCCCCGAGGTCTGCAACCATGTTTCCAAAACCATCCTTGTATTCCACCCATGACCTAGATCAGGGGTCGGCAACCCAAAATGTTGAAAGAGCCATATTGGACCAAAATAAACAAATAACAAATATGTCTGGAGCTGCAAAAAATAAAAAGCCTTCTAATGAAGGCAACACATTTTGTATGTATCTATATAAGCTATATTAGCCTGCTATCAACATGACTAAGTTGGCTACAAATACACAATGAGCATTCATGATTAAACTTTTTGTTCGAACAGATCTACTTTTCGAACAACCAACCTCCCGCGATCGACCCGTCACCGCGCCCGCCCGCATACGCACACACTTACACACGCATGCCGTAATGAGCAATAGGTATGACGGCCACTAAAACGAACGAGACACCGGATGCACTTTCGCAGCATGCTATCGTAGCTCACGTGTACCGTTTAAAAATGCTTCTCTTGGTCGCCCAGATTCCCATTTTTCGCAAGTACCCGCAGTGAATTGTACATGTAAGTTAGTTTTTTTTTTTTTATTTTTTTACAACAGGCCCCTGTCTGACATCCCGCCATGCTAACAGAAACGTTTGTTGCAAGCTATGATGCAAATATTCGTTGACGAAATGTTGACATTTAATATTCATTCGACACATTTTTACAGCATTGGAAAACGTTAATAATGTTTGTGTCATGTTTGTCCTCTGACAGAAACCATATTAAAACAATATACTGTATATACTGTATATATATTTCCCTCCCATCTTTTTCCATTTTCAAACATTTTTGAAAAAGCTCTAGGGAGCCACTGGGGGCGCTAAAGAGCCACATACGGCTCGAGAGCCGCGTGTTGATAGATAGATAGATAGATAGATAGATAGATAGATAGATAGATAGATAGATAGATAGATAGATAGATAGACATTCCTTATTATTTGTACAGAGGAATTTGTATTCATTTCATCAAATGAGGCTCCGCTAGACACACCTGTTAAAATTTTCTGCTCCATTGATCCTTTTTTGTATCACAGTCCAACCACCTCCTTCAGTCATGTCACAGTAGACTCTGACGGGAGCAACGGAGCCATGCGGTTGGATGTTGTAGTAACCATTGGCTTTCGAGCCAGAAGTGTAGAGATGGGAGCAGTCTGGCAACACTGCAACGTAACATCAACTTGGATGAAATGGATGACGAACCTTTTGAGTGTCGCTTTGCATCCTGACCTTCGCGCTGCGTTCGGTTGACTCTGTTATTTGTCTCATGGCCGGCTTGGTTCAACAATCGTAGTCTGCGTAAAAGGAGGTCTTGTTTTTGGAGCTGACTTTTCAGAAGCTTCTCTTGTTCCCTCAGCCTCGTCAGTTCCTCATCACACTGGTCTGATGCCTGCATACGCGTACAAGAATCAGGATTCATGTCACTGATTCTTATGTCACTGATGTAAGGCAACTACGTTTACCAGACAATTCCACAAAAGACAATAAGAACACATCAGAGAAAGCTGCTCAGAGGGAAACAAATTAAAGGGCTGTATATGTAAGTATACATACATAGCGAGACTTACACCAAGTGAATGAAAGCAAATGATGAAGAACGTCAGACGAATGCCATGCAGGTGGAGCTGTGCCGCCTGCATCCTCTTCAGAGTTTGTCGAAAATGAAACAACACAAAAAAAGTGAGCAGAGCTCTTCTCTGTCTTCAGTGGTGCCTTCAAGGTTTTGTTTTCTTTTTTCTACTTTTCCCCCCCCAACACTGGGAACATAACAAAGCCAGGCAGGGCCAAAACACTGACGAAAATGCCTGATTATCTGCAGTGATAAAACCTTCAAAGCATGCAGGAAATATTAAGAACAGATGCTCGCGTATCATTTCCAAAACCATTTCAGACATGTTGTTGCCGTTTAACGAAATGGAGTTGAAGAAGAAGACACAAAATCAGTTGTTTTGAACATATTTCTTCATTCCTTTTGCATTTGATGAGAGTATTTGGAAAAGAGCGAACTAAAAAGAGTTCTTCCACTTTCTGTCTTCTGACACTTGGGCCTCTTTCGTCATATTTTTGGGAGGGGGCGTTCAAGACCAGTGGAGGGCTTCTTGGATCTGTTGAATCTTGATTTCTTAGTGACAGTCTCTCTGGCAACCATGAGTGTCTCTTCTTCTTGCCAATGGTCTGTCTTCGCCTAACGCAAAAGAAGAGCGGGTCATTTTGCACGCGTTATTCAGCTTCGGAAAGAACCACTACACTTGAAATAGAATTACCACTGTTGTGCATTGGTTGTTTCTCTTGGTGGTTCTGCGGGTCATCCGGTTGTATGTCGTCAAACTTCTTGTAGTAATATTGTTGGTCAGGGGGGCCAAACCTCTAAATTTAAACAGGCAGGGAGTTAGACGTCTTACCTAACCCAGATCGAATCATGTTCCAAAGGGATCATTTAGAGAGAGAGTATGAAAAATAAAAAGCTCATTGCACCACGTCAGGCCACATGAAGCTGATGAAGAGAATAATGGGGAGTCCAACGGTGAAAACATAGACACCCCAGAGCCAGGGGCGCTGATGCGTAGCCAAGAAGAGACTTTCGATGAGGCTGGACTGCGAGAAACATAAAAAAATTTTTTTTAAACTTAACACACCGCACCACCCAAGAAGTATTTCAAGTAATGCGACGCCCAAAAAATTCAGGGTGCGTTTGATTTAACTTTTGGGTCTCTTTTTCCACAGACATGAATATGAGTGCAAATATAGAGAGGCACTGATATGCCGGATGGAGTGAAGTGGCAGAAAGTCACTCACTCACTCACTGACTCACTTGATCGATTGCTTTACTCCTTCGCTTTTCTGGGGAGCAAGATTGGATATATATATTTTTTTTTTTTTTACTTGTGAACAAGTTTTACCTGTTCTGCTGCAGACACTGGTACCACACTTGCTGCAATAAGCACAACCCCAAGCTCCATCTGTGAAACAGAAACAAGCACATGCACCAACCAGCCAGAATACTTCACCACATGTAAAATGCTGAATAATGACATTCAGTATGAGAGCTCTATGAAATGTTCTACATTTCGAATGCCAACCAATTGTTTGTATGCTTTCTTGATGGCTGTAGTTAAAAAACAAACAAAAAACTATAAGGTTTATTTTTTTATTTACCATCATAACCAACAATGAATTACATATCATATACTGTATACAGAAGTTTACATGAAACCGATATTTGACTTTAGACTTTGGATAATATTAATTACCCGTAGTATGTAATTTTCTTTTCCATACACTTGCAAAAACAATCGTTTGGGTAAATTCCAGTGCTGTTGATTAGGGCTGCTAGGGCATAAATTATGTCTCATAAATTATGTACTAAAGGGTATACTGTATAAATAACTAAGCACACATAAACTGAGACCATGAAAAGAGAAGCACTCAAAGTGCACACATGCGCATGTGAAGAAAAAAAATCACTCTCCAATTTTCACAATCAATCATCACACTAGCACAATAGAGATTTAAGGAAATATTTCAAAACATCCGCAACACTTAGACGATCAAGATAAGTTGATGAAATGAGTGAAACTGGCTCTGAATTCAAGAGAAAACAACAGAGTAAGAACTTACCATTTCCCTCCCCCACACGCACAACGTTCCTTTTGAGAGGACCATGTCACAGTCACTTCCTGGAGCCTTCCAGAAATGTTGAGATGGACTTTGGTCATGAAGAGTCACTGGCTGACACAGCTACAGAGCTTGCAGTGACTATATCCTGAATCTCAGAATGGAATATCGTGAGGCTTTAGGGCCACAACCTTGACATTTTCAGCGATGGGTTGGACACTGTTGCTTCATTTACATATTTAAAATAGTGGTTCAACTTGACATACCGGTGATACTTGATCTAATAAATATTAAACAGGACCGAGTCAGTATTATTAGTGAAACTTAATCTAAATATATAAATATTAGAGGGCAAACCATGTCGAGCGCCTGAAGTCACTCACTAAGCCACAAATGCTACAATAGATACAAAAATGATACTTTATTGAAAAAAAACCCCACAAAAAAAACAGTTTGTTCCTTTACGTTCTGTTTGTTTGGGGTTTTTTTTATACAAGAGATTTTTGGTTATGAACAAGCAACATTTTTTGGTATTGATGAACAGTTTTAATGATATTTCACTTAATATTTAAGTGGAAAATTTGAACTGCAACTTCCATCCATCCATTTTCCGAACCGCTTTATCCTCACTAGGGTCGCGGGGGGTGCCGGAGCCTATCCCAGCTGTCTTCGGGCAGTAGGCGGGAGACACCCTGAATTGGTTGGAACTGCAACTTAAACAGATGAAATAGTAAATCAAGCCATTACTGTACTGACATTATAGTGACCTACAGTGCATTGATGTTTTTGAATGAAATGCGTGAAAAAAAGAGAACATTTATTAAATGGGCTGACAATAATAAATTGGATAAGCCACTTCTCACCCCCCTTTTTTTCTTTTTTTAATAACCTTTCTCAAATTCCACATGGGAGATTCCCTTTAGACTCAACTGTTGGTTTTGCATGTGCTACACCGAAAGGACACAAATAGGGTTGAAAAATACAATTGCAAAAGTTTTCATTACCGTTTTCCCTGACAGAGATACAGATATCACAATTTAGAAAATCATACTCATGAATAAAAATAATGATGCATCATCAAAAATCAAAATAAAACAGTAGCTTGTATTAATGCAGCTAAAAAAAAGGCTTCTAGTTTGGGGCTTGTAAATCCGTAGAACTGTACATAAGCAACTTTTATTGATGTGGAATTCTCACACAGAGAACTTACAAAGCACTTCACATGGTTTAAATACACAATCACAAACTATACAGTTAATGCAATCAAACAAATCAAAACAATCAAGTAAAACTGTAATGCCGAAACAAGAAAATGTCAACAGAACAGGCAGATCTTAGCACAAAAGGAAGTGTATTCCACAATTTCTGAGCAGCACGTCGCAACATCTACAACCTCAAGTTTTTCATTTTGTGCGGAGGCCAATAAGATGCAGTCTGTCACAAAAACAGACAGATGGGTCTGCATGGTGACGGTAAATCATTTCACAACACAAAAAGAAATACATAGAAAGATTCCATTCATCATTTATAATTCAGAATGTCTTCAAATGGGCACGAGTGTACAAATATTCTTGATGAGGAAAAACCAGGAAACTGTTAACAGTTTTAATGTGTTCATTAAAAAGCATGGCCTGGTTGAATACGACTACGGTTTCTCAAACTGGAGCCCATATTTTTTTTAAAGTGGCCCGAAACAGGTGCCAACAATTAATACACTACTTGAGTTTGGCCATACTTAACTGAAATGAGTTGTGAGCCATCCAGCCCTTCCTGTAACTGCAGTCATGCAGTGCAATTAATGCCACTGGTACCATTAGGGTTGAAAAATGAATCGAGAGATTATCTGCACACAATTGGCTTGAAATACATTAAGATTTGCTTAAGACAGCTCTGAGAGGAAACGTAGAGTCCAAAAAGGAGGAGCCCTAAGACGGCCCCATGAGGAATCCCGCAGAGAAGACAAACTGGCTTATTGAGGCTAACAACTACAGAAAAATATCTACTTTCTTGCTTGGCTCTCAACGAAGGCGGACGCTTTTGCTTTCTGCTCCTGTCCCCCCACCCTTCCCTGCTCGCCACTTAGTCCATGTGCTGCCTTTGTCTAAACTTTTCCTAGCCTACTGCCGTATTTTCATCCTAAAAACAAACATGGAATTGGTTGGCTGGTCTCTCGATGTCATCGACAAATTTTCTCGACGAGAAGAGCAGGCCGTGGGGAGCCTACTTGCCCCTCGGGGACTTTTGCTGCTGGGTGCACCCTAGATCCCTGGAGGAGGTGGAGAATGGTGTGCCTGTCAACACTGTCCGTTGAGGATGTGGAAGTTATCTACATTATCGGCCTTCTGATAACAGGTATGCTGCTGTTTGGCGTTAGCAGTTTCCTGATCTATCGAAAAATGTAACCGACGGGAGCGGCTCTATTGGAAGAGGCTGCCGGTCGAAGGATGGCAAAGTGCGGATGTCCAACACTCTGATAACAGGTATGCTGCTGTTTGGCGTTAGCAGTTTCCTGATCTATCGAAAAATGTAACCGACGGGAGCGGCTCTATTGGAAGAGGCTGCCGGTCGAAGGATGGCAAAGTGCGGATGTCCAACACTCAGACTCAGACTGTGCTCAGCCGCAAACTGATGCGGCTTTGAGCGGCGCTGCAAGATGGGCGACAACTTGGTGAAACTGGAATTTGTGCTCTAATATTGAAAGAAATCGTGGATTTGACTGATCGACGCCATTTGGAGACTCAAGCCACAGACTCTCAAGGCTGTCTTGAACTGATAGGCAGTCTGCCACCAAAACATCTGCTATCTCGACCTTCCCCCGATGAAAGTACGCATGGAAGCTAGTGCCCTACCATCACCCCCTCCTTCTCGGCCATAGACTGATAAGCCGGGGCTGTCTCCATGAGGTGACCTTGACGTAGCAGCTGTGGTCCGACACACGGCCACACAAACAGACAATCACATTCGCATACACTCCCTTGTATCACCGCCTTCATTGTTTATGTCTTGTGACCTGTTGTAATTGTCGTTTGCTTTTGCTGGAGTTTTTTGCCTAACTCAAACTATCCTCAAATTGAGGATAGTTCGAGCGTGGTTTTTTTTTCTCCCCCTCTCCCTCCCTTGTGGTTTCTTCCGACTTCCGGGCTGAGTGAACGCTGGCGCGTTTGGCTGACGCTGCTCAACCCGTACTGTGTTTTATTGTTTTTGTTCCTGATTGTAAAGTGTCCTTGGTTGTATACAGGACAGTCACACCAGGAAGACGATAAATTAAAATAGAGACTAATGAAAAGGTTTAGAGCGGCCTGTGGCATTTTCATTTCATTATGTCGCCTATACAGTACTGAACATGAAATCAGTCATTAGAAACAATATTTCAGAAATAATTGATGATGAAATAAAATATGATTATTTCCTTTTAATGAGCTCTACATACAAAAAGACTTATCATTCTATGGATTATTTAAAGCCGAATATTTATTTGGCTCCGCATCCCGCCGCCACCAGATGCGCTGTCGTTTCCATCTGTGTCTGACAAAAAGCCGCTGCCTGTGGTTACCGTGGTGATGTTGTGCTCGAGGGCTGTCATACGCTGCTTCATTCGAAGCTGTGCAGAGTTGAACTCACTCTGCAGACGCGCCAAACTTGTCTGTAAATTACATCATATAGTATGACAGAAACCAACATTCTGAATACAAAGGTGCCTTGACTTACAAGTTTATTTGATTCTGTGACCATGCTTGTAAGTTAAACAACTCACATCTCAGATCCACTTTCCTTGAATGGAAATGTCATTTTCCTTCCAGCCCCCACCCCAAAAAAAGTGCTAGAAAAACAGGAGTCTACATTGTTGTATTGTTTTTCAAAAAATGTAAATTATATATTGAAATACATTTTTGTGACCAGTCTAAATCTGCGCAGAGGCAGGTTAGACTGAGTGTTGGTAATTTTATGAACACGCCGTATTTAAAAAAGGGCCATTTGCGCCGTTTTGGGCATGAACACAGCCGACTCTATTTGCAATCAATCAAACCAGCCAATCTCATTCCCTTTAAATGTGGCACCCTTATATCTCGCGTGGAGAATCTCTGTGCGCGAAAGGAAGCAGCGATTTGTCCATGACGAGAGCATTGTTGTAACAGTTGTGGGTACCCTCATTAAATACAGAATGAGCTGATGGCGACTAAAATATTTCCATGGATATAAAGTATCTTCTACCCCAAAACATAAAAATATTACAAATCGATCCAGTGCAGGCTTGGACCTTGAAATATTCATAAGGTGTGGTACTTGTCAGCAAAGGGACCACAATATAAGTCAATTTGTCTGGAACAGTGGTAAGTGGTCAACTGACCTGTAGTCGATCCACACTGGTTTCCAACCTCTCCACCTTCTCCTCCAGCTCCTCCCCAGCAGACACATTGACTTCTTCTAGCAGTCCCTCCTTCCGCAGGATATCCCGACCCCTCTGCTCCAGTTGAGCCCTGGCATGGGGGAACTCCTGCAGTGCATCCATCAGGTCTTGTTTGGAAAGGCAGAAAAGGTCCGAGTACCCCAGACTGCGAATATTAGCCGTGCGTCGGTTCCCCATCTTGCTGCCGCTGATATTCAGGATGCTGATCTCTCCAAAGCAGCTCCCTGCTGTGAGGACCGCTAACTGCGTGGCTCCATCCTCCCCCACCACAGCAAGGCGGCCATCTTTAATGATATACATCTCTTTACCCACATCTCCCTTAGAAAAAGGAGAATTGACAATGAAATGTTAATAGCGACCCGAACACATCGTGTCGGTTTTGCAGTGTGTCCATCCATGGTTGACTGTGACCACTCCCACAGCAACGCAGATCTCCTTCACACAGATCCGCCAGCAGAGTCTGAGCACCCATTTAAGCTTTTTTTTTACACTGTCTATTTCCACATATCATATACTGTATATACATATGTAAAACATGAAACAAACGATACTTGCAGTTGCCCCACATGGCTCTTCAAGCAAACAGTGAACAGTAACACAGAAATTAAACAAATATTAAATGTTACATTGCTCATTGTCTCTAATGTCACATATTTAGCCCATCTTTCCTTGTCTGTGACCTCAATGAAGATAATATGTATCAGATTTCTTTTATCCCCATTTGGAAGACGTGTAATTCCATTCTGACGATATCCAATTCCATGCTTTTGTTCCTATTTACGCTGCTAAAATGCATTTCAGAATTGTGCTAGTTGAGAGCAAAACAATCCAAGTTATGTCGCTTGAACCATGCTGGGTAAACGCAGCCGAAGAGTGCTTCAGCCTTACCTTTCTACAGATGTAATCTCCTGGACTGAAAACCTGTGGTTGAAGTTTGAGCACCAACTCTACCAAGAGACCTGCCTCGCAGTCCTGAAAAATACGCACCTACATCCACAAATACGTATCGTAAGAGGAGGTGGACTGCAACATTGCACTTTGTATAATGAGGTCTATACCTTCTTCAGGGTGTCCAGATGAACATTGATTGCAATCTCTGCTCTTAGTCTACTGGGTAAGCTCCTCAGCACTTCCTGTTCATCGATAGTCTTCTTATTGGTCCAGAGGTAGTCAAACCACCGAATGACACGCTGTTCTAAAACCTTGTTGACATGCCTGAAGTGCATGTAATGTTTTAGAGAATCTACACGCGCCTGAAAGCCTGCTCTTGTGGCATTCATATTTGAGATCATGGCTCCGACATTCCCCACAATGGATGCAAAAATCAAACGCCTACCTGGAACAGGAAAAAAAAACAACTACGTTTGCAGCTTTGAATGACTAAAACCACAAACCTTCAAAAAGAATGGGACATACATTTCTGAGTTACAACAGGGTAAGTTATTTAACAACTAGTAACCTACCAGAAAGTCAAATATTAAGAAGAGATACTCCTCATCTCTCACAGGAGGTGGGGTCTCTCCAATGGTAGTCAGCGTCAAAGTGGACCAGTACAAGCAGTATATGTAACTTCGGGTCAGGGAGGCGTACTCTGGATCCGATGCATTGGGATAAACCCAGGAGTCGGAACCCAGTCCCAGGACCTTGGAGAAGCTGTAGTATCCGCAGGCATTCCAGTGGATGATCACCAGGATGTAGACGACAAGTTTACCGATGCGGAAGGTATTTGGGTAGCCTGTTCTCGTTTCCGTCCGTTCAAAGAACTCAAAGAGCCGTGGCAGGCGCAGCAGACGATTGAATCGAAGAAGGGGGGTGTGACTGACTCCGAAGGTCAAATACAACAGATCGGTCGGAAGGATGGAGCAGATGTCCAGCTTACATTGTAAGGTTCGGATGTAGGTTTCCCGCAAACGGTGGCCGTCCTTCACCATCAGTCCTTGCTCCAGGAAACCTTGAGAAATACAAAGAAATGAATTGCAACAGGGAACAAGTTCCCCAAAAAGGATGACAATTATGCCATTGATCCTTTTAGAGTTGGTAGACCATCGATTTGTTTGAAATTCCCATAGCAATAAGTTGAAATAGAAAAAATCAAATGGTCGCAAAAGCGTTGACCTTTTTGCACCCTAACTGTCTAGTGCAGTGGTTCTTAACCTTGTTAGAAGTACCGAACCCAATCAGTTCATATTGGTGGACCCTTCACTGGACCCTTCGTTACCGAAAAAAAAAAAGGAGGCCTTTACAAATTCAAGACATAAAAAACGCATTTATTAAAAACAGAAGAAAGCAAATAAAATGACATGGCATTAAGTATCGTTTTTTTTCAATTTTACGACATACTATCACGACAGTCACACCTTGACTACTGAGCAAACTAAATTTCCCGCAGCACTGATTGGACAAGCAATGTCATGTGATCATCTGCAGCCAGTGATGGCCAAGCAGGCGTGTCATACCTAATTGACATGTTGAGTCAGGTGTGTCTAAAACCTCCATGACAGAGGCTCCGTCGAACCCCTGAGACCGATTCACCGAACCACTGGGGTTTGATCAAACCCAGGTTAAGAGCCACTGGTCTAGAGTATTTTGGTGACTCGGTGATGAAATGCCGACTTCACAGATGAAAATACAAGCAGTGGTGAAACTCTGTCTGACAGCGGTGGCTTTACACAAGCTTAATTCACTGACTGTCTAGATGTAGAAGAGCGAACATCTCCTGCTCTGACTTCAGCTGGGAGGGACATGCAGAGTCTCCCACAATCTCTAATTCCATCATTTGTTAAATCAAGGAACCTTCAAATTGTTTTTCTTTTCTCACTCATACATCCAACACTTGACACTTTAGGCATCGCAGTAGTTTCAAACTGCAGTTTTATGTGACGAAAGAGGCATATTCTTACCATATTTTCAGGTTAAATTTCAAATAGTCTGAAGTTCCACCGCACAGTCTGTGATGTCATCATATACAGACATTACCGCAGTTTATCAATCTACTTCTCATTTGATTTTACGATCGGATGTTGAGTACCTGTGTGGAGACGAACAGCGATGTCGAAGATGTAGACCCCGTCGCAGATGTAGTCCAAGACCAGCCACACCAAAACGTTCCTCGTCTGCAGCTCGTCAAAACAGGCCCTGCAAAACCAGATGCATTTGCATGTTTCTAACAGGCAACCGTTAAGTGATGATGCGATCCCAAATCCATCGATTAGAATTAGGAATGCTTGAGCTTTGCCAATTAGTGGAGAAACCAAACTCAATTTGTTTCTAACCTGACAACTAATAGGGTCCAGTTATAAAAAACAGCAGGACCAATCACCATCAGCCAGTGGTAATACACATCATCCGACGGCGATAAGGTGACATTGTTACACTTCCTCCTAAAACGGAGAATAATGAAGAGTGAATCGACTTGGTATTTATTCTATTCCCTGAAAATACATCCATGTTTTTGTCCTTACTTCCTTTTTGTGCGTCTAATTTCACTGTCTGAATCAGAGCCATTGTGACTGTGACTAAAACGGCTCGGCGGGGCATGTACGTCCAAGTGAGCGGGGCCCCGAAAACGCTCCAAGAAAGAATCGGGTCGCTCTCTCTCCTCAGCCGCGCTCTTCTGAGCCCATTCTCTGAGAGTCATCACCATGTTCACGATCCTTGAAAAAAAAAAAAGCAAAGACACACATTAACTTCAAGACACCAAAAACGTATTTGTCTGTACTGTTGAATATCAATTAATGTCATACCTGGAGAGAGCACCTCGGCCATGGAGGGAATTCTGTGGTGTGACATCTTTCCTGTCAATGGCCGCCATTGTCTGTAGTTCTGAGGAAGTGTCATCACACATCGACTGCCCTCTACAAAATACAAATGAAGTCACAAAGCTGCAGGTAGAGCTAGTTATCACAACATATTTCTGCCAAAAAGGGACCCTTATGAATCTTCCCCCAAAATCAACCAACAACTGCTAACTTGAAAAGCTCCAAGAAGATCTTACTTGGTTCCTGGAAACTTAGTCATTATCACGAAAAAGATAATGTGATTCAACCTGGCATCGTGATTGGCGTGAAACATCTGCGCTGACGCAATGCCATTGACTTCTCATTTGAAATTGCAGCCTTATGAGAAAGAGCGTTTGCATGCAGTCTGGAATCTTCCCCCAACCTTGACGCTCATATTTGAAGTGTGATGGGGTACTGGCAACCAGCTAATGGTGATAAAAATATAATTTAGCGTCTAGCCCACTTTTGTCACTATCCGGTTCTTGTGTGTCACCAGCAGGTAGCAGAGGAGGGCCTTTCCTCCAGCGTGCACACCTGCTGCCAATTTGGTCATCAAGTTAGCCAAGTATTTAAGGACTGCTAAGATCCCGTATTTGTCAACAGACAAAATGTTCCTGAATAACACAAACATGATTAAAGGTGGCCAGGAATGCGTGTGTACCTGCTAAGTGGGCTGTCCTGGTCACTGTCCTCCTCTGTCCATGTTTTCACAGATAACCTTTGTGAATCATGCACTGGAGGTGGCATGCTGCACACAAAGGCATGTTGTTACATTCAGATTCCATCCCTGGGATGGAATGATACGTCCGTCCCTGGACAGATGCCCGTTTTGTGGACGAGACTATATACATATACATATATATATATATATATATATATTTTTTTTTTTGTAAGGACGGACTAAGCAAGGACGAAAGTGTTCTTTTGTTCAGCCCTTTAATTGTCCCGAACCAGGTTATGTACTTACGGACACCCATTTCACTGACAGAAACATGCCCAGCCTCTCTTATGTGTGTAGCCCGCGATACACTACTTCAGACCGAATGTGATGCACTGCTTGTCTTGGGCGTGTTCACCTTGTTTGTATGTGGGAGGGAGTGACTTCACTTTACTTCAAGCAGACAAGATGAGAGTGCACATCCTCCATCCAAAAAAAGTTGACAATTCTCCAGTCAGTCTGGTGACCGATAGTGGTTGTGTTGGCAGCTAAATGCTCTCTTGGTTGACACTTAAACAGTTGGAAATAATTCAGTCCAGCTGACTAAGAAAGCTTGCTGTGTTGTACAGGTATGTCTCTCGGTGTCTGCTCACCAAGAGATCTCTAAAAGTAAAGTTTTTATTATGGGTGGCCCAGTGCTCTACTGGTTAGCATGTCGGGCCTCAGAATGCAGCGGTGCAGGGTTTGATTCCAGCTTCGGCCTTCCCGTGTGGAGTTTGCATGTTCTCCGCATGCCTGCGTGGGTTTTCGCCGGGTACTCTGGTTTCCTCCCACGTTCCAAAAACGTGCACAGCAGGTTGATTGGGCACTCCAAATTATCCCTACGTGTGATTTTGTTCGTCGATGGTTGTTAGTCCATGTGTGCCCTGCGATCGGCTGGCAACCAGTTCAAGGCGTACCCCACTTACTATGACGGAATCGTTTTAAAAGAATGAGGACGGACGACGATTATGACATGAATAAGGATAGAGGGACGATGATGGAAGGGTACCCAGGTCGCGGATGGAGGGCGGACCGGCAAATAGGGTAAAATGCCCATCTCCGGTTAAATTGTGTCAATGGAGTTGTTCGTTATCATTCAGCTTGTCTACAAAAGTGTGACTATTCACAAATTATAATAAGCCAGAACCATATACACATTATAGAAGAAACACGAACAATAGGTAGGTTCAAGGAAATTCATACTTCAGTAAACAATACACACATGCATGGCAAAACCAAAATAAGAATAGGGAAGGTCATCCGGTGGTATGCATCACCGTGGAAACCAAAAGGCATAGCAACAAGCGGTATATTTGCTCATTTCAGGAAAGGCAGATCAAAGGAGAAGAAAAAATGTTTCAACGCACCTGGTAAATGTCCTGATTTTAATGTTTAGCTCATGTAGAAATCTTCATCCAGTCACACGATACGCATGTGGATTGGGGCAGCGCTGATTGTGAAGACGAATGCTAAAAAACGGTGAGCAAGTCTATCTTCTGGATGATCACATGACACTCAAGCTCAGCCAAAAGAATCTTTTAAAATGCAAATAGTGTGTATGTGCATGTGTTGGTTTGGACTCATCTGAATTCAAGAGCATCGTTTGAAGTGGCCGCCGCACAACCACGAGCGTGTCTTGTCTCCTGATTACAGAGAATACATGTGACGATGCACAAACATAGACCAAGCCTTCTTGTTCTAAGTCCTTTGCCATAAAGGGTTTTTATTTCAGAATTTGCACTTGGTTCTGCGTCCACATGAAAGGAGCAAATATGAATCTTGATTTTGTATGACATTAAATCAGGTGTAGGTGAGTAGGTTGAAACAGTATTCCAGGGTATTGTGCCTCCTCTCTGTAGGTTTTGAATTAAGAGTGTGCTGCTTACATGCGGTAGTTATTTTGTTGTGTGGGGGATTTATTGGCTTAGTTCTGTTCCTGTGTGGAGCATGCTCTCCCGTGCCTGCGCGGGTTTTCTCCGGGTTCCTCCCACATTCCAAAAACATGCATGGCAGTGAGTGTGAGCAAGTATGGTTATTCATCTCTGTGTGTCCTGCGATTGGCTCGCAACCAGTTCAGGGTGTCCCCTGCCTACTGCCCGAAGACGGCTGGGATAGGCTCCGGAATGCCCCAGCAACCACTGTGAGGATAAGTGGATCAGAAAATGAATGGAGGGAGAGAAATATGTTAGTTTGGAAACATCTATTTTTGTGCTAATAAGGTGGTAATTGTTTTTAATCGGATAAATGTGTAAGAAGCAAAAATGCGACCCAAATTTTATGCAAGAGTTTTATTGATATTTATATTTACAACATCAATCTGTTTGCTGTCTGGATTACTGGGTGTCTGATGAGATCAGAGGTCGAAGGCCGTTTTGTTGGGTCAGGGTTTATCATCAGCTGAAAAACAAAATCGGCACAGGATATATTAATAAAAACGCTAGCGTCATTTTTTCTCCTATTACAGCATAATTACTGTATTTTTTTGGACTATAGGTAACACTTTTTTTTCATAGTTTGGTTTACTCAGGTGGGACTTTTATATATTAAAATGAGAGCTCGTATGTGGATGATCCAAATTCTAAAAATAAACCATGTCAAATCAACATGTTTTGGGTACATGGCAGTCTAAAAACATTGGACAATCACCTCAAGAAGACTGAGAAACTCTGATGCAAGCACACATGGGATGGTGGGAAGCTCGCCTTGTCGGATTTTGTGCCAGCCGAGTCCATTGAGGGGCAGAGCCTCCGCCCCCGAGGCGCTAACAACTGTCAGGCCGAGAGCAAAAATGTCGGCCTTTGTCAAGTTACTGTAGTCCTGCAAAAGTAAACAGGAGGGAGATGTTAGTGTGAATTTTTCAAATGCAGATTTTTTTGGTTTGTTTGGGGGAGGTGTGTATGGGGCCACTGGGGGGAGACAAACCTCTTGTAGAACTTCATTAGCCAGATATCTGCTGTCACCTTCTTCCACGTAAGGACTGTTTGCCTGTGTCACATGACCAAGATCACCTGGAAGATGGACATATGTGTTTCAATATAAAATGTCAATGTTCATCAAGTGAAGGGGGTCCGGCGGGAACTATTATTGCCGTATTATATTATTAATGTTGTGCATGACTTTGAAATGTAAACCAAGGACACAGTTGAAGCTAGCAGCAGAAGGGGATGGACGGGGTGTTAAAAAAAAAAATCCAAACCTATTTTGTAGGTAACACCGGTGGTGTCCAACGTGCCATCTGCATCAAAACTGCTTCCAGACTTCTTGGATATAAAGATATTGCCTTGGAAACAAAAACAAGACTTGATTAGTTTCCCACTTTGCATGGCACGGCATCTCTTTGAAGCACAACCACTAAAACTCACTCGGTTTGATGTCCATGTGTACCAGGGACATTGAGTGGATGCACGCCAGGCCTCGCGCAATTTGCAGCAGCACATCTTTGAGGGCCACTTCCGACAAAGGCTTGGCTTGGCATTCAATGACATCTGCCAGCGTGCCGCCGTCGCAGTACTCGTTCTGAATGAGCAAGTGGTCATCCTCCACCCAGGACGAGTAGTACTGCACCACGTTGGGATGCCGGGCTAGTACGGCATGGGCAAACACTTCTCGCATGATGTATTGTCTGCATGAGAGGAACAAAGACAATTGTAAATGCTTTCACTGTTTATGGGAAACTTTGAGCTTCATGATATCAATTCTTTGTCATATGAAATGCTCCACTTACTTATCTACCGATTCCAGTGGTTTACTTGATCGCTTGATGGCGTAGATGCAGCCATCCAGCCTTTTCGCACATTTGAACACTGCAGAGAACTGCCCATGGCCGATGGTCTCCAGCTCGAAGAACTCTGAGTTGTAGCGGGACGTCACGTCGTTTCTTATTGCAGTCAACCTCTAAAAGTGGCAAGCAAAGGGGGATTACCGTCATTTCCTGTGAGTTTTCACCCCCTCTTAAAAAGCATTCTAAACATACCAATATTCTAGTGTAAATGCTTTTCCTTTTCAATGTCTTTACTTTGCTTTTTCATGTTCAACTCTCTTGTTTGTTACTGTTTTTAAATGTTTTACTTAATTACTTGAAGCACAGTGAGTTATACATTTTGTATGAAATGCGGTATATAAATAAAGTTGCCTTGCCAACACATATGCTGACTACTGGCATTCACTAAACATTTAGGATCTTAAAGGCAGCGTCATAATTATCTGGTGGCTGTAAAAAATAATTACACTTAGTGACATGATTAAAAGCAGACATTTTCACACAAGTTCCGCACCCTCCCACATTCACTTTGCCACAACTCCACAGGATGTAAATAGCCAATGATGCGCCCCTATGTGCTCAAAAAAAGTGTTACGAGTCCACAAACGGCTCGCGGCCAATGCTAGCGGGCTAATGTGGCTAACCGACGCACGTTTATATGGATGAACTGCAGGATATGAGCACAAAACATGGACTTACTTTACATCATAAAATCGGTGCTGAGAAGAACATAAATGAGGTAAGATATAAGGAGTTATAAGGAAAGTAAGCTCTTATTTAATTTATTTACAACTTATGTTAATTTAATATTACATTATTTGTAACTGGTAGGCACTGGTGTTACATTTTTTTGTAATGTTTTCATCAAGATTTGTACAATATGGGAGGATAATATTGGATCTTTTTTTTTTTTTAAATAAAATTGCAGTAAATACAATTCCCACCATACATGGCTGCTTTGCTATAATTGGAAATAAGAAGTTAATCTGTCACAACTCCAGTTTTTTTATTTACAAAAGTAAAAACAACAACAAAAATCATCCCTTCAGAGATATGCAAATTTCTCAATTGTGAGACAATAAACGTTTTCGTATCTTATATAATTACCTTAGAGTCTCTTTTAGCATTACTTGTATTCTTGTCTTCACCATAAGACCTGGAAAAAAACCATTTTTTTTTTTTTGGAGTGGAGAAAACGGGGAACAAAGGGCAGTTCTACACATATCAAGAACATATACATACAGGTGTGCTGTCTTGCGCTGGTTCTTTTGCAGTGTAGGAGACTGGGTGAGGAGGGAGACGGGACTGAATGGATTCAAGTTGACCTGAGGTCTGATGCTGTTGCCCTCTGTGCTGGACCTTGCTGAAGGTTTGCCATTCTTGAATAGGGATCGCCTGCAGGATAACGTGAGGCTGGAGTTCTTCGCTCGGGGTAGCACACTCTGTGCAAATACACACAATGACATCTATTCAGTACAAATGGTTGGCTTACGCGAGTGTGTGCCCACTCACCAAGTTTTAAATTGAACAATTTTTTTTTTAAATCGTCTGTGGGTTGGTCCAGCCAAACAGAATTTTGCTCCACGTCGAGTTTCTCGACCTATTACTTTCAATTCCATTTAAACTATCCTGCCCGAATATAGCCAGTCAAAGTCAAAAGGTAAGCAGAGCTTCATTGAGCAACACTTCATATCTGGTGGTTTTTGATAAAGGTAAGATAGAAACAGATGCTGGTGGTCTTTGCATCACCGAATTAAACAAAGGTAACAAATTACAGTACCTCAAAATACACTATCCAAAACATTCTCGGCACAACTGCTGGTAACCTCAGCTGACACAGTCATTGTATACCGCAGTGGCTAATGCTTTAGCCAGGAAATAGGTACGTTTTCATATGTCCGTGTAAGCAATATTCTGTACTCCTTGTTGATGAATAGAAAACATGAAACTTCAAAACATATATAATGCCATAAAAAATTTGGGTCGCTATTTTAAAAGAGGTTGTCTAATGTGACCTTTGATGAAACTCTCATTATAAAGGAGAGATTACTGTAGACCAGGGGTCACTATCCAACATGAGTGCCTTGGGGCACCAGGTAGCCTCCAAGGACCACATGAGTAGCCAGCTGGCCTGTTCTAAATGTAGCTTACCAGTGATGGAACATTGTGAGCTTGTAGGAATGCTAATTTGAAAAGGTAAACACCGGCAAAAATTATATAAATAAAGTTTTACATATTGATATTCAGCCAGTTCCTAATTAGTGTGAGAAATCATGATCGGCGTCTTCACATAATTAGCAATAACAACAACAACAACATATTAGTAACACTAATTTGTTGTTTCAATTCAGTGTTTATCAAACTGCAAGTCCTTCACAATCATCATTACCCAAGAAGTACCTCTCACTTTCAAAGAGGTTTGTGCCCCCCCCCCCCCCCCCCGCTGTACACCAATGTTCAAAGGGTGTCAGTTAGGTTAATCCTAACCTTAATATTCCATTAGTCAAAAATATCGTATGAGTCTAGAGTAGACGTTGGTTGCTATAAAACGGTACTTTCTTTCAAAAAAAAAAAAGCCATTCCAAAGTGACCTTAGGTTTAATACTGTATATGATATAGAATTTAAAAAACTGGGGAGATCCACTGAAAATGCATTGCCGAGAAATATAAAAAATGGTTCCCACTTACACGACTCATCAAACAGGAGTCTTGTCAAATGTACGACGTTGATATGGCCGTTTTTCTCAAAACGATTTAATTAAAATAATTTGTCATTGGGCGTGTAGTCATTTAAACATTACATTTGTGGGGAATAAGTTAATTATAATCATATGAATTTATACAAATCACTGAAAATGCTGGGGGGAATCTATTTTACATAGATAATCATCATCTTTTTTTCACCCACAAAAGGACCTTTTCCCAACGGTCGGTTTTGAAAATCCCATTCAAATGTCGAACGTGAAATAAGAAAAACAACCCCGCATGCAAAAACAAATCGATAGCAACGTACATCAGTCGTCAATCCCAAACTATATACTGTACTGTAACTGACATGGCGTTAACGAACAATACAAACCGTTACTTTCTGCGACATCTCGAAAAGTCTTCGTCTCCTGACATTTTTGTACCGAGTCTTCGTGGATTGAGTTTGGAGGGACGCTCGTTCCGGTGAGTCCTCGTAGAATCGGGAATGTCTATTGGGAGGCGTGGAGCATGTGGCTAAGAGATCCGTGTTCGGGGATCCACAGGCTTTCGGGCCCCACAGCATGATCTCGTCACCCCCGCATGAACGGCTCCTCAGGGGGCTGCTGCGGTATTCCGCCCGCTTGGCAGCGGTGCTTCGTCGCTTTCGCATTGGAAGACGCTGTTCGGTGTCCCGCGATGTTATCTCCATGGCTCCGTTCATCTTCTCCTGCACACTGCACACTACACACTACACAGGCCTTTGACCAACCTACCAAAAACCCGTTTCAAAGCACCGCCAGACTGTTGGTGACGTCACGAGTGAGAGCCAATCAGCGGCTCGTTCTTCTATTTCTTTAGTTGGTTGGTTGGCAGCTGGCAACTGTAAAAGTAACACTACTGCCACCTAGCGAACTACTGTAGTACTGTTGCACTGAGAAACGTCCTCGCGTAAAATCATAGGAATAAATCAGAGCAATGCCGAAAATACGGTCATTTATTTCAGGTGAGGAAAAAGTAACAAAAAAAATAAAGATCTCAAGTAATTATTTTAAATTAAAGCTCATTTTGATTGGTTCTAAGTGTCTAAAGATGAGACAAATTGTACTCTGGACAACATTTTCCTTTGCATTTTCTATATGTATTTGTAGAATTGAACATCTGAAATACTGTACTGTATTCATTTCATTAAGGTCAGATGCAACTATACGAAGTCTATACTCCAAGCAAAGACAGACTCTTGAGTATTAAATGATTTATTTTTTGTTCCTTATTTTGCCAAAACCTTTAGCTAATTACTCCCACCAGGACTTCAAAGTTCCAGTCCCATGTCTTAACTCGGTCATTTCATTTTCTGTATTCTGCTTATTTGGTGCAGCAGACGTATGCACATTTTGAGCATAACATCTGCGATCCACTGATGAAAGAACACTTTGATTTTCATCTCTTTCATCTATAACTGGTTCAAACAACAGGTTCAAACAACAAAGTGTATGGCATTATTTATGTGACACATGAAAGGACTGTTTTAAACTTTTATTAAAACATGGCCTAACTTGGTTGTCTATAAAATAACAACTTACATACAGAGGCTTTAAATGATTCCCATGTGCAATAGTACAGTATGTATGAAAACAAACAAGGCCTTTGAATCATTTCTATTTCTAACCAGGCTTATCCAAACTCCCACTAAGGTTGCAGCATTCCCCAGCATGCACTGGACAGAACTGTAGACTACCCTACCGCAGAGTTGTCATCTTGAAAACAACTCTTCCACTATGTTACCCCTGAAATAAAGATTTATATATGAAGAAACACCAAGCTGCTAAATTGAGACCGTGTACCCATTTGGTTTCGAGAGAACCAACACATCCAGTCCAACCAGCAAAGAGAGTCAGTCGGTAGAATTGGATATGGGCATCCATTCTCTCCTTTACACCCTCTTCATGCCTCTTCCCATCAGGCAGGCAAAAATGGTCATCACCATTTTGGGGTTGACCTCTACCAAGTCCTCAGGCAGGGCATAGACCTTGGCGCCAATCTTTCTTGCCATGGAAATGGCATACCTGGTACAGGATAAGGTCAGAATTAACGTCATGCTGGAAAATAATGTATCATGAATGGGTGGTAAAACTACAATGACAGGTGATACAGTATAATTGCATAAAATCCCCTCAAATGATCTGTTATTCAAAATCTGGGTCTTTACTTGGCATTCTTGAGTTTGTCCTCATCTGTCAGGTTGTCTCTTTGAACCAGTTCGAAGTTCACACTCCCCGGTTGGATGGCATCAATTAGGTCCAAAACTGGAATACTCGTATTGAGTGACCTGTCCTGGACAGCAAAAGCAATAAAATATTTACAAGACAAGCTTCGCCCAATGTTGATAAATAATTGTAAGATTTCAAGATGAAAACATATGCAATGGGCTTTTAAAATACAGTCAAACCTCGGTTTTCGAACGTCTCGGTTCTCAACCAATTCGTTTTTTTATGCGTCGGATGACGAATAAATTTCGGTTCTCGAACAAACCGAGCGCACTTGAATGCACCATTTGACTCCTCTCTCCTTCCTTACACGAGGAAGTGATGCTTCCTCGTGTTGCTTTCCATTGTGAGCAGACGTGTTCACTAAACATTTTTATTTTAAAAAGAGCGTGGTTTCGGTTTCCGAACAGCCTTCTGGAACGGATTATGGACGAAAACAGAGGTTTGACTGTACCATCGTATCATCCAACAATTTATTTTACAGTACCCCAAGAAAAAAATGGTCAATCGGGCTCACACATAAAAATCTTATTACCTTGAAGCTTTTGAGAGAAGAAGTCTTGCCGGCTTCAGACAAAGTTTTGTTCACCCATGTGATTATTAAATCCTCTCCTGCAACTGCTCCATCCCCAAGGTCTTCGAGCAAATTTAACGTGTACCTTCATCAGGACCAAAAAGGACATTTGTCAGGCAATGAAATGTGTGGTTTCATTTCGAATTCGATTGAACGACTCCACTCGGATCTATTCTTGCTCATGGGGGCGTCTCATGAAGTTGAACTTTTAAATCACCTTCTCATCAGCTGCCACACCAGCGCGAGAGTGAGAGTCGCATTTCCATCATAGAGGTCCTGTCCTGCAATTCCCACGAGCGAGAAACCAGCTCGCTTCTTTCCCAGCTCCACAGCATAGTTACAGTTTTCTATCTGCCACAGACAAACACACAAACGTAATTTCCCGACCCCCCGCAATGTATGGAAACCCATCACCATGAATAATACGACGCAATTGAACCTTTTTCAGATGGCCTCCCCCTACTGCCTTGAATGGAGGCATGTTGACTCTGTTGTCCCAGTCCACCGGCACCTTACTTTTTTCATATAGTTGCAGAATAGCCATGGCATCCTGGAGATCGCTGTTTTAGACCACAAACACCCAAAAGTTACCGATCCATGTGTCGGTATAGCAACAGAGAACCAAAGTGACTGCTCCAACATGCGGACAAACTGACCCATAGATGTGGTGAACACGTGGACTGACTCCCAGAGAGTTCATCCAGTTCCTGAATGTTCTCTCCTCTCTGGTCTCACCTTGGAAGTACAAGAGAAAGAAAAAGAAAAGGAGAGGGGAAACTTCTCAGGGCAAGCTGGACATGCAGGTAATTCTTGGTTTACCAAGTCCTGATATGTTTCGAGTAGAGCCCTGACTAATGAACCATTCGGCCAATATAATCAGCTGACATGAGGTCTTTTAAAATTGGCCCAAAAATGTGCCTGATTTGATTTTTATTTATTTATTCATTCATTCGCTAACTTAACAGAGTCAGTAAGAATAGCCAATCGCACATGACACTCACAAACAGCCTGCTCATGTCATTACACAGTTCGAAACCTCTGCACTGTGAAGCCGACGTGCTAACCACTGGGCTACTATTTACGCTAATTAACAGTAAAGACATGAAACAAAAGCCTCTCAGTCATTAAGTTAAATCCCAAAACTATTACAAAACAGTCAAATGTTTGGCCTGAAATATCTTTAGTATTGTAATTGTTAAAGGCCAAAAAAAGAGAAGTTATTTTATTCATTATATTATGTTTAAATTCAGCGTCAAATTAATTGCTTATCAGAATTTCATTCTGTTCACTAACAGACTCAGTGGAAAAATGATCCATATCAGTCTGACGCTAGTTTTGTATTACCGTATTTTTATATGACAAGGAAATAAGGACAGTCGTCCATCCATTCATCCATTTTCTGATCCGCTTAACCTCACAAGGGCTGGAGCCTATCCCAGTTGTCTTTGGGCAATAGACAGGGTAGACCCAAACTGGTTGCCAGCCAATCGCAGGGCACACATAGACGAACAAGCATTCGCGCTCACACTCACACATAGGGACATTTTAGAGCGTTCCATTGACCTGCCTCGCATGTTTTTGGAATGTGGGACGAAACCGGAGTACCCGGAGAAAACCCACACAGGCACGGGGAGAACATGCAAATGCCACACAGGAAGGCCGGAGCCAGATTCGAACCCTGGATCTCCGAACTGTGAGGCCGGCGTGATAACCAGTTGACCACCGCGCCACCCTGCCTCAGTTGTTTCAAGATAAATTCATTAAGAAGCAATTTCAGACAATAGCCTGAATTCTTAATTGATTTTTTACGTCGACCCTGGCAAGCCCATATATCCCATGCATTATAAATTGGAAAGTCAAAATGCCGGAGTGTGAGACAGTAGATGTGATTTCTCCTTGCAAATTCCCAAAGTAAAGAAACTATTATAATACACAACTTCACAATTTCCAGCTATCTCCTGTAAAGTATTGATTGGCTGCCAACCAGTTCAAGGTGTACCCCGCCCTCTGCCCGGAGATGGCTGGGATAGGCTCCAGCACGCCCACTTATCTCGAGAGGATAAGCGGATCAGAAAATGAGTGGAAGTTCATATGTGTGAATGTGAAGCAGTGTTGCTGAATGAGTCTCACTCTCAAGATTCCAGTCCTGGTTCTCCGGTTTAGTCAGAGCCGGGTGCTTGTTAAAGAGTGTGGCCACAAAGGCCATGTTGAGCTTTGAGTTTCCGGATACGACATCAGTAGCTGTCACAAACTGTCGACAGCCAAGACGATCGGCTTGTTGCAGCATGAGCTCAGCTCTCTTTGCAAGATCTTTCTCCTGGTGACACACATGTAGGGCTTGTAAAGAGACAGACAACAGTTTCTTTTTTCAAAAGAAGAAACTCTAGTGTGTGACTAGCACAAAGGGAATGAAAGGAGCCGCTTTTGCTGTGACCGCGTCCACAACGGCGCAGTCCTCTCTCTCGCAGAGCTGAACTCACCAGCGCTTGTTTGCGAAATTACCAACATTGGGTCTAATCTGCCACAACGCCAATCACTGTGTAGGATTTATGACAGCCGTGAAAGCAGAGCCCAGTGTATGTATAACATTAATATACGAACACCTTAAATATGTTTGAACATCTAAAAAGAACAATTTTCAGATGATTGCAGCATTTTTTAACAACATTCTTCACATCATTTTTGTTTATCTATGACGCAAGTACGTAGTCTATTAGAAAAAGAATGTTTTACAGACAATATAGATTTTTCATCTTACATAAAGTCCAACCATATCGATTTCAACTCGATCAACGCCCTCTTTGCTGCCATCTGGTGCGATCTGCTCCAGTAGGTGGAAATAAGCCTTCGAGTCCTATACACAGGAACAGAAAAAGGTTCAAATTAAGCTTTGAAAGCCTCAATTAACTCATTCACTCCCAAAGACGTTTTTAAACGACTTTTCAGACTTCGTCTACAATTGGCTGGTACTGAATGAGTTAAAACTGTCTGGCATGACTCAAGATTACAAAATGAAACATGCAGGATTGTTCAGCCTTGGCAGAGGTCAGTGCTCTCGTGAGAATGCCCAAGGCAACGCACGGAATCTACGCACAATCTTTAAACAACTGCAGTGCTAAATCTTGCATACCTTCAATGTTATCTGACCTTAATATCTCCTGAAAAGTTTGTCAGGGTCATGCCAACTTTCTTCAGGTGGAAATTGGCCCAGCGCAGCAACAACTCCTCCGGGCTGAGTTTCATCAACTCCTCCAAACTCTCCCCTTCCTCCAGCAGCGCCGCAATCGCTGTAAGATAAGAAGCGCGACAATGTTTACATCAACTATGAGCATTTTTACACACTAGTTTTCCATATCAGAGGATGGCTGGCTCTAGGTTTCGTGTTCTTTAGAATTTCCATCCAACAATGGAATATGTGGGACGGTATGTCTTTGCATCGGTACCTTCATTACGGCTCAGCTCAATATCTGCAAAAAGTCCGATCTTTATGATTTGCCAGAGAAGTCCAAGGACCAGATGAGGTTTTCCCTCTTTCAGATCTTGAGCTCCAATGTTGACGACTTGGCAGCCGATAGCCGAGGCTGAGTTCAGAGCCAAATTGAGATTCTCCTGTTTGCGAGCGACACAATCCCAGAAAGTGAGAAAATAGTTTTAATTGCACAAGAAAATACGATTATCAGTGCCAATGAGTTTTGCAGCAAATCAGCAACCATATTTTAACAACACAGCACATCATTGCATATGTTGCTCTAAACCAGAGGTTCTTAACCTGGGTTCGATCGAACCCCAGGGGTTCGGTGAGTTGGTCTCAGGGGTGCGACAGAGCCTCTGCCATGGAGTGCAAGACACACGCGACTCAACATGTTAATTAGTTATGGCTTGGCCGTCACTAGCTGCCGATGATCACATGACATTGCTTGTCCAATCAGTGCTGTGGGAAATATAGTTCGCTTCGTAGTCAACGTGTGACTGTCTGTGATAGTACGTCGTTCAATTAAAAAAAAAAAGTATACTTATCCCTTGAAATGTTATTCACTTTTTTTTCTGTTTTTAATAAATGCGTTTTTGAATATCTTGAATTTGTAAAAAAAATAGATATATTTATTTTTCACTCGAAGGGTTTGGTGAATGTGCATATTAACTGGATGGGTTCGGTACCTCGAAAAAGGTTAAGAACCACTGCTCTGAATCTTGTAACTGCTAATGTTGGAAATTTCTAATTCCATATGTTCAAGAGATGTGGATTACTAAAACAATCCCACATCAGGTATTTCCAGGTGTGAATGGTGGTTTCACCATGTCAGCGCTGTGACTGAGAAGCAAATCCTCAAGAATGTATCCTGCCTATCCAGAAAATTAACGGATGGAATGAATCTAATGTGGACACGCCAAATAGCACACATTCGAGCAATTTAGGTTTGAGACACGGCATGTGTATACTTTATGACGGAGATTTACGATATCGGTGCGTGATTTGCACACCTACACCTGCTCAGTAAGTTTACCAAATCTGCTTTCTCATGTTCATGGTACCTTTGTAAATAGCTCAGTTCCCAACACAATGGTAATGGTACATTGATGCTCTTATAAACATAGCAAATCCAAAACAAGCACCCCACCTGTGTAGTGAAGGCAGTGAGTTTCTTTGTATTAATGGTTCGCTCATCAATGGTCTCAGGAACAGATTGGTTGATGAGTTTGCTGCACAAACAAATCACAGGTCCAATATGATATTCTATATTGTTTGAGGGCTCCAAGTTAAGACTGAGTCAAGGCTACAGTCAATAGAACAAAAGAACAATGCAAAGCTTGTACATTAAAAAAAAAAGTCCCTAAATGTATAGACCTGAGGCAACCATCGCTGGCAGAGTACAGTACTGATTCGTTTCTTAGCATTTCCTAATCCAAAGTGAATCAAGTTCTTCTTGTGTCAAACCAAAAAGCCTCCACCAAATTTCATCAAAATCTGCATTTTGACTCTGGCAGTTAACCACCGCTAAATAGTCTCCTTGACCACTTTTGGTGTTGGGAATGACTTTGCACATGACTTTTTCTCATCAGGCATTTAGCCATGAAGTATTTATGTGATGACTATAATGCATACATATGCTTCTATACCTAAATGTCCATTAAAAATTTACCAAAGTACAATGCCGTCTGCCAGTGCTTTGAAGAGAGCTCCGGTCTCAGGGTTGATGGGCAGCACGTGTTTGCAGTCTGGATCCTTCTCCAAAGTAGAGTTGATGTAGTTTGCAAAGGCATAGCGCTCCTGTTCTGGAAGACACGGCTAATTTGTCAACCTCAACTGTTTACGTGTAAATGCTGGCATCCTCATAGACTTGAGTAAAGTGTGCTTTTTTGACACAAGAAAAGAGTTTTGAGCGGGATGCTGGAATTAGAAAATATTGGCATTCTACCGCAAAATGTGTTTGTGGAGACACGGTTTTTCTTCTGGCTTAAACATGAACATAATTAGGCTTTTCAATGAGATAAAACTCGTGAACTCAGTCTGCAGGTGTCTGTGTACATCTCCCCCCGTCCCCGTCTCTCCACTAAACATGGCAACTTAGTGACTCTTAGTAAATAGCTAGACAAGGCTGTGAAACCACAGACTCCATTAATAAAAAACCTTGTGGGTTAAGCATCATGCTAGAAAGCGTTTTAGGGAGTGTCACTTGAATCGACAGCACCCACGCCAGTTTTTTGTATGGGTACTATAATGGACTTTCCATTGTGGTTAATTTTTCACCAAACCTTATCAGGGAATGCGCGGACATTCCTACATGTCGGTTTTGAGGAGGAGGAGAAGGCGGGGGTTCGCTCAACTCAACTGTATTTATGTAGCACTTTAAAACATCCACCGCTGTATACAAATTACTGTACATGGAGCAAAATAATTCAAACAACAACAACAAATAAAACAATACATTTATAATGACGACAGTAGAAGGCACAAAAACAGTAAGACTAAAAATCAAGTCTAATGCAGAGTCAAAGGCCAAAAAATAAAAATTAGTTTTAATACGAGTTTAAATCAGGGTGGCCCAGTGGTCGACTGGTTATCACATCCACCTCACAGTGCAGAGGTGCAGGGTTCGATTCCGGCTCCAGCCTTCCAGTGTGGAGTTTGTGTGTTCTCCCCGTGCCTATGTGGGGTTTCTTCGGGTACTCTGGTTTCTTCCCACATTCCCAAAATACCCCACATCAGTCTGACACTAGTTTTGTGTTACTTTTATATGACAAGGAAATAAGGATTGATTTTACTCCAGTTGTCCATCCATCAATCTGTCCATTTTCTAATCCACTTATCCTCACAAGGGTCGCGGGGCGTGCTGGAGTTCATGCCAGCAGACTTCGGGCATTAGGCAGGGTACACCCTTTGACCTTTCCCAGTCAATCACAGGGCACACATCGCCGAACCACCATTCGCGCTCACAATCAGACCAAGGGACAATTGCGAGTGTTCAATCAACCTGCCGTGCATGTTTTTGGAGTGTGAGAGGAAACCAGAGTATCTGGAGAAAACCCACGTAGGCACGGGGAGAACATGAAAACTCCATACAGGAAGGCCGGAGCCGGAATCAAACCCTGTGCTAACAAGTCAAAGACCATGTCGCCCTTGATGATTGTCAAGGAAAGTTTTTCATTTTGGACAGATAAATGTTGGTGCAAGAGACTTTTTTCAATTCTTACCAGAGATTGAATGTTGAGTTCCTTCACTTGAGATTTCACTGGTGCCCCCGATGGCAACAATACCTTCCTTCTTGTTGAGAGCCTTTCTGAACCCTTTGGCGATGCGGTCGTCCTTCATATCCTTAAAAATCTGAACAAATGCACAAAAACACACAAGTACTAAAATAAAACTTGACTCTTCTCTTTAGATAATTCGCCATTATGCAGCAATGTTCATTGACAATGGAATACAGGTATTTGGAAGGCAGCTTTACAAGATATCGTAATATGATTGTGAAGAGTGTTATATGATTTTTAGTTGCGTGGCAGATTTCCTCATTCAGTTAGTTAGTTAGTTAGTTAGTGTTACCTACAGCGGCGAACTCTTCAAGGCTGATGTGGCTGTCTTTGTCCCTGTCAAGTTTCTGGATGAGCTCACGAATCTGGTAACCAGGTAAAGGACAATTGACCTCACGGAAGAGATCACCAAGCTCCTTGATGCAGATGTACCCATTGCCGTCCACGTCTATAGACAGCGGATGAAGTAGATAGTGAGAAGAGAAAGCATGAGTGAAAATGCGTTCAGACACTTTTGTTCTTGGCTTTCTTGTTTTTTTTTGTGGGGGGAAGTTTGACTCTTTAGTTTCAAAATGTTGTTTTTTTTATGTATGGAGTTTTGACTACTGAGATTAAATAACCTTGAGTTGAGAGGCTTTGCCAGAGAGACTGCATTCCCATTCTGAACCAGGGCAACAATCGTTCTATTTTATTCACACTGGTGTAATGTATCAAAACCTGCTGCTGAGTAGCTTTTTGTACATATTCTGCTGCCAATCGTCTGCACTAATCTCACATCTGATGTCATGTGTTCTACAAATTTAGTTGTACGCAGGAGTGGCAAAATAAAAGCCATTTTTGGAAAAATAACATCAAGTGGCATCCGGTTTGGAGTTACCCAAAAGCATTGTTTGGGAAACAGCAAATGCGGAAGAACATTTGAGGACAGATGAGAACAAAATGGAAGATGGTGGCCTCAATGAAAGATGCAATGTCTGGCACAAAATGAATACTGCACATTTTCCTGAATGCACCACCGTGAAACATGAGGGTGACAGCATCATACTTTTCTTCAGCAGGGACAGTGAAGGAAAAACGTTTGAGTTTAAAATTCAGTTCACATTTGGTCAAAGCCCAGACTTCAATGGCATTGAGAATCCACGGCAAGACTTAAAAACTGCTGTTCACAAATGCTCTCTTCTAATCTGACTGAGCGTCCCTCAAACTATTTTGCAGCCTCGAAATGCGCAACCCTGCTACTGACATACAGTATCATCGTAGACTTGTACTGTAGGTGTTTGGTCCATAGCTAACCTAAAATTTATGGCTGCAACAATCTGTGACTCAAGCTCCTGTGGAGCCAATTTGTGCTTGTCCTTGATGTCTTGTCTTCCACCTTTGTCTTGTTAGTCTGAATGCATGCAATTCCTACTTACCTACTAAATGATTTACTCACCTACTTTCTGGAAGCCCTCTCTGATCTCCTCCATTTCCTCAGGGCTTATCTGCTGCGACATTGTGACCCCTGACAGAGAGGCCATAGGGAAGGAAGCAGTGGGTAGATTTACGTAGATTGGCATAGATGTGAGCATGGTGTGTCTTGTGGTGGGGAATGCAAAATAGTTGAACTCCATAGCATCTATCCTACTTGTCCTCTTCAGGTTCACGGGTGAAGCCTATCCCAGGTTGTGACGATTGCATTTAGGTCTGTATGTGTTTTTACTTCCACCAGATGGCACTGCTTCAGGAGGAACATATTTTCAATGATTTTTTTTGGTACTCTCGGCATTTGCATTTCGTTTATATATATATATATATATATATATATATATATATATATATAAACTAAACGAAATAAAATGACTTTGATATTTGTAATATGGATTTTTCCTCTAGTTGCTGAAACGTCATAAAGTCAAATTAGCACATGGACCTAACTAACTCGGGTATTTCATGTTCTCAGATTGTCTCCATCTCACAATGCGTATCCATTAACTCCAATTTCATCCGGATACAGGGACAGTACACACATTCTCACGCATTCGCACTCACGTTGACGATGACAAAACAGTTTATCAGGGTATGATTCAGTGAAAAACTCTTACTGTACCTTAGAATATAGATTAAACGCTGTGATTGAGCTAATCTATTTTGCACGATATGAGTGTGTAAAATCACAAATCATAAATTCGGGGCAGCCAACATGTATAGTGGTTGAAGTGAATACATAACCAACAAACAATGTATAATTAAATACCGCTTTGGTTTTGCATCACCCTGGACTGGACGGTAAAATAAAGAGGTGCAACGTGTCATATCACAGGCATGAATGGTTGGAGAAGAAAGCTTCAGCCCCTACCTGAAGTCCACCAAGTGATTGAGTAAAATCGAATTCCCCTCTGGAAGACAAGTCCTCGTTGTGTCTGCGTCGGGAAGCTCTTGGTTTTCTTCAGACACCGCCCGGCGAGAACTATAACTCCGCCCATCCGCGACACCCTTTGATTGTAATCGAACCACGCCCTCCCACCTTATTTCTCGCATCAGCAGCAGTCTATGACTGTGACCTCTCCAGGAAAGCTTCAACGGTACGTCGCCACGTTTGGAAGCAAAGTTTCCTTTAAAAAAATAAATAAATACAAAAGATTAAGAATACACTCATTGTCTTTGAGGATTCATTTTTTTCTGACGAGTTTTATTTTTTTCCCCATACATTGGTAAACAGACACGATAAGTCTCCTTTTGTTTCAACTCTAACATTGACGACTTTATTTGAATAAAATCACAGGCTTAATCATGATGTCACTTACATCTTGAAATTCTATGGGTAAAACAAATAAAAAACATGCAACTTAATTGTACTTTGACTTACAATTTTTTATTTAAAGGGGAAGTCAACCACCCAAATGTCTTGAAAATAATAATTTTTATACAGCATTAGTATTCTAAACACGGCATTCCGATTAATATTGTGTCTGTGGAGTATGAGTTAAGCAGCAAAAAGCAATGTTTTTAAAATCCATTTTAGGGGGCGGCCATTTTCCCACTTTCTGTCGACTGAAAATGATATCAAGGTTGCTCAGGGCTAAGGTCATAAGTTAAAAACTAATCACGGCTCGCCTCTTTTCTGAAGCTGAGCCATGATTGGTTGTGACCTGAGCAACTGTGACGCCATTTTCAGTCGACAGAAAGTGTCAAAATGACCCCCGATGGACAAAAACAGATTTTATTATTGAACTCATTCTCTGCAAACATATTATAATAATATTAATCACACGCCGCTTTTTAGACTAGTAGGGCTACACAGAACATTATATTGGAAAGAAAAAAATTGGGGTTAACGTTCCTTTAAAGGAATATGCAAATATTTTCATGTAGAATTACAAATTCAATTTCAAAATTGGAGCAGTGATGAGTGATTTAGTTTATTGGCCATGTAAAAGTGAGTGAAATTATGGTACTGCTGATTTGTAGTTTTGTATTTTCCTTCACAAACAGTGATTACTTCCTAGGTTGATCCTGCATAAATCGACTGTGTTGCCTTTTACTGTATTACCAGTACCCATTTGCTGTATCAAAGTTCGTCATTTGCACAGCCACTATATGGCAGATTTTTGTCACAAATATCCAGTTGTCTGTAGCGGAAATTCCCGCTGTATTGGAATCTGTAGTTTAAAACAAAATTTTTTTGGCTTGGTACAGGAAAGGAGGGCCACAGTCACTGATACATGTTTAAAATCAAACATGGCTTTCTTGTGCAACAATATTAAATGTGTAATAGCTAAAGTATTTGTCGACCGGGTTCTAAATAACACACAGTTTCAAGACAGTTACTATAAAGTGACATTGTGTTAATCTTCTTTGACTGTACCATGGGCTTGCAAGGTCTCCCTGCTCCTTCTACCAGTCTCTACATGCATGAATTCCTCATCCCTACGCTCCTCATACCTTCCCAAGCAAGCCCTTTCCCTATTCGATCTCCTCCCTATGCCCCCACCAACCTCGCCAGCGATGTGCTGAATCTTGTCAGAGTAAATTCCTCTTCTGTGGCAGATTCCCGCGAAACAGTTTTGAGAAGGCCTTATTTTGTACATTTTTGCTTTTAAGTTGGTGGGTTTCACCCCATTATTGGAAACATGTTTCTTGCACAAATTTGTCCAATGCGCTCATGACACTTAAAAATGTTCCTTGCTGCTCAAAAAGTAAGCACTCATTTGTGTCCTTGAAAATACAATCAAACTCAATCATTCATATTCTGTTCGGTCATTCAAGCACATGGCAGCTCTGATTATTGCAGTTGTTACCATGGAATTAATCTAATAGCATCATTGCCAGTGAACGTTTTCAGATGACATGAAAACACAAGAAATTCAACAAACAAGAGCCAGTAGCCTCGATTACCACACCTAGTGACTGACAATCCCCACAAAAAAAACCACCCTCTTTTCTTTCTTTCTTTTTTTTAAAAAAATTGACATTGTGAAATATGTTGAAAAGGCTTGGATAATTATGCTAATAGGCTACAGGCTGCAGCTCATCCGCTTACCTAACAGGGAGTTGGGCTATCGAAAATGGATGGATGGCATTCAAGCACAATTGCTGTTTGGCTTCATCTGCCTGTCTTCTTCCACTGATGTGCTTTTAAATCTTGTTTCACATGACCTTTTCCATCGCTCCAGAGTGCAAATGTTACGCTTCAGAGCAGCGCTTGTTCCCATTAACTTTATGATTTTTCTTAAGGCAATGCCGTTGTTTTGTCCCAATTGTTTCATTTCTCGATGCGTTCTATGATGCCCTTACTTTGATCTTGTTTGGCAGTGAGTTCTGTTGTTTATAATCAACCTCCAATCATGATTTTTCAAGAATTTACTCTGGTATTCCAGGCGCCAAAGTGATGTCTGAACAGTCTGCGCCACATTTAAAATTTGCATTTGCCCAGTTTATACAAATGAAGCGGCCAAAAGTTTATGTGAGATTTTATCTAAGTGCCGTTTGGGCTCTTTTCAGGACAGAGAACATCTTTAAAACACACACTTACATGATTTAGTAATCAAATGTATATGGACACAGAAAAGTCAACAGCTGTCGTTATTGTCGACTAAAATTAAGACTCCCATGAATGGTAATGGATGTTAAAAGCAGCACATGACTACCTGTGTGTGTGTGTGTGAGCTAAATAAAGAAAATTATTGTTTATTTGTATATCCAACGATAACATAATCCAAACATGAGTGCACAGATCAAGTGATATGTGCGAATGTATTTATTTTCCCTCAAATAAAATGTGATCATTGTCTGCTTCTTAAAGGGGACATATTACGGGAGACTGTTCAAAAAAATGAATATTGGGACATCAACAAAATCATCATCTCTTTGTCTCTAAACACCCTGACTTTGGATTTGTAATGAAACTGTACTTTAACTGCAGACTTTCAACTTTAATTTGAGGGTTTGCATCGAAATCAGGTAAATGTAATACAGTAAATAAAAAGGTAATCCGAGAGAGGCTCAGAGTCGCTTCTCCTCCACATTGAGAGGAACCAGATGAGGTGGTTCGGGCATCTAATTAGGATGCATCCTGAATGCCTCCCTGGTGAGGTGTTCCGGGCATGTCCCACCGGCAGGAGGCCCTGGGGATGACCCAGGACACGCTGGAGAGACTATGTCACCCAGCTGGCCTGGGAATGCCTCGGGAAGAGATAGAAGAAGTGGCTGGGGAGAGGGAATTCTGGGCTTCCCTGCCAAAGCTGCTTCCTCCTCGACCCGACCTGGTTAAGCGGTAGAAGATGGATGGATGGATGGAAAAATGTTAGCTGGAGACGAGTTTATACATATACAGTATATTCAAAGCTTAATAGTGTTACAAACATGTATGATGGCATAATTGGACAGACAATCAGTATGTTTTTGTTTTGGGGGGGATTTAGCATTGAGCATTAAAATATATTAAGATACTCTTCAGTATATTGGATCAATAGAAAAAGCAACATTCATATGGGCATACAGTACTTTGACCTTAATTAAAATGCAATTTTTGTCATACGTCGACTTGGGAAGTGCACGGTCCTATGTAGCCCCACTGGGTAGCATTGATAACAAATTGTGGTGCCACAATGACTTTTGTAACTTGTGTGGGTCCACTGATCATAAATTGCAATCACATCATATTTATTATCCTTTTCCACGCAAAAATTCCCACCTGCATTTTTGTGCTTCTTTATCTCCCCTTTCCCTTCCTCGGTTTCAGGAAGTGACTTTTACAAATAGCTAATCTCGTTCCCTTTTGTTTACTCTTGAGTCCCGCTAACACGGAGAGAACATCAACACGTGGGAGAGGTATTAAAAGCGCAGGAGGATGTGGCATCACATCCTGTGTTTGTGCGACCCTCCGTGCGCTGTGCACTGCAGTCAAGAACAAAGGAATGTTGGTCAAACCGACCATTTATGCGATCTTGCCAGTAGAGTTGCGAGTAGGGCCTCCCCCCCACGCCCACACCCACACACACTTTACTTCCTGTTTGGCCCAAAACGTAGTTTGACACACTGTAGAGCGCAACGCTGCATCCGTCTCAAAAATGCCAGGCTGCCAGCGCCCTCACAGTCGACCGCATGCCCTTATTTGGTTGTGCCGTCAGCTCGGTTCCTGATTGGTGCATGACGGAAGCCATCAGGTTTGAGACTCACACCTGTGTGCCCACGCGCACACACATCCGCCCGAGCTTTTGTCAACTTTGTGTGCTGATGAGCAGCTGGACTCGCTATTCTATAGGACACAACAGATGTCTTCATGCTCGAAGGACAGCACATGCAACATTTACGTAAACTTTTTAGTGCATGCAATTTAAGGGACATCAGGGAATGTAGGCACCAACATTTTTCAAAAAAGACCATTTTAAATGTTTTCAAGCAATAATATGATTCATCAGCTGTACACTTTTTGCACGCTATATTGGCACATGGTTACAAACAAGTACTCAGGCACCTGAGAAACACTTTTAAAAATATTCTAAATACATACTTTACAGTTAAAATATAAATTACAGTATTTGAAGACTAAGGCATTTTAGTATTAATGTACTCTAACGGCAACATCAGAGTTCCATATCAATACTAATGTTACAGTTGTTGGTGGATTGCACGCTAGCTGTGGTGGCTGCTATGGCAACTGGTCGAGATCAAATTTAGCTATACAGTACAATAAAAAGTAAACGGGAAAAAAAGAACAGATTTGTTGTGAATATGTTTCACTGATAATATGGAGAACATGGTTGCGTTGGTTTTAGTGAAAGAGAAAAAATAGGAAAAACGTGATGAGGACATACTTGAAATCCTAATACCAGTTTGAAATCCTAACCCTAGTTTTAAACCAAACTTTGAAGCCCGGGCGGCCCGGCAGTCCAGTGGTTAGCACGTCGGCTTCACAGTGCAGAGGTACCGGGTTCGATCCCAGCTCCGGCCTCCCTGTGTGGAGTTTGCATGTTCTCCCCGGGCTTGCGTGGGTTTTCTCCGGGTGCTCCGGTTTCCTCCCACATTCCAAAAAAATGCATGGCAGGCTCATTGGGCACTCTGAATTGTCCCTAGGTATGAGTGTGAGCGTGGATGGTTGTTCGTCTCTGTGTGCCCTGCGATTGGCTGGCAACCAATTCAGGGTGTCCCCCGCCTACTGCCCGAAGACTGCTGGGATAGGCTCCAGCGCCCCCTGCGACCCTAGTGAGGATGAAGCGGTTCGGAAAATGGATGGATGGATGGACTTTGAAGCCCTGTCCCAATTGAAACCCTTATTTGAATCCTTAACCCTATTTTGAAACAAACCAAACAAACACATACATATTCAAATACATATTTAAACATTTAAATCATTTTATTTTTCATATGTATGTTGGTCATCAAGTGGGAGGGGGAAAAATCCTCTGATTTTGGAACTACGCAGCTTTGACACAGTGCTGCTTGCTTTGAAAGCAACAGAAACGAAGGAACACACCAACGACATTTATTCCGACATTCTGCAGGAAATAGCTAATCTCTATTTTCAGGAAGTTGGTCTGTTATCGGGAAGAAAGAGTTGGGCCTTTACATTTATTATGACAAAACACATATTTGAATCAGTTAAGCACAGCGCAAAAACATATGCACTTAGAACACTTTATTTGTGATACTCACTTTTATTTTTTACTATTCAGCATACAACGCCAAAACGTAGTCATTTGAGAGGAAATGGTGGCCTCTGGCGGACAAATAAAACATCACAATTTAAGTACTGTACATCTTTGTCCACAAATGAGGCACAGATTGCCATTGCCCCATTTTTTTTTTACATGGATACGTAGCTGGTATACTCTTGTTTTCACTAAATAATTGATTGTAGGAGTCAGTTTTTCATAATTAATGCTGACCCATTTCTTCAGTCTGTGGGCTCTGTGACACTCTCCAGCTCAGACAATATGATTCTGGATAGAAGAAAATAACAACTTCATTTTCTCAATGAAAACCCTAAAATGTGTATATTTTAAATATTTTTCACTGCCCTCCTCACCTTTGCTCCTCACTCAAATTAAACTCAGTTAACGTCAGCTTTGCCAGTTTCGGTGTCGCCTGCAGACAAAAGGCAGCCGACAGCTGAACAAGCTGGACGGCTCTTTGGGCAGAGCCCTCGCTCCGGCACACGGACAGGAAGTCCTCCAACAGCTCATTGCTGATGAATTACAGAGCAGAAAACAAAATTTGATAGAAACATCAAATGGTAGACATAGCCTGTAATCTGTCTGATTTCTATAGTTCCCTTTTTCCTGCTTGTGGCAAAATAAATAGTGTTGCCGTTTGACATCTGATTGAGCTTTACTACAGCCGGAGTCAGACAGTTTTGTTATTTATGGAGAAAAGAAGTTGAATGCAATCATTTGCCACTAGGTCACTTACGAAGGAACCCTGTTCTGTTCTTTGAAAACCTGGAGCATCTCCCTGCAGAGAACAGAGATGCGACTGGTAAATTAAGTTTCTCTTGAAATTTACGCTTGAGGGATTGTTACCAGCACAATAAATAAGAGAAAGAGAAACACAGTGCGTCTCTCACCAAGCCTCTGGGATCTTGTTGGCTCGCAGCAGGAGGGAAGTAACATGTGAGAGGGTGGTGTTGCTCCACTCCAGACTGCTCCTACTTCTGTTGCGATCAAATACACTCTTTACATCGAGTGCACACGCAGCAAAAGACTCTTGGACCTTTAGCACATAAAAAAAAAAATGATATTATTAATTATTATTATTAGTGGACATGTTAAAAACGGAAATCATCATGTCTACACCGGATACCATCTTGACTGACCTCAGCACTGTGTTTATCTCTGGCCATTAAGTTGAGGAGCTCCTCAATCAGTTCGAGTTTATTGTCATGACCCAGAGATCGGATATCTAGAAAGACAGAAGTTCCAATCTGGTCAAATTTCATCTAATTATTTATTTTTAGCATAATCCAAAATGAAATCTCTCTGTTCAGGGTCAGTGTGCCAGGCCAGACGCATTAAGTGACCAATATATTAAAACAGATAATACAGGACAACAGTAATATAATCTCTGAGCAACCTTTCCATATAGTAGGTAGCATGTCCAAGCGACTGTCTGTGTCCAGAGCCTGCAGGAGGTCTCTCAGTCCTTGGGAGTTTGGGTAATACACCTAGAATGATCAATGTGTCAGTGTTGGCAAATGCAACTTTCCAGTTTCACAAAGAAATAGACTGATGCCTTATGAGAGCAACACAAAAGTATCCACCGCAAAACCTGTCCACAACTTCAAATGTCTTCACTAATTGTTTAATGAGTGAGTTCTTAAACATACGTTTAAAAACATTTTTTTTCCCCTTCACATCTAATATTGTTTCAAAGGTAATAAATATGTCCGGGTTTGTAAAATGTTAACATGTCCAGCCATGAAAAGTACATCGGACATTCCTACTCATGAACTGGGGGTGAATCTTTGTACCACAACAAGATGAAAACATTCAGAGGTCATCCAATTTCAGTCCATTGTAAATGTTAAACGTCAATTGGGGATAGCACTGTGGCCTCGTGATTAGAAAATCTATCTGATGGTGGTCAGAGCGAATGATATAAGATCTTAATAAACACAATTTAGCACATTCTAGCCCCACAGATACAGTATAGAGATGCACTCACCGAGGGAATGAGCTCTTTAAACCACTTCAGCACCACATCAATGTGTTCCATCATACACAACAGGCTGAAGAAGCGACCACTAAAGAGGAAACAGGGAAAGACCACGTTAATATTTTTGCTACTGTATAAACAGTCATGCTAGGCTTGGAATACAGTTTCTGTGCAAACACAATTGCATCCAGTAGCATAAGCAGCTCGCTCATGAGGACATCTCTTACTAATAAACACTCCGGTGGTAAGAATCACCCAGAAGCCTCCAGTTCTCCCCCACCTCTACCAGATTTTGGATTTTATATCCAAGATCTAGGTCTTTATAATCCAGACACTGCAATGATAAATGTGGGGGAAAACAAAAACAGAAACAACACACACACACACACACACACACACACACACACACAAAACAACACAGTTAAATTCTAATGGAGATGTCATTTAAATACAATTTACGAACAGCAGATAGGATAATATCTAACATTGTTATTAAAACAAATACTCTGAGTGGCAAATATTCGTGTTCAAGAATTTGTGTTAAAGAAATGCATTACAAAAAACAAGTGACTTACAATCCTCATGGCACTGGAGAAGAATAGAACTGATGAGAAAAAGACAAAAATGCAGACTTGAAATTACTGGGAATCAATTCTCCACTTTGTTAATGAGATACATATAACACAAAATAGTTTTGTAGACAATTTGGCAATTAAACACGTGCACACACACACACGCACACACACACACACACACACACACACACGCACACACACGAATTACGTACCGTCACCAGGGTCCTGGCAGGTGAAGCTTTTCCCTGCCAACTCTGACATCACTTCCTGCAAAATGTCAGTGTTGCCTTGGCCAGCTGATGCTAAATGACAAAACATTGTCTTATGACAGGAGCACCGTAGTCACAAGAGCCAGCAAAATTGGATGAGGAAAACTCTTTGACTGGTTTGGAACATTTGAAGCACTGATTCACCTTTGGCATGCTAATCACCAGTTCACAACCTCCTTTTTGGGTGAGTAACATGTATTTTATTCTCCGAGGGAGACATTATAATATAATGATAATTTCATATCATATGATTAGAGAGAAACAAATTAATGACTGTGCTCACCTGCTTTGTAAAATATAGCCAGTACATGGTCAAAGGTGGCCAGACTGGGAGCTACACAAGCAAACAAATAACATGACATTACACCACAAGCAGGAGAAATGCTTCGTTAAAAAAGTGTGTCTTTGGAATTACCTATCCGGAGAGCCGTCATCTCGCTCAGAGTTTGTAATGCCAACGTTCTGGCGAAAGAGCCACAGCGTCTCAAGGCTTTGAGAACACTGTTAAAGGTTTGCAGGTTGGCCTGGATTTTCTGTTGACTCATCTGGTTTAAAATCTCCTACAAACAAAAACAACATGAACGAGAGAGAAGATGAAGATGGACGATGAGACGGTAATATTTGCCAGGTTGTCTGAAGCCTTACAGTAATGAGGTCCCATCTTTCGATGTATTTGTCTCTGACTTCTGGAACAGCTGAGATCAAGGCGTTGAAAATGTGGACGTCAGCTGGAAAGAGAGCCGAAGGTTGGTGGCTGCTTGGAGATGACTAATAACTACGATAATGCAATGTGTTCCATAACTGAAAAGGTTATTTATATTCAACTGTAACATTTATCTCTCATAGACTCAAGCACGCCCATGACCCTTGTGTGGATAAGCGGATGAGATAAAGGAGGATGGACTGATATTCATCTCTTTGGAACCACATCATGATTAGACTAAAACTAGAATCAAATCAAGATTTTGTTCCATTTTAACTTCTCAAAGTAACGTCGAATGTTCTAACCATTTAGTTTGAGCTACGTCGAGCAACTTACCAGTCAGTCTGTTGTTGAGCAGGTCTGTGTACACGCTGAACGCCTTTGCATAGGCTCCGTGCTAAAGACACATACAAGTGCAAAATGCAAGTATCCCTGATACAGTCACGTTTTAACAGACATAAACCAACCTGCCACAACAATATGGCGCCATAAATAATATCCTGCCAGTCAATACTACAGAATGTATCCAGGATTTTTCCTGCGTTCAAAACTTCGTGGCGGCCGCCCCCAGCCAGAGCAATTGATATCGCTCGACTGAATATGAAATATTACCACGCGCCGCATGTCTCGTGTGTTCACCGCGTTTGTTTGCGGGAGTGAGTGACTTCACTTTGCTCCAAACGGACAAGAGGAGCACTCGTCCTCCATCCCAAAACGTTTACACATCACCAGTCAGTCTGGTGACCGACGTAGGCTGTGTTGGCAACTAAACGCTATCTTGGTTGACACTTGAACAGCTGTAAACAATTCAATCCAGCCGGATAAGAAAGTTGGCTATGTTTTATTTCCCTCGGTCCCATCCCACACCACGTGCCGGACCCGTCTCCGAGGGCGGGCCATCGGGGGCCGTGCCCGCCCATCAAGATGTCATTTGAAGTATGCCTTTCGAAAAGTAAACTTTTATATTTAGTTTTCATTTCATCATAGACATTCCTGTTTTGTGAAATGCTAATGTTGAGTTGCTTATAACTAAGACATCAAAATATAAAGAAACATCGATGTCATTTTTGTTTGATTGATGGCCTAGCTTATCTGCAACAGCCACTCATAGCGTTATTGAAAATAAGGTTCGGTACGCAGGCGTATATCGTTAAATTAATAATTTCTGAAAATGTCAACCAAAACTGAACACTTTTTTTTTTTTTTAATCAATAAGATTTGACATACAAGTAGTGTACCGCTTGCCTTTTGCATTGGAGAGCATTACATTGTGACAATTTTATGGTTGGTCCATGTGTCTCGTGCAGTAATACTTGTCTAAGCAATAAACCGTTCCTGGTACACGTGAAAGCCTACCTTCACCATCCCTCTGATGAGAGCAGAGTAACATCGGGTATCTTTCTCTGGCAGTAGGTCAAATATTCTTTCTGCATTGTTATTTCCTTTCCAGGTAAACTTGAGCAAGTCTGAGGGGCGACGAACTTTCCCTTTCCACTTCTTCACGTCATTTACAGATTCCTCCTGAAAAAGGAAACATATCAAGAGCTGAGCTAAGATATTAACCTGGATCAATTTGATTGTTCTCATTTACATTTTCAGATAAAGCTGTCCGTCTTAAACATTTTTTTTTTAAATTTGGTGACATTTTGTTGTAGTATAATAAGGGTCTTCCATTTGTTGTCCAATGTTGTCACAGAGAGGACTGAATCAGCAGTGACTCACCATGTCCTCTGTCTGTGGCCCATCCTCTTGGACAGGGTCTCTGTCACAAAAGAGACAAATCAAGTCTAACAGGTTGTGGGTTGTCTCCATGGACACAGACGTCCCTGGAAAATAGAGTTGAGGCTATAAATTTGCACAAACAAATAATACTGCACATAGGATGCACACTTGGTGAGGGTATTTGCATGTTCATCGTTCACCCCCCCCGCAATATTGTACACTTTTTTTGTGGAACATGTACGTCTATTGCAGAAATCCCCAATACATTTGCAGAAATCTGCCGTTTAAAAAAAAAAAAATGGGTTCCTCAAATGTAAAGACCTTCTGTGAGGAAAAGGAAAGCAGTCACCATCGCACTTTTCAGTGTGGAAAAGTTAAATGAGGGAAAGACAAACATTTTTTCCCCAGTAACAGTGAGTCTAGAAGAGTGGCTCTTAACGTTCTTAGAGGTATCAAACCCAACCAGTTAATATGCACATTCACCAAACCCTTCATTAGTGGGGGGGGGGGGGAAAAAAAAAATATATATATACTGTATATATTACAAATTCAAGATATTAAAAACGCATTTATTAAAAACAGTAAAAAGGTCAATAAAATGACATGGCATAAGTATAGGTTTTTAAAATGTATGAAGTACTATCACGACAGTCACTTGTTGAGTATGAAGCGAACAAAATTTCCCACAGCAATGAATGGACAAGCAATGTCATGTGATCATCTGCAGCCAGTGATGGCCCACCGGGCGTGTCATAACTAATTGACATTTTGAGTCGGGTGTGTCTTAACCTAAACGGCAGAGGATCCATCGAACCCCTGAGACCGATTCACCGAACCCCTGGGGTTCGACTAAACCCAGGTTTAGAATCACTGGTCTAGAGGATATCCATCGCTATTGCATATTGCACTTACCGGCTTGCAGCAGTTGATCGTACATGTCGACAGCAGCCTTAACTTTTCTCAAGCTGATCCTTTCCTTCAGTGCCTCTTCACTCACTTCTTCAAGGCGCAGTGATATCGTGTCTGGCATCAGACACTACATACACGAAGTAAACACATGCATTCCATTTACACTGACAATCCAGTATTATATTTCACTTTTCATTACTATAGACATAAGTCTATATTA
This sequence comes from Hippocampus abdominalis, assembly GCA_018466805.1. NCBI lineage: Eukaryota > Metazoa > Chordata > Actinopteri > Syngnathiformes > Syngnathidae > Hippocampus > Hippocampus abdominalis. Next base: position 5,242,892 of record CM031695.1, on the reverse strand, counting down.
ATTGTACAATGTGTGTCTCTTACAGGTATATGCGGTTCAGCAAAATCTTTGGTGAAGAACTTTGGGTAATTATTGACAAAGTATTTAGCTGCAGATCTGCCAGACTCTTGAGAGAGAGAATACAGCTTCTGCAAGGCAGAGCGAGAGAGTAAGAGAGATAGCGACAGAGAGAGACAGTGAATATTCAGATGTTGCAGGGTACATTTGTCCCCAGTTTTATCATTGAAGAAATACACCAAAGGTAAGATAGAGACCAAAAGTGTGATGACGTCAAAGACCGATCAGAGGTTGAACAAAAACAAAAACAGTGAAGGTTTGTGTAAGAGTGTAAATGTTTCTCACAAACTCAGCAGCGTTCCTCGGGGAGAGGTAAGGATCATCCTGGAATTGGTAGGGATAAGCTGTATGATCCTGGTGGAAAAAAAAGAAACATTTATGTTAACATTTGGAATGTGCAATATAGAAGAATCACTATCTTTGTTGTAACTAACTTCACCAAAAAGATTTCACTCCACGGAACACAATCACACTTGTGAAGAGCATACTAAAAGCAGGGTTGACTTTTTTGCCCGAGGAGCTCCCACCCCAGTGTTTCATTCTGCCACAGCTGTACTTAGCAAATATGAATGAATAGACACAGAAAGAAACAATAGGGGAACTCACTCTGCGCACGGTCACAGCCAAGGCCTCCATTACTGATTCTCTGCTCCTTTTTTCCAGTGAAAAAAATATAACAGCAGTTATTATTTCAAATGACATGACATATAAAAATAAATGTGGTCATTAAAGCTGTAAGAAAATCGACTGTTGTGTGAACCGTTTGTGGAGTCAAATTAAAATATTAAATTGAAATAATCAACATTCACTTTATGTTCTTAAAACACATACCTCACTAAGAAATAAAAACATGGAAATGCAGAAATTGTTTTTGTGGTATTACTTTAAACAGACTTTATTATTATTATATTATTATTATGTGACTTTGAAGAACATCAGAAGTCAGAACACATTCTACAGTCAATTCATGCAGAAATATATGTCATTCCAAAGAGTTCACATAATATTTCTTGCAACTGTATAATTATGGAAATACACCTGCACTACCAGTTTGAATTTGAACCATTTGCACTGAATTACTTCACTACCTAATTTCTTGAAGTAAATTTTTTTCCATCAAAAGGTGTACACGTTTCAGCTTCAAAAAATCTAAATTCAGTGTCCAATTCAGCTTCAATTTCAAATTCAAGTATTCTGCATCTTTAGCTTCAAATCCAACATTTGTTCAAATGCCACTTCTCGGCCAGCTAGGCAAAAGTGGCCGAAGCAAGCACTCATTCAAGGGCCAGCAAATTTTTAGCACCCTCTAATTGTAGATAATTCATACAGCAGCAAAAAGTTAATTAGGTTTTTCACCTCCAAGATGCCAGCTCCCGAGATTGAATCTACAACGCACTGAATGGGCTTTTAAGATGAATTGGACACAGAATTCTGAAGAAACTGAATACGTACTACATAATGTAATGATTAAAAAAATGAATGACTGAGGAAAAAAATCTGTTAGAAAATGTTATTAGTTAGCTATTAAAATTCAAACTCTGATGGTATAGATACTGTATATGTCTTCCCTATAAAATAAAGATACAAACACATACCATACTTTCTTTCTGGGTACGGTGATTGTCTCTGAGGAGTCTGCGACAAAAAAAAAAGGTCAAACTTAAAACACACACAAAAAAGGTACATTAAAAACAAGGACAGAAAGACAAAATGTACACACATTCAATTCAAATAAATGTAAGATAAATAGATAACAAATATAAGTTGTGTAAGCTCCATTTAGAATAACATTTGCATCCAACATTGTTAAAGGCTGTTTTATTACTTGTAATGAAATATAAAATAATAACATGAAAATGTGAAAAAATACCCCCTTTCTACTTGCCTTTGTTGGTTTCTACCGCTTGTTGGCGTAAAGCTGGGCTCGCAACAAAATTCCTTTAAAAAGAAAGTAAATAAAGCAATTATTAAACCTTTGAAATGTAAACATTCAGTGGCCTACATACATACGTACAAACAATTTATAAACAGAAATGGGTTTTTATTCTAAGAAGGCGCCTACTTCATCGATTGATGACTTTTCACAATCATAATAAGGATATACGGTATAGAAATGTGATTTATTTTGATAGCCTGTACTGAGTTACAGTGGCATGATGACCTCCTGCCCAAGGATGCTAGCCGTAAATGAAAGAAAAGAAACACGAATAAACTCGTCTGGGTAGCAGTCTTGCAGAGACACAAATTTGGAATTTATCTTACCTATGAAACAACACTCTCTCGAGGTTGGTCAACAAAATGCGATTGTTTTTGTACATGTACTTTCCTACTTGCCACCCGGACGCCGCCATGTTGCGCACAAGCAAAGACGTCTCGGAGGAAGAAACCATGGAGGCTTCATCGCGGGGTTGTCAAAATGAAGGTTTTTGTTTGTCTGTTTGTTTTTGGAATATTGCGCCGGTATTGAGAATTTAACTTCAAGTATAGTCTTTCTATTTTTTACATGTATTTTTTTGTTGGTTTAAAATTTCATGTCTTAAATTATATCCAATATGTGCGGCCCCCACCTACTTTCGAGAGTTCGTGGGTCCTACGGGGGCACGTGGGAGAAAGCAGTACCGTGACCTCATGTCGCATGTGGTCAGAAAACCTCGGAATGATTTTCTAGTTGTAAACGTTCCCAAATCTGTTTAATCATCAAATATGCTCTTTAGAAAAGAAGTGCCATGGCGGCGATTGGAAGGCATGTCTTTTGGCATGTACTCTGCCGAAGAGATCAGGTAAGCTTGTTAGCTTTTGGCTTCGTGCTAAAATTGAAGTTCAAAAGTTAATGTAAACTAAATACTGTAATTGTTGTTTTTTAAAATCCATTGAGCCCCCTCACAACATGTCATTCACCATTTTTAAATTTAGACTACCACCTTATTTTTAGGAAGGAACTTTCGCCGCTTCCTTTGAATGTCACATTTGAAAGTTAGCATTGCCATTTATTGATCTAAAGTGTAACTAAATCAGGTGCAGTCAAGTATATGTTGTGACTAAATTGGATATTCTGGTCTTGTCTAGGAAGTTGAGCGTAAAGACGATCACCAACTCAAGGATGCTTGATGGTGTTGGGAATACGCTCCCAAATAGCCTCTATGACTTGGCCCTGGGACCAGTAGACAACAAAGAGGTACAGTAGATGTGTTCATGTCTGTCATTCATATTATTTACAACAAAAATGACCACAAGTCAGCCAATAATGTTGTTGTGGGTATGAATGACATTGGCGACAATTACTTTTGAAATACTAGGATCGCTAGCTATTTATTTATGTATTTATTTAGTTAGTTTGTTTGTTCTTGTTCCATCAGACATGTTCAACTTGCTGCCAGGACTTCAGCCACTGTCCAGGACACCTGGGACATGTAGAGCTACCTCTTCCTGTTTACAACCCACTTTTTTTTGACGTAAGAATCATGCACACACACAGTTGCCACACGCACTTTCAAACACTGGCGTTGCTGGAAATTGTCTTGAAGGCTTCATAAAATATACAGTATTCTTACAATTTTCTTCCTGTGTTTTTGCTCATTTTCAGAAACTCTACCTGTTGATTCGTGGGTCATGTCTGACGTGCCACATGTTAACATGTCCACGGGCAGCCATCCACCTACTGTTGAACCAACTGAAATTACTGGACTATGGAGCCATACAGCAGGTTTACCAGATAGAAGAAGTTCTCAGTCAGGTGAGGTTTAAGCTTAACATTTACAACATATTATAACAACATATTGAATTACACTTTCATGAATCACAAGTAGGATACATTTTAAATCAATACATGATCAGCAATACATACATACTGTACATTTATAATAATAATACATTTGATTTATAAGCGCCTTTCAAGACACCCAAGGACACTTTACAATCAGGAACAAAAATAATAATTCATCCAGATATCCTGCAGGCAACACTAAACAACAATGCATGGATTATTATTCAAATATGTATTGTAATATGAATAAATTCAGTTTTTTTCTTGATGTACAATTTCACAATACTGACCAGATACCACGGGTGTTTTGTTCTTGTTGTTGTTGTTGTTGTTTTGTGAATATGTTAGTTTCTGGAGGAGAAAGGAAAATCCACTGGTGACGATATTGCAGCGAAGTTAAAGGAGTTCACAGATTCAGTTGTCACATCTGAAATCTCAGGAAACAGCCAGCCGGTCAGTAAAAACATTCACTCTCTGCATATAGATTTATACAGTATATTATTTTGGGTGGATGATGAACGTGTAATTGTGATAAATGAATATTCACACGAATAACAACCTAACCAATTTGGGTCTACTCCTTTGTCCATTTTTTTCATTCATGCATAACCATTTTTTCCCTCACCAGATAAAACACCTTGTCGAAAGAAAAGCCAGTTTAATAAATGATTTCTGGAAAATTCACATGCAAAGTCGGAAATGTCCCAATTGCAGGTAATACTTCATCAAAGGCTTACCATAACCAACTATAGTATTGGACCACTATTATAAGAGCATCAGAATCCATTATTAGTCCCTCTTTTAAGTTATTTTTATAATTACAAACCCAATTCCAATAAAACTGGGACGTTGTGTGAAACATAAATAGAAACAGACTACGATGATTTGCAAATCATGTTCAAACAATATTTAATTGAATACACTACAAAGACCAGATATTTTATGTTCAAACTGATAAACTTTGCTATGAGCAAATATTCATTAAGTTAGAATTTTATGGCTGCAACATGTTCCAGAAAGCTTATTCATGTTTAACGCAAGGTCCTAACTTCATTGGAATTGGGTACGTAAGAATACATGACTTTGCTTGAGATGTTTTCCCTTCCAATTAGAATGAATGAATGCCTTTTTTCAATTGTCATTGTGCCGGGATTTGTGCTGCATTACTTACATGTTAATGAAACTAAAGAACACTGTGCAAACAGGAGCAAGCGGTCCACCATCCGACGTGAGCACAACAGTAAGCTGATTGTCACGCTGCCCCCTGACACGCAAAGCATTCGCAAACCTGATGGTCAGTCTTTTTCATCTTTTTCTGATAATCGTTAAGTCTCGTGCAGTATTGTACTTTCTACCCATTTAATTTTGTGCGTTTGGTCAGATAAAAGGCTTGGCGTTGAAAGCCATATTTGTTTAGCTTTTTTTTTTTCATGAATGATGAGTGCTATCTGGCATTATCAGAATCAGAATCAGCTGTATTGGCCAAATCAAACTGTGATGGAAGAACACAGGATGGATTCAATGACTGCTGTTATCTCCACCCCCCTGCCCTGAACAGGATAAATGTCCCAAAAAATGGTAAGACATTAACATAGATACCAATATTTTGATTGTACTTTTCTATAGGGGAGCTGATGACTGGAGACAAAGCGTACTTGACGGCCAGTACTGCCAGAGAACATATCAACAAACTGTGGAAGAATGAAGGTGAGTGTTTTTGAGGGGGCTAGACGAGATAAAGGGCATTTGAAATAATTTCAATTTGCCAGCCATTGTTATTATGTGCCCATGTCTTGCCATTCCACAAGACTTAGCCAGCGGAGATGGGAGATTGAATGGTTTTACCGATATCACTCATCTCTCTTTTCTCTCCAGGTTTCTTCCTGAGGTGTCTGTTATCTGGGTTGGTGGTCAACTCCGGATCAGATGGGGAAGAGAAAGGTTTTTCTCCGGATCTCTTCTTTCTGGAGCTGATGGTGGTTCCACCTTCTAGGTACAACACAACCACTTTAATGAAAATCTGCATGGTTTTGCTTCAAGGTGTGTTACTATAAAGTCTTTCTTTTTTCTTCAGGTATCGGCCAATCAATCGACTGGGTGACCAGATGTTTACCAACGGTCAGACGGTCAACATGCAAGCCGTCATGAAGGACAGTACAATCGTAAGAAAACTGCTTTCTCTCATGGCTGCTGAGAAAGATACTCAGGAAGATGAGGTAAGATTTTGTCTATATGTTTACATTTAAGAAAAAATTATGCATTTTCATTTTGCCTTTGCCTTATTTTATCAGTCCCAGGCAGCCGAAGCGGAAGACCGATCTTTTCTCGCAGAGATTCCTGGAACGACATTAACGGATAAACTTTACAACATGTGGATTCGCCTTCAGACCCACGTCAACATTGTCTTTGACAGTGACATGGACAAAATTATGACAGAAAAGTACCCAGGAATCAGACAGGTACATTGTGCAAAAGAAACCAAACATCAGCGACCAAACCTAAACACAAACTGTCTTAAGTCTGTCATTTACAATAATAAATATCTGCCCCAACCCACTACTTGAGGGATAGTGGTATTTACTATAATAGTAGTAGAGTGCAGATAATAATATTTTCATTTGGTTATTTTATTATTTTAGTAATAATGAAAATGATCATTCACCCAAACCGTTTGTCATTAGCACAATTACAGGGAAGCCAAATAAACTTGTATGGTCCTGTAAATCATGAATAAATTGCAACAAATTTGATATTGTAATAATAAACGCAATTGGTGTGACTAATAATGTCAATATTCTTGGTTATAAAGCCAGCGGTGCGGTGGGGGACTGATTGACATGACCGCCTCGCAGGACATAGATCGGGCTTTCATCAATCTCATTATACTGAGGGTTTGATGTTTTTCTCAGGAGCTCTTGTCTTATATGCAGTTTCATACAATAACCCCGCCTACTGCTTGAAGGCAGCTGGGATAGGCCCCAGCACGCCTACGAACCTCACGAGGATCAAGCGGTTCAAATAATGGATGGACGGAGGGTTATAAAGCATACGAAATGTGATCAAATCTCAAGCAGATCTGATACCCTGAACAATTTCCATCTGTTCTAGCTTTTAATGTCAATGACTAATTATAATAATTCACTGTAAAATTACATGATTGCTCAGGTGAACAATTTATTATTTGTGTTGCAATGCTTTCCTGTCACCCTAAAAGAAGAGTGGGCTAACTACATCATCATTTAAAAAATTTTAATGTCATGTTCCTGATTTTTAAATGTCCTGTTTTTCCTTTGTAGATCCTGGAGAAAAAGGATGGATTATTCCGTAAACACATGATGGGCAAAAGAGTTGATTATGCTGCAAGATCTGTCATCTGTCCGGATATGTACATCGGAACCAATGAGATTGGACTTCCCATGGTATGTTGAGTGAATAATTTTAAAAAATATATCCCCATAAATAAATGCACTTTTGGTGGAAAATAGTCACAAGTAAATAGTACCATTGAGTTTCTTCATGACTGTCATTACTGGTCAATAGCAAATTTTAATCAGAGATTGCGTATGTGTCCCTAAGTATTTTTAAAGCTGATATCAAAAGTGTCTTTACTTTTTTCGAGCACATCATGTTTTGGAGATATTTAAATTTTTTGTTTTTAAATTTTACCTCTAAAATCTTGCGCAATACAGATGTCTCATGCTATGTCATTTAGAGCTATGACATTCCAGAAAAAAACAACAACATTCCACTAAGTATATTAAATATGCTACAATAATAATAATTATTACTATTATGAAAACCCGATGTGCTAGATGAAAAAAGGAGTACAAATTTGTTGACCAGTTTCTCATGTCTGTGCAGGTGTTTGCAACAAAGCTGACCTATCCACAGCCTGTCACGCCGTGGAATGTGAAGGAGCTTCGTCAGGCTGTCCTGAATGGGCCAAATGTCCACCCAGGCGCCACTATGGTCATTAGCGAAGATGGCAGGAGAACCATCTTGTCATCAAGTAACTTTGCACAAAGAGAAGCGGTTGCTAAGCAGCTGCTCACGCCCTGTCCGGGTCCACACAGGATGCCAATGAAATTAGTGAGTCAGTGAAAAGGAATTTCTATGCTTACGCTCATTGTGTTGGACAATCCGCCACCTGAACGTGGCTTTATTTGGACATAAAATTGAGCGTCCCGTGCAAGCTGTCATACCATCGTCAATTGGTGGTCTGTCTTTGTTTCTCAAGGTGAACCGTCATATTAAGAACGGAGATGTCTTGTTGTTGAACAGACAGCCAACCTTGCACCGACCGTCAATACAGGCTCACTGTGCACGCATTTTACCAGGAGAGAAGGTCTGTACACCTATTTAGTTAACAGTTTTAATCACTCTCAACCATAGGACTCTTTACATTATTAATTTAGACTGGTTTACTTGTTTTGTGCAACAGGTCCTGAGGCTCCACTATGCTAACTGCAAAGCTTACAATGCAGACTTTGATGGAGATGAGATGAATGCCCACTTCCCTCAGAGTGAGCTTGGTCGAGCTGAGGCCTACACGTTAGTCAGTACCAACCAACAGTACCTTGTGCCAAAGGTAGATTAATGCATGTATGCATTTGGTACACCTTGACAGTTGCAAAAGCAAACAATTGCTCTAATGTTGATTGATTTACAATGCTGTGAAAAGGTACTCCCCCACCCTTCATTTTCATCACACTTGAATGTTTCAGATAGTTAATCTTTTACAGACTGGCACTAGTTAGCACATATGCCTCATGGTGCTTGATTTCGGCCTTCATGTGCGGTGTTTGACTGTTCTCCCCGTGCCTGTGTCGGTTTTCTCCGGTTACTCTGGTTTCCTCCTACATTTCAAAAACATGTGTGGCAGGTTAATGGAACATACATACAGTACATTGCATTACATACTTGTCACTAGTGTGTTCTTTCTTTCATCAGGATGGAAAGCCCCTGGCTGGTTTGATCCAGGATCACATGGTTTCCGGTGCACGCATGACAATTCGAGGCTGTTTCTTCACAAGAGATCAGTACACTGAGCTTGTGTACAGAGGACTGACTGACAAACCAGGCCGAGTCAAACTGCTCCGGCCTGCATTACTCAAGCCACAGAAACTCTGGACAGGGAAGCAGGTAGTGTGACATCTGTGATTCTTGACTTTTTAACTAAGATTACACCAAATTTCTGTGCAACAGGGGAAAGAAATCTTTGTCAGCTTAATGGCTATGAAGTGATCATGTAAAGCGGAGGTAAACATTGCCTTGCCCTTTTATAGGTGGTGTCCACCCTGCTGCTCAATGTTATTCCAGAAAAGGCTGTGCCTTTAAATCTGGTCGGGAAATCAAAAATCCCCGGCAAATCATGGATCCAAGTTCTCCCACGAGCGACTCCAGGATATCAACCTGACACCATGTGTGACTCACAGGTGGATACAAACATTCACACACCTGTTTTTGTTGCTTTCAGGAATTTAATCATGGCAGCAAGTTATGAAAATGAGATTGAACAGTTTACTTTAAAAATGTATTGTACTTGTTAGGTGGTTATCCGTCAGGGTGAGTTGTTAGTGGGCGTTCTGGACAAAGCTCACTACGGCTCCTCTGCATATGGTCTGGTCCATTGCTGCTATGAACTTTATGGAGGGGAGACCAGCGGCAAACTGCTCAGCTGTCTGGCCAGGCTCTTTACTGCTTACCTTCAGTTATATCGAGGATTCACGCTGGGTAAATTAAGTCATGTTTTCTTTTCCCACAGAGATATTTCAAAATCTTAACCTCCGCTATGATTTTTTTTCTATGAGGCGTTGAGGACATTCTTGTGAAACCTGGTGCCAACAAAAAGAGGAAAAGGATTATCCAAGAATCACTGAAAATCGGCACAAGAGTGAGTTCAAGCAGCTACTCCTCATCGTTCTTGTTTGCTTCAAAAGGTCAACATATTTATTCTCATCGGTCAAACTGCAAACAGAGCAGTGCAAAATCCTGCAGCCTTTTTCAGTGTATCCTCCGCGGTGGGTGCTACTGGCCAAAATGGCTGCAACGGTGAAGATGGAGTTTGTGGGCCCCATTGTGCTCCATCATGGCCTCTGGGCATAAATATGTACTCCACACAAACAGTAATGTGAAAGCTTACACTAGCTTTAGTCTAATACAGTATGTGTTTCAAAGAATGGTAACAACAACAGTCCTTCTCTGGGAGAGATTTCAGTTTTGACATGGTAATCATCCTTCTACTCATTTCTTAGGCCCTCCAGGCAGCATTCAACCTCCCCCCTGACGTGGATGAGGCAGAGGCCAAGAGCCGTTGGCAGGATGCTCATCTCAACCCAGACCAGCGAGATTTTAGCATGGCTGACCACAAATTCAAGGAAGTAGCCAACCAAGTGAACAATGACATTAACAAGGTAACGTATCAACTTTTAAACTATTCATGCTATCACCACAATTTTTTTTGGTTTACCCTTGTTTTAGTTCAACAACGTAACTTGACATCAAATTCAAAACATAGTCAGCAGTGCCGCAGTCACGGGTATACGATCAAGGACAAGATCATAGCCGCGACATTATCAACTATTGCAGCTTTGTCAAATTCAGTACACCCTTCCCAGTGGGTGCTACTGGCCAAAATGGCTGCGACATTAAAGTTGTAGTTCGTGTGCCCCGTTGTGCTCCAACATGGCCCTTGGGGATGAATACGTGCTATACACAAACAGTAAATGCTATAGCTGGAAACCTATAGTAAGTCAGTGTTTTGTCAATATTTTACTTGATGCGAGTGTCCATACTCTTCCAAGTTTAGCTAATCATCAGTGCTAGTAGGTAGTATCAATTTACTGTATATATAACTTTGGTCGGCCACAATATAGAAGAACAGTGATGAATACCCCAAATTTGTGTTGCATAGTGACCAAACACTGCTACAAATCTGCAAATAATTCTCCAAAAGGTTTCTAATTTTGTATTGATGACACAAGATAACTGCAAAGGACTTAAACGGAATCGGATCATGTAGCATCAACATCATGCACTTAGCATGTACACCATCATTGACAATCAATGAATAATGAAGAATATTTTCCCCTAAAAGGAAATAGCTGGGACAAACTGCAAAAATGTGGGGGTTGTGAATAAACCGCCAAGCCCAGTTTGAAGTGTGTATTGCAGGGCTCTTTAATTCCGATGAGTCTATCTTTATCTTGTCCCTTGTAGGTGTGTATGCCAGTTGGCCTCCACACATCTTTCCCCGACAATAACCTCCAACTGATGGTCCAGTCAGGTGCCAAGGGTTCCACCGTCAACACCATGCAGGTATATTTGCCTGGTTCTCTCTTCTCGATGAGATTGAAATTCATTATCATCATCATCTATTATTGTCCAATGTCTGTTGTGTATGGTATACTGTATGTATTGTTCAATGTATGTAGCGGCATGGGGGGCCTGTCCTCCTAGACAAGTTTCTCCTATGGGAGACCAAATAAAAAGTCAAAAAAAAAAAAAAAAAATTGACTTCCTCTGTCTCAATATTCTATAACCTCATGGATCAGGGATGCCCCTAAAATGAACAAAACAGAAAAAGTTGGTATCAGAGTTTGTGAAAAGGAAATTACTTTCTACCTTAGCAGAGACCTGATGCGGAGGCAGGGGATGCACTGTTGCAGTGTGTTAAGTGCAGAAACTATCGAATGTACGTGTACCATTTTGAAATGTTTCTCCTGGCGCTCCAAATACCCATTCTTTGCCAGTGCTATCGGTGAATTACAGAAGAAACAAACTTTGAATGAGAATAATAGGGGCAAAAAATTAATGTTAAATATTTATTTTATTTACCTTTTCGAAACTGATCGGATGATTAGGGTGCAGTGTACACTATCACAAAAATATATATTAAAACACGCACACAGATATACAATTCTTTTTTTCCCCCACCCATTTCCCTTTACACCCCTCGCGATCGACTTGGGACTTGTCTGCAGTCGATCGCACCCCTGTCGTAAACTGTTGACCCTGCAAGCTTCATTATTTGTGTGCATGTGTCAGATCTCGTGTCTACTAGGTCAGATTGAGTTAGAGGGTCGTAGACCTCCACTCATGCCGTCTGGAAAATCATTACCCTGCTTCCAGCCGTATGACCCAGCGCCCGGTGCTGGGGGTTTTGTTTCTGGGAGGTTCCTCACAGGCATCAAACCACAGGTGTGTGTTTGTATCCATGCTTAGTTTTTTTTTTTTTTTTTTTTTTTTTTTTTTTAACTGAAGATTGGACAAATGACCGCAGGCTAAGCATTTAATGTTACTGTTAACTTTGTGGTCATGCTACCATCAGGAATTTTTCTTCCATTGCATGGCTGGCAGAGAAGGACTCGTGGATACTGCTGTAAAAACGTCCAGATCAGGATACCTGCAGAGGTAAATCAACCCTTGAGAGGCAGAAATGGAAGGGAAAAAAAAGGTTCCACTAATGTTGTTGTACTTCTCATTTTATCTCATGTATTCTTTTATTTACCTCTATAGGTGTGTTATAAAGCATCTGGAGGGTTTGGTAGTACAGTATGATCTGACAGTGAGGGACAGCGATGGATCTGTAGTCCAGTTCCTGTATGGTGAAGATGGGCTTGATATCCCAAAGACACAGTTCCTGCAGCCAAGGCAGTTTCCCTTTATAGAGGACAATTTTGAGGTGAATCTGCATTTGATGCAAATCGGCCATACTCTAGTCAATAATTTCCTGACAGTACTAAATGAACAAAAGAGCAGCCTTGTCAAATTCAGTGCATCCTCCTCAGTGTATGCCACTGGCCAAAATGGCTGCCACAGTGAAAATGTAGTAGATGTGCCCCATTGTCCTGTAATATGGCCATCGGGGATACATTTTACTACACACAGATTTTGTAGCTAAAATACTTAGTAATCCATTCTTAATGGCAAATATGTGAGGTTTTGGAATATTGTTTAAATGTCTCTGCATAATTTACGTCTTCCCAAATGTGGGTGCTTGACCGCATTTGCACATTATGTAGCATTCCACTTGCTAAGTAGGGAGCTAAAACCTGAAAGTTATTTTTCTCATTTTCATGAAATGTTGAAAAAACACGCTTGGATTAAGCAGTTACTGGGACTCCTTGTATAATTGCAACATAATAAACAATTTGATGTTGCTGTAGGTAATACGGAAGTCCCAGGGCTTGGATGAGGTGTTAGCAAAGTTGGACCCTCAAGGTGCCAGTCAACATTTTTCAGCCATACAGCGCTGGAAAGCAAAGAGAGAGGTGGCTTGTCCTCGCAGAGGTACATAAATTATGTCGACACTTCAAATGTTACTTATTTCGCTTCATGTCACTACCACTACTGACTACAATCCTCCTATTAACCTGTTACAGGAGCATTCCTATTGTTTTCCCAAAAGAAGATGGCCAAACTGAAGCGGACTGAACAAGGCGCAATGCAAAATGTGTGTGGCAGAGATGCAGCTGTTCTGAAGGTATTCCTGTCACATTGTTTTTAGGATTAACACCTTAAACGTGATCCTATTTGCACATTTTCATTGCCACCGTTAATCTCTCTCCAGCTGATAGAACAGTGGCGTGCTCTTGATGAAGCTGGACAATCAAAATACACAAGAAAGTCCACCCGCTGCCCTGAGCCCTGCCTGAGCGTGTTTAGGCCCGATCTCAGCTTTGGATCTGTTTCTGAAAGTTTTCACGACATCACGGAGAAATACTTGCAGAATCGAGACACAATATGTCAACAAGGCTTGGATGCGGACAGGTAAACAACGGTGATAATGCGATGGGCGGTCTTATTGTGGACACCTCATCTTAGACAAATATGTAAGCACATAGAGCAGGGGTGCCCGTTACGTCGATCGCGATCGACCGGTAGATCGCAGACTTGTCCCAAGTCAATCGCAAAGGTTGTAGAGGAGAAAAACAAAACCAAACAACCATTTGTGTGTCTTTGTGCATGTTAGTAATATATTTTTTGTGTTAATGTACACTGCACCCTAATCATTCTATCAGTCTCATTTTCACAAAAAGTATTTAAAAAATAAAATAAAGCAGGTAAACCCCAAACCTATGGTGGCGCGTGTCAGAAGTTGTTAGCGCTCAGCAGTCTGCTCGTGATCAGAGCTGTTGGGCTTTATCTTTTATCGTTATCATTCTCATTCAGAGTTTGTTTCGTGTACAATTCACCGAGGGCACGGGCAAAGAATAGGAATCTAGAGGGCCGAGAGAAATGTGTGTGCGGTAACGGGTCGATCGCGGGAGGTTGGTTGATCGAAAAGTCGATCTTCGTCCGAAAGGTTTGGGCACCCCTGAAATAGAGAGATTTGAGCATTTTAACCAGTGCTATCTTTGTAATTTCTCAACCTTTTCATTTAAGTTTTTACATAGTTATGTCTTTTAAAAATACATTGTTTGTTGAGGAATTGTTTTCACAAAAGAAAGTTTCCTATTTTGTGCTGAAGGAAGAGTCATACCTTGGTTTTCGACCTTAATCCGTTCCAGAAGGCTGTTCGAAAACCGATTTGTTGGAAAACTGAAACCATGCTCTTTAAAAAAGAAAAAATCTTTATTGAAGACGTCTGCTCACAATGGAACGCTACACGAGGAAGCGTCACTTCCTCGTCCACCCGAGCTAGCGTCACTTCCTCGTGTAAGGAAGGCAAGAGGAGTCAAGTGCTGCATTCAAGTGCGCTCAGTTTGTTTGAGAACCAATTTCCGGTCGTAATCCGAGGCATAAAAAAAACTCGACATTTTTGGTCGAAAACCGATTTGGTCAAGAACAGAGGCGTTCGAAAACCGAGGTTTGACTGTATTTGGTATTTTGACCGTATGATGCATACATTTCATCTCCCACCAGCGGTGTGTGCAAAGCATGCTGATTGTCTTGGTCTCAGTGCTCTTGTTATCGGTATTATTTATTTTCAGACTTCGACAGCTGCTGCTTTACAAGTGGCAACGGTCACTGTGTGATCCAGGGGAAGCGGTGGGTCTGCTGGCAGCTCAGTCCATCGGTGAGCCCTCTACCCAAATGACCCTCAACACCTTCCACTTTGCTGGCAGGGGAGAGATGAATGTCACATTGGGAATACCTCGGTAATGTCTAGATGTTATGACCGTCAATTGCAGTCAACGTATGTATGCATTGAAAGAAAAGTTGATCACGGTTATCTTTGGCTGTGTCACAGACTGAGAGAGATCCTGATGGTGGCCAGCTCCAACATAAAAACTCCCATGATGAGTGTTCCAGTGCTGAACAGCAAGAAGGCATTAAAGAGAGCTCAGAAACTCCGCAGAAAACTGACCAGAGTCTGCTTGGCTGAGGTAAGAACGGATCTTGTTTTTGCATTCTTTGATTTGTTTGTCTTGTTGCTGGCTTCACTTGTTCCTTTCTATTTTCTCCTTTACTTTGTTAACTGTCTATGAGAGCAGGTATTGCACAAAGTCGATGTGGTAGAGACACTGCGCATCAATCGTCTCCCTCAGTCAAAGATGCGGACATTCAAAATCACTTTCAGCTTTCTTCAGCCTGACCATTACGCTGAAGATAAACAGCTCTCACCCCAACAGATCCTCCACTACATGGAAACGAGGTTCACCATTAATATCCTACCATTGAAGACGGTCCTAATTAAAACCACCTAACCTCGTTGTTTATGACGCTTCCCTCAGATTTTTTGAACTTCTCCTAAAAGCCATTGAAAAACGCAGCGCCAAGTTGGCATCTATTGCCGTGGAGACCAGGAGGGCCACCCTCAAGGACAAAGACAATGATGGCAATCAAGTGGCTGATATAGAAGGGGTATAGCTTGACATATATATTAATCATATGTTTCGTTTCGTTTTTCTTTTTTTTTTTTTTTTACTTCTTGCTGTTATCTTTTCTTCATGTTACCATATTTCTATTGTCAGGGGGGAGACGGAGAGGAAGAGCCAGAGAGAGAAATTGTTGATGACCAGGCGAATGAAGGCGATGCTGATGCCTCAGATGCCAAGAGAAAAGACAAGCAAGAAGAGGAAGTAAGAGGATCAATGAACATATGTGCCGTACTATATTGTAGCGTTAGAACACTTCTGGGGGGAAAATATCATTCTTGAAGGAGCCTTCATCAGTCTTTGACTCTAACACTCAGTTCAACAAATAATCCATCTTTTCTTTCCCATGAAGAAAAGTCATACAGTATTTTAAGAAATAAATTGTATAGTTCTAAAATCAGCATTAATGCGCACTGTTTGGAGGCCGCCATTGTTTACAATCTTTCATATTTGCTTCAATAACATCAAGATGGCTACAGAGCCTCTTTCTTCTTGAAAGAGCCGGATTTGTTAAGGTAGCCGAGTGCATTTGCATATTGTAAAGTCATGAAAAAACTGTTCGCTACAGTTCCTGCTGGTTATTTACAATAAATTCCGGAATGACCGTCAAGCTTATATAGACTATTTGACATTTTACACCCGCACTACTCTCTTCCTCTGTAGGTCGATTATGATAGCGAAGAGGAAGCTGAGGATAAGGACGATGTGGAGGAGGAAGATGAGGCGCAAGAGAATGCGGAGATGAGTGTGGAGGACTCCCAAATGGAGTCCATGGGTGTGAAATTGCAGATGCGAAAGAAACAACCACCAAATGGGGGAGGACAGGAGTCTCTCGATCAGATGAGAGTGAACGCCGTTCTGAATTCCCATCCCGCAATAGAGGGCTACTGCTATGACCTCAAATATGAACTCTGGTGTGAAGTAAGTTTTCATTCGGTCAATACAGTCTTAGCACACTTTTTTTCTGCATGCGTTCCTCTTCTGTTAGAGCCGCGCCCATTTATAACTAGAGGCCTCCGTACAAATAACCTTGGTGCGAAGCGGCAGTAAACTGAATTCACCCATCGCGTCATTAAACGTATGGTATTCGGTATTGCTCTCGTTGACAGTTGGACCTGGCTTTGCCAGTGAACAAAGTGCACCTCGACCTGACGTCAGTTGTGTCAACACTGGCCCAAGACGCCATCATCATGGAAACCAGGGGCCTAACTCGATGCCTTCTGAGTGAGACCACAACTCCGACTGGAGAAAAAGAGATGGTTCTCAACACGGAGGGCATCAACATGTACAAAATGTTTGAGTACAGTGATGTATGTGATTCCAAGATATTTGTGGCTACACATTGCAGTCATGTTTGTTCAAGGACATTTAGGGATTTTCAAAGTCATAGTTGCTTTACCTTTTGTTGTTCTGATTGATCTTTTTTCGTTGCTTTTAAAAAAAAAAAAAAATTGACGTCAACATACAATTACAATTCCTAAGATCTGATTGCTCTGTTAGTGTGATCATCTTTTTGACTGTATTCTCCTCCAGATCCTGGATCTTAACAGGCTCTATTCCAATGAGGTCCATGTCATGGCGAACACCTACGGGATTGAAGTGGCTCTCAAAGTCATAGAGAAAGAAATCAAAGATGTTTTTGCTGTTTATGGTATGCATACCCACTCACTGCAAAACCCCTGACAAGTTCAGAACCACTGTGGCTCACGATTTTTCTCCTTCTAGGTATCGAGGTGGATCCCAGACATTTGTCACTTGTGGCAGACTACATGTGTTTTGAAGGGGTATATAAGCCACTGAACCGCCATGCCATTAGGTCCAATTCCTCCCCTCTGCAGCAAATGACTTTTGAGACCAGCTACAAATTCCTCAAACAGGCTACCATGCTGGGTGAGCATTTGCTAATACAAATGACAAAGGAAAATGCTATGTAATTGTTGTTTCCAACTGGGCCAGTAGTTCAAGCTTAGGAATACAGGTAACCCAAAAGAATGTAGAAAGTGACATTGGTTCAAATACTTTATAATCAAATATTTGTAATATTCCCAAAATAACTGTGTTCAGTATATTATCATGTGTTGCGGAGGGGAAAAAATTTATATGATATGATATGATATGATAAGCTAAAAGAGGCAAACCAGTGAATGTAGTCGAAGAGCCAAAGGACTTTTATATGCTGACACAAGTAGCTTAGTCCAGCCAGAGCTGGCTGAGGCACCGGTACACTAAGAGGCTGCTTGGGGGATCTCAAAAAGTGTGATCATTTTTTAAAACACGTTAAAAAAATTAATGAGGTGTCACAAATGCAAAACCCTATGTCAGGGGTCGGCAACCCAAAATGTTGAAAGAGCCATATAGGACAAAAAAACCCCCAAAAAACAAATCTGTCTGGAGCCGCAAAAAAATAAAAGCCTTCTATAAAATTTACAATGAAGGAAACACATGCTGTATGTATGTATGAGACTGGACTGTCTCAGAATTATTTATAATAATAATAATAATAATACATTTTATTTGAAAGCGCTTTTCATCATACTCAAAGACGCTTTACATGAGCTTAAAACAGGATAAAAATGTGCATTTAAAAACAAGCATACATAATTTACAAAAACACATTTAGATTAACAAATGGCAAAAAAAAAAAAAAAAAATGTTATTCATTCCTTTGCTGTGTGTTCACAAACGACCCCATAGAATTTATTTTGTGATTTCCTCGGTTGATTTTTGTTTTGGTGCATTAATTTCGCTTTTCTTAGTGTCAGTGAAGTCATCATGAATTTCCGTTTTTGCTGTCTTTGAACGCCTCTCGAGTTGAACGAGAAGAGAAGGCACGGAGTCGGATGCAGACGTGTCTGTGTTTGTCAAGACTGTTAAAAGCATAAATAAAGTGTACATTCAAAAAAACGACACCACAGCTCTCCTTTTTTGGAGCTGCAACATGTATCTATATCTATTTGAGCTATATTAGCCTACTATCAAAATCTTTTTCCATTTTCAAACATTTTTTATAAAGCTCCAAGGAGCCACTAGATGTCGCTAAAGAGCCGCGTGTTGCCGATCCCCGCCATGTAGAAGTATAACACTTGAATCCATAGAAGTCAAGCACAGATGTGAGGCTTTGGTCACTGAAATTCTGCTTCAGGCCCCATAAAGATTTTGGCAGTAGCAATACAATAAACTGAAACCTGTTCAAATAAATATCAACACGTTCCTAAAATAATAGCCTATAGCTTAAGTAATTTTTTCAGAAAACACGAAAAAAGGGACCAACTTTTGAATATATGATGTTCATCATTTCAATCTGATCCGTTTAATTTGTTGAGGTGGCATCCTGAGGATATGTTGAGGGCAATTTTTCAGGTCATTATTAAAAAAAATATCTATATATATCTATCTATAAAACAGTGAAACAGATCATGTCAGAGTTGGTGGATTCCTTGCTCACTATGACAGATTAAAGAAAAAGCGCAAAATGCTGAGGATTACATACTGAATATGTTTAAACACAGGGAGTCTGTTGTCATATTTTATGCTCTTGACTTTTTTTCTCCCCAGGCTCTTGTGATCAGCTCGTGTCGCCATCAGCTTGCCTGGTTGTGGGTAAGGTTGTCAAAGGAGGAACAGGACTTTTTGAGCTCAAACAACCCCTGCAGTAGAGGAGACACTGCTGTGTGAAATCATTGTACACATTTTGGAGAGTCATGCTTTTCATTGGACAATGACAATATTCATGTTCTGGTTGCATGAAAAAAAACTATTATTGACCTCACGTCTCAAGTACATGAGACAGGGGTATCATGACATGTTTGGATTAAACTAAATTAATGAATAAATAATTAGAAATGTATATGATCTAATTAGCCCGATTCACTAGATTAAGGTGAATTTGTACAGCACAGTTTGTTACCCAAGATGAATGTGTTCTGACAGGCTGTTTTGTCTGTTAACAATAAGTGTAAAATATACATTTTTTTTCTTCGACCGCTTTTTTGAATAAATGTTGAAAAACTGCGTAATATCTTCATTACAGTGGCTTGAACTTGTATTGTGTTTATTATTTTACTTTATGTTAACTGTTTTGTTAAGCGCTTTGTTACAGCTGCAGCTGTTGTGAAAGAGCTATATAAATTAGGATGTGTTGTATTTAACTGTAGGAACAATATATTCGCATGTAGTGCTCTACGATTGGCTGGCAACTAGTTTAGGGTGTACCACACCGACTGCGCAGACATAGCTGGGATAGGCTCCAGCACCCACCGCGACCCTAGTGAGGATCAAGCGGTTCGGAGAATGAATGAATAAATCGTTGAGTTTGTCTTATCTACAGTATAATTCCAGTTACAGAGATCTTAATTTCGCCCAGTTAAAAGCTGATTTAAGACAGAGTATTGTATATGAAAAGGCACATGTCGATATTTTGAATTAATGTGAATTAAATAAATATTAAACTGGAAGTATGACTAGACAGAATAAAATCTGCAACGCATTTCACGCAGGTAAAATAATGTTCAGAGGCTTGTTCTAATCTCGCGTGATTTTGTGTGGTTTGGATGTGTTTGCTCGACGACCCATTGTGACTGCAGGAATCGGCCAAGACGAGCATAGACATGAGAATGTGACTGGATTTTAAAAAAAAAACAATTTCAAAAAATGATCTCGAATCGCAACATACCCGACACGATGAAGTAGTGGGATCCATGGTAAGGTAAGCCCCTCCAAAACCTGACAAGTGCTCAACCTTCAATGACGTTTTATAAAGTAATCTGTTTATCTACGAGGACAAAAAGGAGGCTGGCGGCAGTAAAATGTCGAAGCTAGATAGAGCTATTGGAACACATTTGCCGAAGATTTGAAATGCAACCCTGTTTTGAATATGATTCAGAAAATTTATGTATGACCCCTTTGGTCGTGTTCGCCCTCCAAGTCGTTACAAATCTGCGACGGGAATTGGGAATCGTGG
The DNA here is from genome assembly GCA_018466805.1 of Hippocampus abdominalis. Classification (NCBI taxonomy): domain Eukaryota; kingdom Metazoa; phylum Chordata; class Actinopteri; order Syngnathiformes; family Syngnathidae; genus Hippocampus; species Hippocampus abdominalis. The sequence continues at coordinate 5,222,290 of CM031695.1, read as the reverse complement.
TTAGTTAAACTCAACTTCATACATGACCCTTTAATTATGCGGTGCTAATGGTCTACTCTTTATATATACTGTACATATATATCACCAAGAGGAGTGTAATTGAAAAGAGCTTCCAAAAAAGATGCAAAATGTGTATAAATTGTGTCAATATGTGGAGGAAATTGTGACATTTTGAAGGCACCAGAAAGCGGTTAAAACGACTTTTTCGAACTCAAAACAATACTGTAGATTGGCCCGTGACAAAACTAGTCAAGTCTGTGAAGCAGTGTGCGGCTGTGTAGGGAAAAGTAAGCGCAAAGAAAAGCATTTTGACACGGTAGTGCATTTTCACTCCTGTCCCATCCCACTCACAGAGAAAAACAACCCCATCCGTGAAAACGAGTTCCTACTCCAATTCAGCATGACTCCCACCACCGTATTGCTCCCGTTTTTAGAGGTCAGATGCCTTAAATAACAAATACATACACACCCACACATAGATGGCCACTTTACCCTATTTTGCCGGTTCGTCCACCGTCCGCAACCTAAGTACCCTTATGTCATCATCCCTCCGTCCTTATTCTTATACTAATCGTCCTCTCTTTCACACTTGGCTGCGAACTGCTCCAGTGAGAGTTGGAGATCCCGGCTTGATGCAGTGATGCAACAATGAGGCACTCTCAATGCCTGTGTTGCGCCTAGAATTTCTGTCCATAAAGGTTATGAACAGAATCGGAGGCAAAGGGCAGCCTTGGCGCAGTGCAGCCCTCACTGGAAACGATTCTGACTTACTGACGGCAATGCGAATCAAACTCTGACATTGGTGGGTAAGGGACCGTACAGCCCGTGTCAAGGGGGTTTGGTATCTCAAATCACCCTCCACAGAACTCCCAGAGGGACAGGGTCGAACGCCTTCACCAAGTCCACAAAGCACGTATAGACTGGTTGGGCGAGCTCCCACGTACCCTCGAAGACCCTGCTTTGGGTGTAGAGCTGGTCCGCTGTTCCATGGCCGGGACGAAAACCACACCGCTCCTTCTGGATCTGAGATTAAACTTCCCGACGGACCCTCCTCTCCAGCCCCCCTGAATCGGGAGGCTGAGGCCTCTAAGGAAGGCGTGTTGGTGTAGTTGAGGAGGTCTTCAAAGTATTCTGCCCACCAATTCACAATGTCCCGAGTTGAAGTCAGAGCGTCCCATCCGCACTGTACATAGTTGCACTGCTTCCCCCTCCTGAGATGTCGGATGGTGGATCAGAATTTCCTCGAAGCTGTCCGTAAATCAGCTTCCATAGCATGACCGAACTCTTCGCACGTCCAAGTTTTTGCCTCGGCGACCACTGAAGCTTGCGATCCGCTTGCCCAGCCGTTACCCATCAGCTGCCTCCGGAGTCCCACAGGTCATAAAAGCATGCAAGCGCTTCCTGTACGCAAAAGATGATTGATTGCAAATAGTGCAAAAACCAATGTCCCTTTCAGTGGAGGTGTTAGAGCCATAAAGAAAATTTGGTTAATTGACATATTTAGATATTTGAATAATTTGAATTGAATAGGTGCAAGCAGTTTGGTTTATATTTGATATTATTGCTATTTCATTTAGAACAAATCTATTTCGAATATTCAAGTATCTGTGCTCCATTAGTCCACAGTCTGTTAAAAGACCAGGTTTAGGTGAGCTTCATTAGGAAGACAGTAGGGCATGGAGCAACACCTTTTTTTGACCGTGTTAAAGAGTATTTCGTGTTAAAGCGTATCCCGTGTGAACGTGTTAATTCCGTATTTCGTTTAAGTGTATTGTGGAAGTCCTGTTTTTTCATTTTTGGGAAAGCCTTAATTTGTGTTCAAGATAAAATAAAACGAATCCCATTTTTTGGATCAACTATGGCGGCCTCGAGTTTTCGTTGTCGTCGTTGAAAGGAAAGGCTTGTTGAGGAAACACGAGTCGAAAACCTACATGCCCTGCTGACGTAGCGACGAAAGGACTAAGTTGCCGCTACAGGAGGTATTCTGATGCGCAATAATATGACCAAATATTTGGGCCATGAAAAGGGGTAAACCCAGGTGTCTTAATAAAGCTTTTTAAAAACAAATTAGGAGGGGAAAGAGCTCTCACATACCCGATAAGCACCACATCAAATATTTTTAACATTAAACAACGGTGACACGAGTATAAAATGAGATGCGGTAGAGCTGGAGTCTAAGTGTTGGTACTGTTACGTTGGGCGGCTTGCAAGTCTACTTCACCGTCAATGGTCAAAACTTTGACAAATGTTGACTCTGACCTAGCTCTGCGGAGTTTGCATGTTCTTGCATGTGTGGCTTTGTTTTGTCTACTCACTGTGGTTTACTGCCAAATGAAGAATAAGAAAGATGCTGCGAGGTTAATTGAAGACTCTTAAATTTCCAGAGGGTGTGAACGTGAATGAATTGTTGCCTGCCTATATGTGCTCAGTGACTGATTGGAGACCAGTCCAGACTGGACCCCACTTCTCAACCAGAGTAGGATAAGCAGCACAGAATGGATGCATGGCTTACTAACTTCTTTACCGAGTTCAAAATGTAATTCTCCCATGTACAGAACAAGATCCTCGCTTCATCACGCAAAGCAGATCACCTCCTATTATGGTGTGAATTCCGGGAACATGAAGCTCCCAAAACGCTGGGTAGCACCCAGGTGAGGTGCATGTCACTCAAACAAATTCAATTACTTTTCAGATAGAAATGGATAAAACAACAAATAAATGTGAACATGAATAACAGAAAAATGATCAATCGTTGTTTTATTTCCGCCAGGCTACTTCATACACAAATATCAGCCAGTTTTAACACGGTGAAATTACCGAGTAGTGGATTTTGCTGCTTAATACCTATCCCATGAAAGCAATATTAATCAGGATGCCACGCTTAGACTAGACGGTGCGCATGGAACATACTTTGTATTATCGCAAATAAAATGCTTGACTTGACTTCCCCTCTAAAGTGAGCTCCAGTTTGATTCTCAATGCTCTAAGTTATGAATTCAGTTTGGCTATACTGTATCGAGCTGTTTAAGGACCTTCTGTGGACTCTTAACACTTTGATTTAGGTGTGAGCAATTCCATTGGTAGGATTGTTGAACACCCATGGCTCATTTCCTATTTCCCTTCCGAGCCAGTCTTTTCGACCTGTTGCCTACCAGTAGTTGGAATGTGGTCAGGTAGCTACACTAGAAAGGCATTGTGGTGTGTCTGGTTCAATGATGATTCTGTCAGTTAAACACGCCGGACGCAAGCGGTGTTAATTAAAGTACAGTACTACGTACTCAGGAAGAGAGCAGAGGCAATGTCAGGAACGTTCCTTATCCACTTCTGACTTTTTGAATTTTGGGTTATTATCTGTTGTATTTGTCTTGAATTACGGTCTCATTGCATTGCACGTGACAGTTGATGTGTTCTTTAGGTGATGTTTTCATAGCACTTTTTGACATTAATGTATGTCAAAACCAAGGTTGGCAAGGACATTGAGGTAATGCAAAATAAATTCTGTTTTGTGTGTGCCTGTCTGTCTAGACGTGCCTTTCTATTGGTGGGAGTTTTCTGTGTGCTGTGTCTGGTGATACTTTCATCTCGGTCTGGGAAAGACACACTGAAACCTCTGGATTGGCATGTCAGCCCTGAATATAAAAAGGTGAGCATTCATTGTTGTTCGTACTCAGCGTTCAAGCAGATTTACATTTATGTAGGATACATGGGACCTTTGATTAAAAAAGGTCTTTGTGGTATTTTACAGAGTGACAGGAAGAGCAGAAAATACATGAATCAGTGAGCTTTTCAGCTAGCTCAGGATAGTTTGACAGAAAAAACAAAAACAAATGGATGAAATCCTGAACAGCAAACTGCAGACAGGTGCGTGTTCACTGCAAGGTCTTTCTTTGAGACCTCTGGAGCTCCATTTTATGACATTGCCTTGAGAGGTAATGCTCCTATGTGCGAGTGACAAGCAGATTGATACTTTGTGGTGACTGACAAGGGAGAGGCATTCACCCTTAGCCCCACAAGATTTTACACAATTAGCTCCACGAGCGAGTAAACCCATTTGGAACAGTTCAAGATTACTGCAGCTACAACCACAATAATAAACCAATGGTTCGTGAGACCTCGTCTCTTTAGATTGTGCAAGTCTTCATCATGTCGTGGCTTGTCGTCGTAATTATCTCGTCTTTGCGTTTGTAATTAAATGAAAGTTTCCTGCGTGGCAGCTAGTGCACCAACATGTTCAAAAAGTACTGGAGCGTGAATGTCATCGTGGAAGCACCAGGCAGGGGCTTTTTACTCGACTCCCCGCTTCCAGTCACATGACCCAACCCTTCCTGTGGAAGAGCACGCCACTTTCAAGCAACCTCTTCAAGTATCCGCCCCCCTTTGGTTTCAGAGGTCTTCGGGGAAAAATACCCTCTCTGCTTCAGCAGGTGATCTTTGTTTTTCTCCATTCCAATACAATACTCATTCAGTCTTTTATTTTACATATCACTTGGGGATCAACACTTTCATGATTGCGTATGAATCATTCCAAACAGTTTGTCGTGTTTATTGCACTGTTGGGGAATAACTTTGTTTAAAAAGATAGACATTTTTTTGGGGTGAAGCTAAGTGCTATGTGTCCATTTTTTAAAATGCTCATTTATTTTCAAAGCTACCAGAGTCCAACGAAGCACCCTTGTTCAAAACGGGTCCTGATACATGTCGGCGCTGTGTGGTCATTGGAAATGGAGGTATTTTGAAAGGCCTGGAGCTGGGTCCTTTCATTGATCGTTTCGACACCATTATAAGGTTGGTACACTTCCCCCCCCAAAATTATTCTATAGGATTGTTTGTATATTGTTTCCATACGATATTGGGTTGGCTGTAAGAAATTAAGATTTTCAAATAATAATCTATTTGAACTTTGAATTCAACATTGATACGCTCTTCCTAACCAGACGTAAGACAAATCTACAATTTTAAATGTGGATAAAATACATGTTGTTGATAATTTTTCATCATACATTTCTGAATGCATGTACTGTATTATATAAAAGATCCAGCCTTCAATAACAACGGGTTTGAACAATTAAAAAAGTAACGAAAAACGGATTTATTTATAGATTTATTTTTTTCCGGTGCAAAGGGGGCCCATACAAAAAAAAAAAAAAGAAAAGCTGCTGAACAGCAAACCCGCATAAAGTTCAAGGACTCATTTTGAATCGCGAAAATATGTCACGGACTGAAATGCCTTGGGGGAGAAATAAATAATAATACCAAGAAATTTCTCACGAAAAATGGGGTAAACCCCCAAAAAAGAGGAAAAAAACCCCAACAACCTTTTTTTAAATTGGGAAAAAAAAAATATTGAAAACAAATCAGTCAATGTAAGTGAATTTGCGGGTGCCGAGCAGCAGCTATTCAGATGTCTGTAATAAAGGAAACATCTTAGTAACCCCATCCCGCCCACCCCCCCAAAAAAGTTAAGTTAAATAATAATTTCGAATCAATGGATGGGTCACTTCAGCAGGTTGCAATAGAGATACAGAGAGACGGATAGAGTCACAGAAAGGTATAGAAGGTTTATTGTGATTTTTACCATTCAGCTTCTTTTTGGAAAACAACAACCTATGTAAAATGAACTGAAAAATTGGAACAGATAGTCATGCGCACTCAAAACTTTAGAGGTCAGATTAACTTCACCTTAAAAGGTTCATGCACATTTTAGACACATTTCAATTGGGTATCTGTGTGACTGAATTGATGTGTTGCAAATGTAAGACCCCGCCTCCTTCCTGTGTCCTGCAATCGCCAGGTTGAACAGCGGTCCTCTAGGAGAGTTCAGTGTTGATGTTGGGAGTCGCACCAGCCTCAGGATAAGTTATCCAGAAGGCACCCCCACTCACTGGCTTGACACAGACCCACAGACCGTGTTTGTAGCTGTGGTCTATAAAAGTGTAGACGTCAGCTGGATCTCTGCAATGATTAACAAGCTCACTGTGGTGAGGACTGTTGTTTGTACTTCTTTGAGTTATATTATTCATTTTTTGTTTCAATTCTTTATTTCTTTATGTCAGGGAGAGCCACGTTTTAATAGTAAATGTGCCAGAGTTAGTAAGAAGGCTATTTTTTTCCTCTGCATTCCCTACACAGATGGTTAATGTCACCCTTAAAAGAATAAGAATAAAATACAATACACAACGATCACCAATACTTTGACCAAAAGTACTATTAAGTTAAATTGACATGCTTACATAACAAAATCAGTGCATTTACGAAAAGTATTTTCAGGCTAAAATGTTCATTCGAAACACCTCTCACAGAGATTCCATCCGTAGAAAGGTTACAGAGCTTACATCTCTCTTCATTCTGGCAATAGTGTTATTGGTAGAAAAGGATTTGAGTATTGCTGAATTTGGTAGAGAAGCTGGAGTAGTTTGTCTTTTTTCGACCATGTTAAACAAATCCTTATGTTGCATTGGGTTTGCAGACGCATGTGTTCTACTTGTGTGCATCTATTTATCACTGTTGTAGCATGTCTGATTAAGAAACAACATATGTGTGTTTTCTGCTGCAGTCATTTTGGGACTGGCTATTCTTCTGGCAGAATGTTCCAGAGGAAATCCCCCTTGAACGGAACAGGTTCAGACTCTTAAATCCACTCGTCATCAAAGAAACGGCTTTAGATTTACTGAAATTCTCCCCACCTACAACACGCTTGTGGGGCTGGGACCAGGTAAAGGCACTTTTCAGAAGAGCGATGTATTTCTCGTCAGATGAGGATTTTATTTTTTTAAATAGCATAATTAAGACAATATTAAGTGTATAGTATACATTAACGAGCCATGAGAGCAGTGGTGTCCAAATTCTTTCCTCCAAAGGCCAGAAAAATAGAAAGATACACGTCACGTTGAATTTTTGTAACTATTAAACACTGTAATTTTTGTTTCTGTATCTGAATGATCTTTATTCTTCATAGTGTTATGAAGTGAAATTCTGTTACTATATTAGCTGTACATTTATTTGTGTTACTGCATTTCTTGAAAAGTTTATTATTATTATTATTATTAGTAGTAGTAGTAGTAGTCCCCATTATTCACATCCCACCAGTTAGATGACTGAAACAACTCGCCAATACATATAATGTATGCAAAACTATTTCAGATCAAAGTGTCCATGATTGCAATCGTCAAAAACATTTTTCAATTTCACAATACATGAAGGGAGTAAGTTGGCACCTGATGACATTTTGAAAGAATCTAAAAACAGTAATTTCTTGCAAGTGGTGCCATCTGAAGGAGCAGAGCACTCCAACATATTTGATACGTTGATCGATTTCCAAAGATCTGTAACACTGATTGAATCCTTGGAATGATGTTTCTTCTTTGTTCTCATCTTCTTCCGTAGAATGTACCCACCCTGGGAATCTCTGCACTGGATTTAGCTAGTTTGCTGTGTGACGAGGTGAGCCTCGCGGGCTTTGGCTACAACCTGTCCCAGGAAAGGATTCCAATGCATTACTATGATCAGCTGCCTATGAGCTTCATGCTTTGGCAGAAAATGCACAATGTGAATGAGGAGACCAAAGTCCTTAAAAGTCTCATCAAAGAGGGAACCATCACTGACCTGACGGGGGGCGTTCACTGTTCCTTCTGCCCCTGATTACCTCCAAACTACAGTCCCCCGCAAAAGCATTGCAACGGCAAGGTCAAGTCCTTTGTTTTGTTCTATACTGAAGATGTTATAATTCACAGATCAAAAGAAGAATATGAGAGACAAGTTCAGAATTCGCGCTTTTGTTTCATGGTATTTACATTAAGAGCTGTGATCAAATGCTCACACTTCCACCTCAATTCCCACTGAGGGTGCGCGTGTGTAAGGCTTCCTAACTCTCTAAAGTGCTCTGTTACCTCGCCCTTTTTGCGCCCTTGGCCCACACTCCTGCTGAGCCCGCATACCAGTGCCCTCAGCCGAAGCATTTAATCATTTGACCAAAATAACGGTAGAATTCCTGCGCATGTGGCCTAAAAAGCGTGTTTTCAAGTCTCAGTATCGACATATTAAATAGTTGATCATTTGTACGCGTGTAATTTCAATCAAAGCTTTAAAGTCACCTGTGTATTTTGCCCTGTTTCGGTTGCCATACTCGGCGACCTTCCGTAGATTGTGACGTACACAGTGCCATTGTTGCCATCGAATGGGACCCCAAGCCCAAGTTTGTACTTTTACTATGACTCTACTGCAGTTTTAATTGAATTTTAAGCAGCAAAATTGCCAAAACAACAACCGGTGTGGCCATGTTTGATGACGCATATCCAACACAGTGGGGCAGATGGGTGACATAACTCAGACTCTCCCAATTCTGCAATTTTTACACATTTGTAACCTTTGCTCCTGAACACTTTGTGCACTACTAGGTGTACACTTCATTGAGGACCGTGGGGCCTAGTGTGGGTATCTGGACAGGGCCTTGATATGGTAAAATAGAGCACTTTTTGTTTTGTTTGAAGGCACTCACTTTTCAAAAGTGAGTGAAAGTATTGGAATGGACATGATTAAAGTAACTTAAAAGCGAATATTATTTAATATTTGCAGGAGCAGAGCAAAAAGCGTCTGGCTACGCCAAGAATCACAGCAAGCAAAAAAAGGAAAAACGGCTCCTAACATGAACGAAAATAAAGTAGATACAGGAGTTTGTGAACAGGAAATCACTGCCTACCTTACTAGAGACCTGACGTGGAGGCATGGGGTGCATTTTTATAGCGTGTTAACGACCGTAGCTCACGTCTACCATTTTAAAATGCTTCCCATTCTTTGCCAGTACCCTCGTTGAATTGTACATGAAACAAAATCTGAATGAGAATAATAACATAAGAATAAAATATATAGCGCAACAGCTCTGATTGCAAGCGGAAATTGCAGACTGCTGATTGCTAACAACTTCCGGTGATGCAGGTCACGGGCCACCGTAGGTTAAAGGTCACCTGCTTTTTAATTAAATAAAATTTTTGGAATACTTTTTTGGAAGGTGAGACCGGTAGCATACTAAGGGTGCAGTGTGCACTAACACCAAAATCTAAAATAAAAATAACACGCACGCAGACACACAAAACCTTCCTCCTTCCCCACTTCCCCCTAAATCCCCGCAATCGATTTGGGACCAGTCCACAAGTTACCGGTCGATCACCATCGACTGGTTGGGCGCCCCTGCTCTATCAGGTCAAGGTCTGGTGATTGATTTGGACAGTCTTAAGACCTTCGTTGTTGTCGAAGTTCTTTGTTGTGTTGGCGATGCGTTTTGGGTCAGAATCTTGCCTGATGAATTCATTCTGCTCCTCCCTTCATGAGTTACATCATCAATAAAGACTAATGAGCCCATTCCAGAATCAGCCATGCAAGCCCAACCATGACATAACCTTCACCATGCTTCACAGATGAGCTTGTGTGTTTTGGGTCAGAAGCAGATCCTTTCTTTCTCCATACATTGGCCTTTCCATCAAAACCTTGGTAGCCGTTAATCTTGATCTCGTCAGTCTATAAAACTTTCTTCGAAAACGTTGTGGCTTTTCTCTTCACTTCTTTGCAATATCCAATATGGCCTTCACATTTTTCTTGCTGATGAGTGGTTTGCATCTTGTGGTATGCCCTGTGAATTTCTTCTCTCCAAGTCAAGTCGTCTTCGAACTGGAGATTGTGAAACTTTCACCCCTGCCCTGTGGAGGTTGGCAGTGATGTCACTGATTGTGGTCTTTGGGTGTTTCTTCACAGCTCTCACAATGTGTCTGTCATCAACTGTCACTGATGCCCTTGGCCGGCCTGCATAATGTCTGTTGCTCAATACACCAGTAGTTTTTCTTTTTAAGGACATTCCAAATTGGCTATGCCCGATGTCTGTGCGATACCGCTGATCGATTTTCCCGCTTCTCGTCTCAGTTTTAAAACGGGTTGCTTTACTCCCATGGACAGCTCTCTTGTCTTCGTGTTTGCTTACCAGCAAATGCAGTTTTCACAGGTGAAATCCAAAGGCAAAAACAAGCACTATCTATCGTATGAATAGTCAATCTAAAAAAAGACAAACCAACTCCTGAGCAACTAGGATCGACCATCTGTCACATGTTCCATTACTTTTGCTCATTTGATAAGCGGGTGGCTTGAAAACAATGGTGCTCTGTCCGGAGTTGGTTCACACATCTAGATGTAAGCACCATACATTAAAAATGGCATTCTGAACTTTTGCCTCATATTCATCTTTTGATCTGAAACCCAAATGATAGAACCAAAAAAAAAAAATGAACTGACCTTGCCGCTCACCTAATTTTGGAGGGGACTGTATATACGCAGCACTCTCAAGAATTCCTTTAAGTAACACTGGTGTGCATGGACAACATTCCTAAACAGAAACGCTAAATTGCTTTGTTGAGATGTTTCAACAAAGCGTTAGGCAAGCAAGTATGTGAGAAACATTGTTCCTGTCATGTGTTTTCTGAAAGAGCTTGTTGAAATGAAACAAAATGACTCTTTGCTATTCCTTAGTTGACAGCATTTTTAACCATTACCAATTTTAAAGCGACCAACATTTTTTTTTCCTTTGTGTAAAAGTATTGTATGTGCCTGAACACATTCCTTCAGCAGATATCCTCCTCGCTGCCTATATTTCAACAGCAGTTATGCAAACTCGACTATATTTTAATGTTAAAATTAATTTTAGTTTGTAATTCAGTACAGTATTGTCTATGAACTCGTATGTGTAATAAATCCTAATAGTCACTGTTTTCTTTCAGTAAAATGGAGCCGCATTTTTGTAAAATGCTTTGACAAAGTAAATTATTATATTGACACTGGACAAATCTGCAACGCAGATTTGAATGTTTAGCTACTCCAAAGGCGAATTTGTGTTTGCCCAAGCGTGTGTTTGATAAATGGAAATCTAATTTAAAATCATTCTCTCAGTACCATGTTTAGTACAGTATATTCCGAGCAAACGGCCCACTAGGACATCACTACAACTATGCTGTCACTATATTTTGCTTTTGATTTTATTATTTGATTTTTTTATTTTTGTGACTCCATTTGCTATGATGTCAAATGACAGATTTACCTTTCACGAAGCGTTTGCGATAGGCGGGTGTGTGAAAGCCAGTTTACCAATGAAATTAATATTAATTTATTGCTGTCTTTATTTTGTATTCTCATTGGGCTCTGTGACTATAAACTTCAGGGAGATGGATGATTTTTAAAAAATGTTTTCCTTCATAAAATCCAAGCTACCACAAAGCCTATTACGTTGTAGCTTTGCTCTGTTAAAACCTGAAATTGTCCTTGGTCTCATAAGCACATAGTTGAGAATGAAAAGAGACTAATGCGCTTGCATGCACTGATTACAATGTGTTAATATGGCTCAGAATTATTTTGTCACACACTTTATACACTGTTGGTTCTTTTTATCTCCAATAAATGCATCTTGACATGGGAAGGAACTTCCAAATGTTGTGATTGTTTTGTGGCGTAATATAAAAGAAACATTTTTGTCCCACAAGTGACACTATGTTATAATTGTATAATGATGTTTAATTTTTTTTTCCACACACGCTGTGTATGCCTTTAAGGCAGTGTTTCCCAACCTGGTATGCGTAGGTGGCATGAGGAAACATTTAATAATTTATTTAGCAGATCAGTAACCTGTGGTACAGCCATGCCAATATCTTAACACCCGCGTGTCAACTCAAGCGTCTCATTGAAGCTTAGATGACTGATGAAAAGAAAGATAAACTGCAATAGCATGTCTGAATATTATTTTGGTTCAGTGTTTTGTTTCCTATATTTACATTTTACATAGCTGTTTAAAGGGGATTTATTCAAAGGGAGTTCATTTTCTTGTGGTAAATGTTGCAAGAGTATGTATCACAAAGGCAGGTTCATTTTCATAAATTTTTTTAGAATGTGTTTTTATTTCCAAGGCAATTATGTTTGAGTTAAAAAGAAGAAAATGCAGAAGAATCAAATGTTCAAATTACGGAAACAAAATAAAATGATCTTCACTTAATACTCAATTGTGTTACGTTGTACTTTTCGAGATTCACCAACGTGTGTGAGTTAGGAGCTAGTCATGGTTTCACAAAAAGTGAGCCCAAAAAAGTTGGGAACCACTGCCTTAAGGAAGAGGGGAAAAGGTTAGAGCTGTGCACAGAACTGGTTCCGCTGCAGAAACAAAAAAAGCTTTTGATTTTCGCTAAATGGTCATTGATTCTCAGCAAATGGTCATTTTAGAGGGTTGAAAGAATGATCTGTGTCCATATCAGATTGCTATACGTAACAGTATAATATACTTAAATAAAATTGCTGAACACCAAAACATGAACAGTTAACAGCATTCTGGAATAATCCATTTTCCATCCATCTTCCGAACCGCTTTATCCTCACAAGGGTCGCGAGGGGTGCTGGAGCCTATTCCAGCTGTCTTCGGGCAGTAGGCGGGGGACACCCTGAACCGGTTGCCAGCCAATCGCAGGGCACACAGAAACGAACAACCATCTGCGCTCACACTCACACCTAGGGTACAATTTAGAGTGTTCAATCATGCATGCTGTTGGAATGTTGGAGGAAACCGGAGTACCCGGAGAAAACCCACGCAGGCCCGGGGAGAACATGCAAACTCCACACAGGCCGGAGCTGGAATTGAACCCGTTACCTCTGCACTGTGAGGTCGACGCGCTAACCACTGGACCACCGGGCCGCCCAGAGTCTGGAATAATGTTTTTCTTAAAAATAGCTCTGTATTGAAAAATGGATAGCAAAAAGGGCCTATTCACAAAATATTATTCATAATAACAAGAATAATAATAACGAAAATCAGTGTCCTGCTGGTCCGGAAAGGACCATTCAGGAGTTGTCCCAAATTTCCCAGTTGCCACCCTGCTGCTTGATAACAGGGTCCCCGTGAAACAATCACTGATTAGCAGTGGACCATTGACCTCTTCCACTGAAAGCAAAATTGTTCTTGCAGTAACATGGGGTAAGTTGATTGATTACACATCCACTCTTTCCCGGACTTGGCCCGTGAGAGCACTGACAAGGGCCATCATTTTCCTTGTGTAAGACCTTTGACAAGATTGTTGTGCTCGCACTTTTCAGTTCTGAAATGTTAATCCAGTTCAGCTAAACCAGAAGCTGGTCGATTACACTGACAAAAAAAAACATAAAACTGCAATATATCCTGTATGGAGCTTGCATGTTCGCCCTTCGGCCGTGTGGGTTTTCTCCTGGAACTCCTGTTTCCTCCCACATTCCAGAAACATGCACTGTAGGTTAACTAGACATTCTATACCAGGGGTGTCAAACTCATTTTTGTCACGCGCCACATCAGAGTTCCTGTTATAGCTGTGAACCCAAATAAATGTATGATTACCTGAAATTGTATATACACAACAAATTGATGAATGATCTGAGGCCAGTAAAAGTTGTTTGTTCAAATATAATTACAATAATTTTAAAGGGGGATTGGTCATAAAAAAGGGTCGCAATATCTCAACAATTTTAAAAGTGAAGACAATTTCCAATTTTGGTATTTTAACATGAAGAAATGAAGCCAGTGCACATAATTAGCTTTTACGGGCCACATAAAATTATGTAGTGGGCCTTGAGTTTGACACATGTGTTCTGTATCACAAAGTGTGATTGTGAGTGTGAATGGTTGTTTGTCGATGTGTGCCCTCCAATTGGCTGCCACACAGGTCAGAGTGGACTCTACCTATTGCCCAAAGACAGCTGGGCGACCCTCTTGAGGATAAAGCGGTTCAGATGGATGGATGGATGGCTATATTTAATGACTTCCCACTTAAAGATCGCTAGAACAAGTATGCCTCAAGTATCAAACCGCTGTTTGATATTTCAGTATCATAAGAAGAATGGGTCACCAACTTTTTAGCCCTGAAACGAATAGATACTTGTTATTTTTGTTTGATCTATAGATGGAAAGCTTGCCAGGTGTGCTCAGGAGGTGCAAACTGGAGAGATTATACAACCTTTTTACCAGCATTCTCAAAATGACTCAAGGCTGTATTAGCTGCCAAATTAAGCAACACAAATGTCAAGCGCCAACATTGCGGTCTGACTTATGCCCCAGTTTTAAATTTCAGGAAGCTTACATAGCTGGGGTGACTAACGTGAGTCAAACGTGTCTAATTGAACAGTGATAAATTTAAAATAAGGTAAAGACTAGACTAAATTGGCCAGAGGTTTGGATTTGTGTGAATGGTTGGTTTGGATTACCGACCAGATGAGGGTTTTACGGCGGCCCGGTAGCCCAGTGGTTAGCACGTCGGCTTCACAGTGCAGAGGTACCGGGTTCGATCCCAGCTCCGGCCTCCCTGTGTGGAGTTTGCATGTTCTCCCCGGGCTTGCGTGGGTTTTCTCCGGGTGCTCCGGTTTCCTCCCACATTCCAAAAACATGCATGACAGGCTGATTGATCACTCTAAATTGTCCCTAGGTGTGAGTGTGAGCGTGGATGGTTGTTCGTCTCTGTGTGCCCTGCGATTGGCTGGCAACCAATTCAGGGTGTCCCCCGCCTACTGCCCGAAGACTGCTGGGATAGGCTCCAGCACCCCCCGCGACCCTAGTGAGGATGAAGCGGTTCGGAAAATGAATGAATGAATGAATGAGGGTTTTAAACTCTTCTCACTCAAAGTCAGTTGGGACAGGCTTTCAGCTTACCGGTGATCTTCATGAGGAAATGAAAGAGAATGGATGGAAGAATTCACATCGAAAGAGCAAACAAACGCTCACCTCCATCAAGGGTGAAAACATGTCCTCTATTAGGTGGTACTTTCTTCTTCGATCCCCCATACTCCTGGGCAAGCTGGCTGGGTTCTTTTATCTGGACCACGAGCATTCATGTACTGTATATTATCAAGAGACTTGTAATATTCATTCATTCATTTTCCGAACCGCTTGATCCTCACTAGGGTCGCGGGGGGTGCTGGAGCCTATCCCAGCTGTCTTCGGGCAGTAGGCGGGGGACACCCTGAATCGGTTGCCAACCAATCACAGAGCACACAAAGACGAACAACCATCCACACCCACTCACACCTAGGGACAATTTAGAGTGTTCAATCAGCCTGCCAGGCATGTTTTTGGAATGTGGGAGGAAACCGGAGCACCCGGAGAAAACCCACGCAGGCCCGGGGAGAACATGCAAACTCCACACAGGGAGGCCGGAGCTGGAATCGAACCCGGTACCTCAGCACTGTGAAGCCGACGTGCTAACCACTGGACTACTGGGCCGCCCACTTGTAATATTAATTTTCATTATTAGTTTTTATTCATTGATCTCATTTGATAATTTGTTAATTAATTTTGACCAATTCGCATATATTACAAACATGTTTTTATTAAATTAAATCTTAGGGTTTTAAAATGTATTATATATTATTTATCACCACGTACCACGCCCACTACACCCCTGCTTATCACCCATTGATTATCCATTCTGCTTCTCTTTACGAGGGTTGCGGACATGGAGGAGACTATCCCAGCTGTGTTGGGGCACCCTGAATTGTTTGCCAGCCAATCGGAGGGCACACACAGACGAACATCAACCAGTTGAACTCACAATCATATCGAGGGACAATATAGTGACCAATTAAACTCCCATGTAAGTTTTTGGAATGTGGGCGGTAAACGGAGTACCCGTAGCAAAGCCACGCAGGGATGGGGAGAGCATGCAAACTTCACACAGGAAGGCCGGAGCCCAGATTTGAACCACTGTGAGGTGGATGCGCTCACCGGTGGATCACTGTGCCGCTTATTTTAATTACAAATAACATCATTTCAAATTAGCAGAAATAAACGTAATTTATTTGTAGCATTACGTGAGCTTTTTGGTGCCTTTCCTAAAGCTGCTTAATTGAAATTCAATCCGTAATTTCATTCATTTGGCCTTTTAAATGTATTAGTTTTCTGTTACGCAATGCACTTTATAAAGTTTAACCGGAAAATGCAGTTTACCGTTTAAGATTTGACCGGAAGTTGTACATTTTGACACGCCCACCACTGTTAGAGTAAGCGTGGTCAGCGAGAAAAGAAGAAGAAGCCGGGCGGAGAACTGCTGCAAACAGGTGGGAAGTTCCTTTAACTTGTCTTTTTTTTTTTTTTTTTTTACCAACACCGAAACTAAAACAGAATGTTGTCAACTAGTCGCGATTGTACCTCAGGCATTTTATTGTGAACTACAATTTTTTAAATTGTTTCACACTTTTTTTTTGTAAAATACAAACCGATGGATCGTAACACACGTGTAGTAAGGGCAGCACATAGTTGTACTGCTGCACACGCGCTGTCATTTTGACTGCCCTCTTGAGAATTTAGAGGCACTTTTTTCCTCGTGTCCTCTATTTTAATGCTGTTAACGTGACTTTGCAACGCAGCGTTATAACTTGTTCTGGACCTTTTCGTTGTGTTTTATATGCTTAGTTTCTAGTGTGCTTTAGTTTTGAACATTCCGCACAGAACTAGTGCAGTCAGTGAAGCTTGCCTTATATAGGTGTGTCAAGAGTATACGCTTTTGTTTTCAGAGGTCGATAATGAGGTGCAATGTATTTGTTTAGCTTGTTAGTACAGTACTGTATATGGTATGCTACACGTTACAAGAACTTAGTCACCAGACAAGATTACGGCGCGACACGTGGGCAAGTAAATACTGTACACTCATCGAAGTAACTCAATTGCTGTGGCGGATGTTGACCTGTCTGATTGGTTGACATGCATGGAATGATCATTGATATCCAACGTAAGGTCCATGTTTTAGTGCTCTTTTTTCCATTGTAATATGATTCACAGTTCACTAGGAGAGCAACCGTGTCTAACAATATTTTTTTTCCCTCTAATGGTGCTGCTGGTTGTTGGCAAGCAATTAAATCACTACGAGGCCCAGCTAGTAGTCATATGTTAATCACTAGTACCGGTAGCCTCCTGGATTCTACTAGTTTCACCAAAATCACCATTTGTAGTTTTGCGTCACTAGTAATATTTAATTGTGTTATGATGCCAAAGTTCTTATAATAGTGAGGATAAAGAGTGCACTAGTAGATGGACCTTACTTAGTCGATATATCAATGATATCCAAGAAATGCTGAAACGGCATTCCATGATTTGATTGTGGATATATTTTCTTCTTAGCTATGTTTTTTTGTCTTTTTTTGTTGTAAAAGTTGGTTCTCGAAGGGCTGCAAAAGTGGTTAAATATAGTGACAAAACTGCTAAATACTGGTCACTCTTTGGTGTTTTCGTGCACTTAAGGGTATACACAAGTGTGACTAATTTTTCCATAATACAAAGTGCTACATAATGTCTGGGAATGGGTGAATACTGGTACCAGGTATCAGTATCAATGAGATAACGCCCTTATTCAATGTAACACATACTCCTGAATGCTACTGATTGATATAGGTATGATTTCAGGCAAAAAGAAAACAAATCTGACATTAAGTAATTCCTCCTTGCCAGAAGTTGGTGCTACACTGGTGCAGTTTGAAATGTTGACAAATCATCATGTGCGTCAGAATGAAAGAAAGGCCTTTATTCACAAAGACAGATAATTATCCATCCATCCATTTTCTGATCCACTTATCCTCACAAGGGTTGCGAGGCATGCTGGAACCTATCCCAGCTGTCCTCGGGCAGTAGGCGGGGGACACCCTGAACCGGTTGCCAGCCAATCACAGACAGATAATTATGTTAAGCGAAATTTCAATGATCTCAAGTACTAGTGGTATCAGTACTTGGTATTGAACATCCCTAATCAAGTCCAATACATTAACATTTACCCTTTTTGAGAAGCTGGTTTTCCAAATGACATTTTGTGTATGCTATTTTATTCACACGTCATTGAATAACATTGCTGCAAAACTGAGACGCCACCATGATGAAATTCTTAACATATGTATTTAATATCATGACTTCATTGAACTGTGTCTTGTTGGGATATAACTGATGTGTGTCAGTGTTGCCTATCTTCTAAATTAGCCGCTCTGTCAACCCGGTTTGTTTGACAAATAATCACTTTGTCGCCAGAATACAGCGTTTTGTCTCTGCGCGCAGAGTGAAATGGTGTAATAATGTCACAGCATTTAGCCTGCATTAAGGAGGCACTGAGCTTAAAAACAATACAGCAATCGTGGCTGGAGTGAAAAAGCTGGCAAGTCCATAAATCATTATGCAGTGATTGTGAAACACCACTTTGCCGAGTTGGACTTTGATTTTGAATACTTAAGTGTTGTGTGAGGAACCAATTTGCCTAAGTCATCAATTAACATGGTTTCATGGACCTCGCCTTGCAAATCTGTATATCAGTAGGTAAGTAGGTACTGTATCGTATGACTTGGCAAAAATTAATACACACACACACACACGCACTAACTAACACATAGTTACAGTATTAGTTTTGATTGAAAAGCGGAGTGCTTTTAACAAGAGTTTGGGTGGCGCTTTAATGCTGTTACATGTTAAATGAAATGTGCCTCCAAAAGGTCTGTACTGGGTTAGTTACGTCACTCATGGTATTGCTTCACGTAAGGATCAGTGTTTACTTCATTCAGTTTAATCATCTCAAGCTGACCACGGAGGTCAGAGGCCACTGGACTAAAGTTGAGTGGACTGAGCAACTTGTTTCAAGTTGTGCAAAGCAGTTATCTTAGAAAGTTCTGCTTTTCTTATCTTAAACAAATACATTTGTAAAGCGACAACAAATGTGTAGGTCCACAATACAACACCTGTAGATTAAATCAGAAGTACAGAAATGTACGCGTGAAACGTTATAATTGCAGTGGTGTCCAATGATAATTTCATTACTTTTTTGTGTCACATGTGGGAGTCAGTCAAACTAGATTTGTAATGTATCCTGTCGAATTAATGTTGCAAATGGATCTATTGAAAATAATCGCCTTTATCACATACTTTAGATCATTTTTTTGTGATTTAACATTTTCTTTTGAAGTATCAGAACTGAATTGGTGTGCAAAGGCAACACATTGAGTCCTGGAAAACTTAAAGACAAGAAGGGTAAAGGCTTGTAATTGACTGAAGTTACACACTAACCTACAGTGGCTGTGTTTGAATGTACTGTACAATTTAAGACCAGTCATTTTTATTTTCATAGGTTTTTTTTTTCTTTTAGACAATTTTTGGGTTTCCAGATGGATCGAAACTATTTTGATTATCCCTGTCCGTGCTTATTCTGTTACTTCTGAATCTGTTTTTTAGCTCACACTGACACATAGGGAACATGTGGAGTGTTCAATCAGCCTGCCATGCATGTTTTTGGAATGTGGGAGGAAACCAGAGTGCCTGGAGAAAACCCACACACACATGCAAACTCCACACAGGAGGGCCGGAGCTGGAATCGAACCCGGTACCTCTGCACTGTGAGGTCAACGCGGTAACCACTCGACCATTGGTCCTCCCTGAGGAAGACATTAATTTGAAAAAATAAGCAGTTCAGAAAATGGATGGATGGGTGGATGGATGGACTTTTTACATTCGAAACCATTTGTACAGCATAATCGGCTCACTTCGATGTGTTGCACATCTGTCATTTACAAAGTTGTGATTTCCAACCAGTGTGCCAAGGCACATTATTGTGCTATGATAAGAGATTATCAGGTGTGCCGCGAGAAATAGTCACAAACTGGCATTGAAAGTAAAATCGGCAGGTACACCGCAAGGAGTTTACAATATTATTATGCACAGCAACATTGACTAATTGCCTCCTCATTACAGGTACATTCCTGGCCGAAAGCACTTCATACACTCCTCTACCTCAGGGTGTCCTAAGACCACTCCGGGCTTCAGAGTCCAAATTCTTCCTGCACTCGTCAACGACACCACCTCCACCAAGTGAAAACCCTAAACACCACCATCTGATACGTCATTATCAGAAATCATGCCAAGCCAAGAGTTCTTGCAGAAGCTGAGATTGCCAGATCTGGAGTCTGTCAGTCAGTACTTCAGGGGTTTGTCCACATCTACATTAATCAGCATGGGGGCGATCACAGCTGCAACAACCCTCTACATGGCAACACGACCAAAGGCTTTGCCAGCCATCTGTGATCTCAAAATGCAGTCAATCGAAATTCCGGTGAGTTTGGGGGTCACTCTGCTTGAATGCGAACAAACTTTTGCTCTTTTTTCAATTCTGTTCAAAGCCAAGGCCTGTTCTTGCCCTCTGACGTTTGTAAGATGGACCTCATCACTGTGGTCTCGTTTCATGTGGAATATTCTTCCACCTGGTACAGGGATCAGCTCCTATACTATAACCCATCACTGTTGTTTGCGTATGAATTAAACATTGAAGCGAATGCGTGAACAAATCCAATTTTGGAATTACTGGACGATGAACTGTTGTTTGCTTTTTTTTTGCACAGGGTGGAGAGTTTGTGCACCAATCAACTCTGCTAAACGGTGACGATCTCTTGACACATATTTATGATGATGCCAAAACAATGTATGAATTCTTCCTCAGGGGCGCTCAAGTATCCAGTAAGTGATGCGATGTATCCAACTGACACGACCACACATCACTCTTGCTATAAAGTAGCACATAACAAGTTCATACACATTTTTAAGCTGTTTTCCAATTTCCTATTATTTTAACACATGATGAGGACAAAATAGTCACACGATCTTATTGCTCTTACGGTGTGTAGTATACTGCATGTAAGATGACTAATACAAAACCTCCACCAATAATTGTGGGTCTCCTTTCTTAACCCATGTGTCCAGAATGTCGGAAAATACAAAGGAGAAAAAGTAGTTGTAGAAGAAGAAGACGAAGCAAGGCTAACTGTTAGCTATGGGAACTGGAGTGCGGTCACAAGCACTTCTTCTTGCACCCTTTTTTGTAGGGAATGACTTTGGAGAGATGTCATACACTCACCACAACCATCTCTGAAGTTTGACAACAGCGCAAATGTCAAATGTGGGCTTCCCCTTTTAAGCTACTGCCCTCATGACCCAACCCCAGAGAAGAGGAAGAAGTTGGCTGACATAGAACAGCAGCAAAACAGCAGAGCACACATGATTCAGAGCAGTTGCATTGAAAAGTAAAATAGTTTGTTGAAATGGTCCATGGTAACAATTGTGATGAGTTGACTCTTCCTGTCAAGTATTTTAGGCACGTACATGGTTTTCCCAAACTCTGTCATATCAGGAGGCTAGTATTTGCATTTTATGTTGCCTTTCAAAATTTACTCAGGTTTTCACAATTGAGGAATTGTGTCAACGCCATTTCATTTGGATGCCATATTTGTTACGTGACCTGTTTGCAATTTTGACACCAAATGTTGCTGCCTTTAGATTTAAAATAGTTTGTATGTAGCTATTGGTATTATTCTCCTACATTCTGAAGTTTTAGGAGATCTAGATCAGGTGCTTTGAAACTTGACTCTTGAAAGTACAGAATAGAGAGAAATGACGGATGATTGGATCATTGGATTACGTTGCAAACCTCACTTTTCGATTCGAAATTGCATCTCTTATGTCCTGGTCTCATTTTGTTTTTTCCTTGAGATAATGGTCCTTTCCTGGGCTCCAGAAAACCCAAAGGTCCCTATGAATGGATGTCCTACCAAGAGGTAAGACATGCCTTGACAGCAGTAAAGCCGAAAGGCAGTGAAAGCACTGTTGAGACGGATGCTGTCACTTTCATGATGCAGCGTAGAATAGCACTGCACAATGGAGTCACAATGAGCAAAAAGAAACACTTAATGTGCGCATTTTAGGTCATGGAGCGAGCAGAAAATCTTGGCTCCGCTTTTCTTCATAAAGGCCACTCCAAGACCACTGACCCCAACATTGGGATCTTCTCTCAAAACAGACCTGAGGTAAAAATGATTGCACTTGGCGACAGCTCAAATGTCATATGCAAATAAAAACGGTTAATCCTCATATTGGTGTCGCCCCTTTTTTCGTGTGGGGAATTTAGTGGACTCTCACCGAGTTGGCATGCTACACCTATTCCCTGGTTTCTGTCCCGCTTTATGACACCCTTGGTACCGAAGCCATCAACTACATTATAGACAAAGGTAATAGAAATTAATCAGAGAAACTGCAGGAAGTTTTAAGTGTTTTTTTGTCATATACGGTACATGCGGTAGATTGTGGCTGTGATTTGATTGTGTTTGTTTTCCTTGTTGATGTTTCCCGTAGCCTCCATCTCAACCATAGCATGCGACGTGTCAGATAAAGTCAACCTGGTACTTGACTGCGTCAAGGACAGGAAACACACTGTGAAAACCATTGTTGTCATCGAGACGCCCAGCGATGAGCTGGTGGACAGAGGCAAGCAAGCTGGAATCGACATCCTCAGCCTGCGCGAGATGGAGGTTAGCAAAGGGATTCTGTTCACTCTTAGCTTGCTTGGATCTTTCTCATGGTTAGTTTTTGGAAATATCATACATGTGTTGCTCACATTTCTTTCCGCTTGCCTCTTTAATTGGCACTTTATGTTTGTAGCTTATGCTTTGCTTCCAACAGCTCATTTCTGCCTGTTTCGACGCACTGCCTTTTGATCATGTTGTTTTTGCTCTTCTCATTTACTATTTCTGTTGGCTTGTATTTTAATTTGATTGATATATTTTTTTCTCCTCGGGCAGGCAATTGGAAAGGCGAACTATCACCAACCTGTGGTAAGCGGCTATTAGCAATCACAAGGATGTATGACTGCAGATTTTTTTTTTAACCTAACTAATCCAATGTCTTCAGCCTCCCAGACCTGAAGATATGGGTGTCATCTGCTTTACGAGTGGAACAACAGGTGATGCTCATACTCTGCACGCACGCACGCACGCACGCACGCACGACACACACACACACACACACACACACACACACACACACACACACACACACACACACACATCTGTATTCAATAGATATGCTATTATATGCATGTGCGCTTTCAGGAAACCCAAAGGGAGCGATGTTGTCACATCGGAATATTGTTTCCAACTGCTCAGCGTTCCTTAACATAACACAGGTGAGGCGCCATTGTCACATTTGACATGAATGACGAGCAGCCACTTATTTATCAATCTCATTGCATGATTTAACTACAAGACAGGGATGCAGTAATATATAGCTTTCTGTAGCATTTTCACCCAATTTAGCACACCACAAAAAGTATTAGAGGGAGTTTGGGAAGAGTAGAATGTTATCAGTTGGAGTTGAGAATAATTACTGACAAATGACTAAAATGGGACATGGAGCAACAAGTTCCTGGCATGTGACCGAGTTAGAGAATATTTCATC
Source organism: Hippocampus abdominalis (assembly GCA_018466805.1). Lineage (NCBI taxonomy): Eukaryota > Metazoa > Chordata > Actinopteri > Syngnathiformes > Syngnathidae > Hippocampus > Hippocampus abdominalis. The sequence goes on along the minus strand of CM031695.1, from coordinate 5,199,015 downwards.
TACTTGGCGTGGTGTGTTATCCTTGAAGTAGCCAGAACACAGTTACCGTACTTGTGACTCAGGAAATGAACCGGTACTTGTTGTCATTTTTTGGTCTGTAGCAGATCCTAAACTGCCCACACTCCTATTGCCAAACCGATTTAGCTATTGTGTATCAGGTTTTCATTATTGCTTTTGGTTCTCAAGTTGAAGAGGGTAAATTGCTTTGGAGGTTAAACACTGCTTTGAATTGATCAAATTGTCCTTTTGTGTGTGTGTGTGTGTGTGTGTGTGTGTGTGTGTGTCATTGGGAATGCCTGTGCAATGCCGTCTTTGTTCGTATTAGGCCACCTCTCCATTGGGTCCCAGTGATGTCCATATTTCATTCCTTCCCTTAGCTCACATGTTTGAGAGAGTTGTACAGGTATGTTTTGTTATTTTCGAGTAGACGCAACTAGAAAAGACTACTGTACTGACCTCTAATTTTTATTCAAATAGTAAAACATCGCAAACGTACCCAATTCAAGAGTCTGCATGAAAGCACAAATTGTTTCTTGTCATTTTTAATGACAGATGTCATCATTGTGTTAAGCACTGTATCTTTCCATTTTATTTGTCATCCACATTGTTCTTCTGGATCCTTAATTTGGATTTATAGGGAGTGATGATGGTCCAGGGAGCCAAGATAGGATATTTCCAGGGAGATATTCGTCTTCTGATGGATGATCTCTGTACCCTTAAACCTACTGTGTTTCCTGCAGTACCTCGACTTCTAAACCGAATGTATGATAAGGTGGGTGAGCTTATTAATAAGTAGAGCTTTGTAAAATCCTAACTTTAAGGGGTTAATAAAACCTCAAATGAAATGAAAATGCACTTTTTCAGATCTTTGGGCAGGCCAATACTTCTGTAAAACGGTGGCTGCTGAATTTTGCATATAGTCGGAAGGAGGCAGAGATGATGAAGGGCATTGTGAGGAGAGACAGCATCTGGGATACATTGATCTTCAGAAAGGTTCAGGTGAGTTGAGCTTCTTTTGTTTTACACTTTAATTCCACCTGACATCAGAGGGCATTGTGATGGTCAAAATGGCCACGCCTTGAGATAGCTGTATTTTATATTATTTGTATATTAATCAGAATACCGTTAAGATTAGTGGGGGCACATAGAACATATTATTGCAATATATTTTTTTTTACTTGACTTCCACTCTAAGGGATATTGATTATTAATAGCATAGTGCCTTGTGCTTTATCCAGGCTAGCCTTGGGGGTCGCGTACGTCTGATGATAACAGGGGCTGCTCCCATCTCGCCGACCGTCCTCACTTTCCTCCGAGCTGCGTTAGGATGTCAGGTAACAACTCCGTCTCGCATAAAATCCTCTCGCATGGACCAAGTGCAGCAAATTCTAGCATCTAGTCTGTACCAACCACAATGAGAATCCCTGTTTAACATGATCTTCTATTGTTATTGCATTAAGAGCAATACAAAATCCCTCTTACGGCGGTAGCAATAATCCCACTTTTGTTCAATCGCAGTTCTACGAAGGTTATGGACAGACAGAGTGTACCGCTGGTTGCACCATGACCATGCCTGGCGACTGGACTGGAGGTGTGTAACACTCTTTCTGAGTTCACAATAAACTATTGTTGTACACCAGCAGAAAAGTGAGGGATTGCTTTTGCTTTTTCTAGGTCACGTTGGTGCTCCTCTGCCTTGTAACTCCATCAAGCTGGTAGATGTGGCAGAAATGAACTACCTGGCTGTAAACGGCGAAGGAGAGGTGAGAGACCCGTCAAAATTTACCAAACGTGCATTCCCAATTCTAACTTAGTTTGTGTGTGTTTTAGGTGTGCGTGAAAGGTCCCAACGTGTTCCAGGGTTACCTGAAGGATCCGGAGAAGACTGCGGAGACTATCGATGCTGATGGATGGGTTCACACTGGAGACATTGGGAAATGGCTTCCTGTAGGGATTGGAATCTACTCTCCTTTCAGTACCTGTGATGGTCTGGACCAGTAATGGAAATATTTGTTTGCAGAACGGCACACTGAAGATTGTGGATAGGAAGAAGCACATCTTCAAACTGGCTCAGGGGGAATACATCGCTCCTGAGAGGATAGAGAATGTCTATGTGAGAAGTGATTCAGTGGTACAGGTTTTTGTGCATGGGGATAGTCTACAAGTAAGTGAAGTTTGGTAAAATGATCACTACACAATGAAATAATTCACGTGCCAATGTTCCACCAATTCAGTTTCATGTAGTCATTCCAAAATCTTTGCACCATCTCATCTTGCAAAAGTGTATTCTTGTTCTACTCCATAGGCTTTTCTGGTAGCCGTGGTGGTTCCAGACCATGACTTTCTGTGTGGTTGGACCAAGAGGACCATGGGAGTGGAGGGCAGCTACAATGCACTTTGCAGTAGAGCGGTAATAACTACATTTTGTTTATAGTATCAGTGGCAGTTGATGGAGTATTCTCTCATGGGGAGTGATCTGCCTCTCTCTCTCTGAACGTAAAATGGTGACGACCATGTGCCCTCCATTTACCAATCGCTACAGGAGGAGTGGTCAATTCCGCTCCTCGAAGGCCGGTAACCTGAATGTCTCTGAACGTCTCCCTCCTCCAACATACCTGACTCAAATGATCGACCTCGAGGACTGGCTTTGCCCACTCCTTCGCTAGAGCGTATTAGTATTCGGTCAAAAAATGTTTCTTACCAGAGCAGCAGCTTGATTGTACTACCGTATTGATTGAGACTTCTTTTCTGTCTATGCAGGATGTCAAGGCAGCCATCTTGGAGGACATGGTGCGACTTGGCAAGGAAGCAGGCCTCAAGTCATTTGAGCAGGTATAAAACTACTTAATTCATTATTGTAATGATCCAAAATTAGCCAAATAGGGGTCAATCACACTTACATCAGAATCAGAATCGCCTTTATTGTCATTGTATAAGATTACAACGAAATTTGGGTGCCACTCCTTAGTGCATTTCATAAAAAAATAAATAAAATATACATAGATAAGGACAAGATTATGGTCCAATAAAGGTTTAATAATTAACCAACGCAAGACTGACAAAGTACTGATAATGACGCTGGTCAACACACCGGGACAAAACGAGATAAACAAAAAGCACTTGCAAAAGGCAAGGAAAATGCAAATGGAAATTGCTCAAAAGGACAAGAGAATCAAATCACAACAAATACCCACCGAAAAGAAAATACCAAACTAAATGAGTACTGACAAGAAAACTGAGAGCAATAAACCAGGAACGAGAAAAACGGAGCAAAACTGCACATGAACAATGTCTTAAGCAAGGCGAATTTTCTGAGAGTCAAATGTCAGCTTGGAAGTCCTTAATTAATGCGTTCATCATGATGGGTAACGGCTCCGCAGTAGAGGTAAGATCGGGCCGCCCGAGCCCGACCCGAAATTCGGGTCGAGTCGGGCCCTAAAATGTCATCATTGCTTCGGGTTCGGGTCGGGTCGGGCTTCTCTCTCACTGACTTAAAAAAAAAAAAAAGTTTTAAAAAATGTATACTAAAACGATGTGCGGATACTAAACTAAGGAATACTTGTTTTAAAACAAACAATTTGGATAAAACAGAGAAGGCGCTGTAATGTAATTGCTATTTAACTACTAAACAGGAGCGCAGCCGCAGACGCTGAGCATGCACTGCGCACGTGTCACACCAAATTACAGATAACGAAAATTGAAACTTTTATGTTAAATTTCGTTCAAATAAAACTCTAGAAATAATTTCATATATCTTTACCTATTTATTTGATTTGAATTATTCTATTTAAAGCCTAGTGGGCTGCAGGATTTCTCTGCGTAATTAAGCAAATGCGCTTCAAGATCTCTCTTTGTCTGGCCTCTTATTCTGTGTTTCAGCATTATTTTGTTGTGCAAATGCATTTATCATGTTCATAAAAATATGTAGATGATTTTAACCTTAAGAAATCTTGCGTTTTTATCTGCCAAAAATACTCACAAATAAAATATGAAATTTCGGGTTTGCTCCGGGCTCAGGCCTGCAAATCCAGTTCATTGGTCGGGCTCGGGCCGGGTCGGGCTTTAATACCCTTGGCCTGGGCTCGATTTTTTAGGACAGATCTTACCTCTAGTCCGCAGCTGGACAGACCGGAACACCTCTGCCACCTGTTGGAGACTAACAGAAACTGAATCATGACAATTATGGACCCTCATGACAGTTGATGTTTGCATTTAACCGGTATGCTTTGTTGTTGTTTTGTTGAGGTGATTGACTTTTGCAAAGACAGTTTTATGTTTGTGTCTTTCAGGTGAAGGCCATATATCTCCATACTGAGCTGTTCTCTGTCAACAATGGTCTGCTCACGCCAACATTGAAAGCCAAGAGGAACGAATTGAGACAATACTTCAGATCACAGATAGATGAGCTATATGCTGGCATCAAGATGTAGAAGATCAGGAAGAAGTATGACTGGAAAGATGGCCGAGAACAAAGCAGGAACAGGAACACGCACACCAAATATTGGAATATGCCATTTCACTCCAAATTCGTACTTTTTTTTTTTTTTATCAACTTCAGACCTCATGGGCTTTGATGTAGCTTGTAACGAAAGACATTAATTGTTCCCACAATTACCTTTGCCCTGATGTCTTAAATGTATGTCTGTGATATGATTTTGTCAAAACACTCAAAAATCAGGAATTATGCTGTAATACACTACAAATTAATTTTTAGCATCCGGCGAAGAAGTCTTCTGTTTGAGTTACCCTGGGCCCAATCCCTTACAGCTTTTGTTACCATGGCTATTAGGAGCAGAGCTTCTTGACCTCGGGTCTAAAAAAGCGAGTACAAACTACAAAGTGCATGCAAGACGCCAGCAAACTACTGGAGAGCGGTTATCACCATGGCGCCCAATTATATGTGGGCAGTTAGTGTAGTTGAGGGATGTGCATATGTGGACATGTTGCCAAACTGTAATATCTCCCTTCAGTTTAACCAACATTTGAGTACTGATAAGTGCCATTTATCAGAAGCTAATGCGAATCTGTGCAGCCAACAAAAGTCAGTGTTATTCTTCTTACCTTTTGCCTTTGACATTGAGTTTTACTCGGTGTAGTCCATCTGTTGCTTGAAAAAAAAAAAGAGAAACACGGAATGGGCTGTGCTCTGGAAATTCGCCACACTGTTGCATATTTTTGAAAAATTATTCACTTGCACTACTAAAACTCCATTGTCTAAATTATTTTTTTGTTTTTCGGGGACATGTTATGACTAAGCTTGATTTAGGAAACAACTAACAGAAAAAAACAATACTTTTTAACCTCGTGAACCTCAGGAAGGGAACAATTACAGGACAAAGGGAAAATATCTAGATTTCTTTTTAACAAATTGTAACTAATGTGATATAAATGTGTCTAGATTTCTTTATAATTGAATTATATAATTATTGAATTTCTTTTTAATCGAAATGAGACATATGCTTGATATAATTAATTTTACTATATTTATATGTATTGACAATTTAAGTTTTTAATTAAAACAAATTAATCGAGTTGTTTGCGTGTGTTGTCTTTCGAACTTTGCGGCTTCTGCAGTTCTGTCGTTGTTCCTAGTAGGACCCATTTTTGAACGGACATTTTCCGCGCCACAACAAGCACAGTTACTGTTCCAATCAGCGACATAGGTTTCAAGTCGGACCCTTTTCTAGAGTCAAAGACCTTTTTAATCATACAGAGGAAATCTGGGTCTATCTCCACAAAGCTAATAACCCATTGCGGGGAATGAATAATTAATGCCATATTATGTCAGTTACATTTTGACTTTGAAATGCATTTTATTTTTCCTATAATGTACAACTTTCTTCCCTCCTCCAAATATTATATTTATGACAAAACGACAAGCACATTACTGTATACAGTTCCATGCCTAATGATTTAAAACACAATTCAACGTTGTAATGTTATTTTCTTTCTTTGCGCCCACACCCGACGAATACTAGGAATGGTATAACCCGGAAGTCAAGTCATTTTGCGGGAAGATGTGTCGGTTTGGATTGAATTTTGTTTGTCTACATCAGTCCTTCAAACTCGTTTTAAACTCCAAGATGAGGTGAGATAATTTTACGATTAGGACGTTATGTTTGATTGGCAACAGACTAATACCCACGCAGATGAACACGGCCTCGTAAAAATGCCAACGTAATGTTTGATAGTTCTCTTTTCAGTAATGACGGGAATGGAATCGAAGTGACACAAACAGGCGTGATATTTTCCTGTACAGTATTGTGGAATCCGCATGTTGATTAGCGGCATATTTTGATTTTTTCAGTTACTCGTAAGAGGTTTGTTGCATCTTCTGCCATCTAATAGAAGAACATTTAATTGTTCTGGATTTCACTATACATCGCTGGCGAATATGGTTAATCTTCTTGTAACAAATTAAGTGAAATTGTATAATTTCACATGTGGCACCGCTCTCAAATCCCCCTGGTTGGGAATCACTGAATTAGAAACAACTCAGCCACAGCACGAACAAAAACGTCTCAAAAAGTGGATTGACAGGTTAATTATGTACCCGCTGAGCCAGACATCCAGTGGCAGAGCATTTAATTGGAGAATTTCTCTCAGACCCGGCCAGATGAGTTCACAGTAGATAAATGTGCTGCAAATGTATTAACTGATTTCAGTTTTGGTTTTAAAAGGCCATTTATTTGTCTATAATGTTAAACATTGCCTACTTTTCCAAACACTGAACTTTGAATGTCAAATGGTATGAATGAGAAGCACTGTAAATAAACACCTTGTTTCCACAGTACCAGAAAGGGCAGAGGAGTCACTGTGGTGCCCGTTGCACCAGTTGGCAACAAGGTGTAATAGAAATACACAATCATACTCAAATAAATCTGTTACTCAATTTTTATGATGCAAGAAAGTCTTTTTTCCCCCCCATGTTTGGCATCCAGAAAACATCCTCTCCGGGTTCTGACAACCAATCTACCATTGGTTGTGCCAGTTTCATAGAAGGGCTACAGCAAAAAAGTGGTGAGTGTTTAAAAGGCTAGTCCATGTCACTATTAAAATTGTGTGCATCTTTCCACCAGCCAAGTATTGGTGAGATGTGCAGCAGTGAAATCAAGAGAACAGTGTCCAAAAACTTATGGACCAATCTCTAAGCACCAAGAATGAATAACAGGCTCATGCTGCCATGTGTTCCCTAGGTAACCCTCTGCACAGTACTGCCATAGAAGAAGATCTGAGCTCGCCAAAGGTGACCCAGATGGCAAAAAGTCAAGTGGGGAAGAACATCACACAGAAAGTAAAAAAGATCGTCAAAACCAGGCAGGTTCTGCCATGTAAACTAATGATTGTAGATCACTATGTAAATTAGAATTACACATTGATATATACATTGACATATGCAAAAACCAAAGGGTTTCAAACATTTTGTAACCATCATTCAGCTCTCAAGATCAGCATAATGATGAATATGCGATAGAATCAGAATCATCTTTATTGGCCAAGTATGAAGAACACACACGAAATTTGTCTCCGGTATAACACGCTGCATTAGTATCATCATAAACAAGGACATGAAAAATAAGTATGGAAGGACATTTCGTGCTGTAAGTGAACCGTAGTGCGGTGGTGCCACCCAGTGACAACTGTGAGACAATGTGCAAAGTATCAAGCACAGCTCAAGTGATCAGTGGTAGAATAAAATACTATAACAGTTGTACAGTTGGTGCAGAAAATCATTGAACCATTTTACAGTGACCAGTAGCAGTATTTGTAGTACAAGAAGTGTGCAATTGTGCAGATGTCTTTGAGCCCTTTAAAGTGTCTGGTGCGGTGGAGTATACATCAGCTTTGTCCTTTTTTGTGGCGGCCCCAAACCAAACCGCGATGGAATAACACAGGATTGATTCGATGACTGCCGTGTAGAACTGTCGTAGCACCTCCTGTGGCAGGCCATGCTTCCTCAGCAGCCTCAGGACATACATCCTCTGCTGGGCCCTTTTCAGGATGAAGTACCTGGTGTTGACCTCCCACTTCATGTCCTGTGAGACTGTGATTCTCAGGAACTTGAAGGTCTCGACGGTTGACACAGGGCAGTTGGATAGTGTGAGGGGGAGCTGTGGTGAAGGATGTTTCCTGAAGTCCACGATCATCTCTACAGTCTTGAGCGTGTTCAGCCCTAGGTTGTGTCGGCTGCACCAGAGCTCCAGCTGCTTGTTGTCAGTACGCAGACTCGTTGCCGTCTTTGATGAGACCGATGATCGTGGTGTCGTCGTCGATAAAACAAAATTAGCACATCAATTTCCTGAACCCAACTCAGCTGTACTTATAGAGCACTTTAAAACAACCAGCACTGTATACAAAGTCCTGTGCATGGAGCAAAAACAATTGATACAACTTCCATCTATCTGATCTGCCTATTCTCATAAGGGTCGTGGGCTTGCTGGAGCCTATCCCAGCTGTCTTTGGGCAGTAGGCGGGGGACACCCTCAACTGGTTGCCAGCCAATCGCAGGGCACGCAAAGACAAACAACCATTTGCGCTCACACTTCACACCTCGGGACAATTTCGAGTTTTCCATTAACCTGCCCTGAATGTTTTTGGAATGTGGGAGGAAACCAGAGAAAAACCCACGCAGGCACTGGGAGAACATGTAAACTCCACAGAGAAAGGTCGGAGCCGAACTCAAACCTTGCACCTATGCACTGTGAGGTTGAGGTGTGAACCAGTCGACCACGTGCAGCCATTCACATTCAAACAATAAATCACAAAAATCGTAGAAAGCACAAAAACAGCCAATTAAAAATCATGTCTCATGCTGAGCTCAAGAAATGGCAAGCCCTATATTGAACAAAGAGTGCCATCTAGAGGCATCAAAACAGTTGTTGCTGTACAACTGGATCATGAAGCATCTTGCAGCTTCATTTTCCCATTACACTGTACTATGAAACTTGCATACAATATGTGGAAACAAATGGAACAATGACAATGAATGACATGCACATGAGCAATTATTTCTGCTCTGTATGGTTTTCTAACTAAATTTATCTAAAATTTAGGTCAAATTCACAATATTGTTTGACCAGCAAATCATTATACTTTAAACATTGTGTATATATCTGTATTTGCAGTACTCACAGTTAGTCCCTTCTTTCAGGCCTCGGAAGAATGAGCTAGCAAAGGTAGAAAAGAAGAGTGGCCCAGCCAACAGAAAGTCAAGTGATTCACAGGTACTGTAAAAGAAGCTGTCTTCTCCAAAAAGAATCTTATGTACCATGCTTGTGGTAATGATTATGTATTCCATTGAGAATTTGAGTTTCTGCAGTGTGCTTTCGATGATGATGATGCCAAATGTACTGTATGTCCTCAGGAAGAATCAGACCCTGGCGCTGGCTCCAAAAAGAGACAAAATGAAGTCCTGTCCTTTGATGATGACACAGATGAGGACACAAGCTGGGTACGCACTTTCGTCAATATCATTATTTCTGCGGTTTAGTCGTCTCATTCTAATCTTGTGCTTCATTTTGATGCAATTAGAACCCAAGCCCAAAGAAAGCAAAACTAAAAAGTGTGGAGAGAGCCCCCAAAAAGTTGTCTGCAGGTAAAGGGCCAATGGCTTATTTATACTTCGCGGTTATTAAATTTGATGGCACCTTTGTTTCAACAAATTGTTGGATAGCACATTTTGACTTCTGACTGTAATAGTGGCATACTGTTTACAGGGTACTAAACCCAAGATGTCTCAACTTTTGTTATATTTCAAATGTGCCCATTCTCTTTATCAGCCACTCTTTACTTAAATCTACAAAGTATTTATTTACAAAAAAAATTATGTTTAAAACATAGCGTCTGACTTTGTGTACTCGCTTCTGGCCAAATGACACCCAAAACTATGTGCTTCTTTTTAAACTTAGTCCAGCTTGATGGGTATTTGTGATTTATTCATTCATTATACCTCTTTCTTTAACAAAGCAGACAAGACCCGAAGGGTTGAAAAGAAAAAGACGAAAAGATCTGGAGGAGAAACAGAGTTGGAAGTGGTGATGGAGGCCTTTCTAGGTTTCTGTGATGAGTACAAGTAAATTTCTAACGCGCTTCCAAATGAGCAGTTTGTATAAACGTCTGCAACTGTAACCCTTTACTTGCTATCGCACAGGTTTGTAAATACCGTTTTTATGACGCAATTGCATGTGGGCAATATATGAACGGTTTCTTTTGTAGGGATTCTGTGGAGTCTAATGCAGTCAAGCAGTCTATTGATTGTTTCTCCAACAGTGTCAAGGAGCAACTACTTGAAAAGGTCAGTCTACTTTCTGCCCGTTTGGGGAGAAAGCGGGAAGAGCTCTATCTGAATAGCAAGAATGAACGCTTCTTTTCTGGTGTCGCAATTTTCTTTCAGATTGCCTCCTATAAAGAGTTTAAGGTTCTGAAACGGGAAAACGCCAAGGTAACCAGGACAATAAGTTTTATTGCTGAGACTACATTTTGATGTATTTATTCATTTATTTTTTTGCAGCACTTTTCTGTTATAATAATAGAATTTTAGCATAAATCATAAATTTGCTTTGCATTTTCTCACATATGATGAATGGACATATCCTCCGATCTGGAGTACGAATCTTAGGACTCTCAAGTAGCCAAGTAGGCTCAATGTGATTATAGGCTTAGTATTATTGATGATTTTAAATAAAACCATAGCAACTTCTCTTAATTTAAATCCCTTGAATAACTTACAGGAAGATCATTTTTTAGGACCACTTTGTGACTGTAAACTACATTGCATCATTTTGTAGTTTTTACGCATATGTGTTTCAGGTGTGCTCCATTATCCGTGCAAAGACACAGAAACTTTTGGATGCCAAACATGAGCTAATTAGGTGAGGCATTTCCATCCACAGTACAACGTCCCATCCATTTTTTTTTTCATCCATTCAAATAATCAACACGATTCATTATTAACAATCAAGAAAATTATTCCATCCATTTTCATCAATGGGCGGCACTGTGGTGGACTTTTTAGTACGTCTGCCACACAGTGCAAAGGTGCAGGGTTTGATTCCTATGTAGAGTTTGCATGTCGTCCCACATTCCCAAAAACATGCATGGCAGGTTATGGAACACTGTAAATTGTCCCTAGGTGTGATTGTGAGCGCGAATGGTTGTTTCTCTATGTGTGCTCTGTGATTGACTGGCAACCAGTTCAGGGTTTAGCGGATTAGAAAATGGATGGGTGGATTTTCAACAATCTCATTAAATTGAGGGTTTTGCTCAGGAGCTCTTGTCTTATATGTAGTTTCATATAGCCAATAATTTACTGTCCCGCACAGTAACACTGTATGTTATCCATTAGGGCAGAGAGACAAGTGAGCCTGCTGCAAAAGGAGAAAGCTGACCTCAAACTCAGATTGGAAGATCTGCAAAGAAGCCAGGCTTTTCTCAAAGATATTAGACAACTCACCAAAGTGTATCTGGACTACCGGACTGCACATCCGAAAGAGAAAGAGATAGTATGAACACACACAGTTGAACACGTGATAAGCACCCACAGTGACACATCTTGTTCTTTCTCTTCTTACTCTTACAGTATGGTGCACCCAGTTTACCAGCTCTACTACTGCAGACCAAAAATATTCAGGGAGCACAGGACCAGCTGAGGCAGATCAATAACAAATTGGAGAAAAAAGTGAAGGGGAATGGCATATAATGTGCTGGACTGCAGAGCCATACAGCAATACACAATTCAACAGTCACAAAATCTTCTTGGCTTAGTACTGATACGTGTAATATTTGCAAATGCCAAAATGGAATGTGTCTTTTCAAACTAGAGAGTGACATCATATTGTATGTTAAAAAATCTAAAAGTAAAATGAGCCTAATTAATTTGTTCTCCAATTGTAGATGCGTGTGCGTTTTTTCTGCCTCTGTAAAAACTGAAAATAAAAACGTAGCTGTTTCGAAAAGCCTCATTCCTACCTGTATTGATTCGCAAGTTGATTGACTCTCTGTTGTCCAATGATGTGTCTCTTCAGTCATACTATTGTCCAATCGGATGTCTCTTGAATAGTGAAAATGTCGAGAAGTACATCGGCGTCTAATTGGCTGAACTTTTCAGGTTGTACTCGCCTTTCCTTTCCTTGTGGTTGAGCTCGCTGGAGTCACATCACGTAAGTGCGTGCAATTTTGGTTTTTGTATTTGTTTACACCTGTGAATATTTCGCTTTTGTCTTTAAAATGTTTCGGGGCTCTCGAAATTTAAAGCCGCTTTGTCCGCAGCGAAATGTGAAAGTGCAGGAAAAGTTACTCATTCGGTTGTCCAAAACTTTCGATTGGACACTACTACTGAAGTAATGCGCGAATTTTGGGTGATGGGTCCACAGAACATTTGAACTTTTAACAATAAACAATTCAATAAAAAAGCTTTTGTTCGGACCTATTTTTATTCATGACACCTGACGTAACTAATATTCGAGGAACATTTCAAGTTACCCACCTTGCTGCATCATATTCTCTTCAGGAAATGCTCCCTACACTCTACTGCTAACTAGGGCACCGGGCAGAAAAAGGAAACTTGCCTCGACTGTTCGAATAGATATTTACATTTTCCTTTCTATGGTAATGTGCTTACTTTATCTGAGCAGTTCTTTCGGTTTGTATCATCGGTGAGTCATTTCCTACTCAGCAATACCAACGGTTTCTTTTCGGTTATTTTCGGTCTTTTTTTGACTCACTTTTAAGGCGTTTTCATAAGTGAATAAATAATTCACTGAAGAATATAAAAAGACCGTAAAGGAATATTGAAAAAAAAAAGGTTTTCATCGCTATTTCAACCAAGTTGGAGTGTAGTCGCGCCAAGCTCGCTTCCCATTCTCACACCAGTAAGAAGCTTTTAATGACATCTGTTTTGTAGCAATTGACCCTACTTAATGTTTTTATCATTAGATGAAAACTCAAGAAAGGTATTTTGAATCTATCATGCTGCAAAGGAAGGGATTAAGTGATTCTATTTTCACTTTTCAGATTACTCTTACTGGATGTATTTTAGTCAGAAGAAAACATGGATGCAACCAAAGATGCTCATTCTGTAGAGAGGTCTGAGGACACTTTGGATGCCTTCAATCTATTTACAAAGAGGTACGTGATATGGCACACTAACGGTAACTCTCTGCAGGTACGAGTTTGTCACTTTTAAGAGTAGGCAAAGGAAATTATTTAATTGAGTCATTCATGAATGAACGTTCATCTGAATACAACCACTTCCTTCTCACCTTGGTGATTTGAAGTAGTTGCTGCTCTTTAGCTTTTTCTTGACGTGGCCAAATGTACACTGTATTTTGGCCCTTTAATGTACTCAAACTTGTCATTGCTTGCATATACTGTACAGTGCATGGTTCAAGTGACAAAATTGAAACTTTTGGCTTTTGTCTACACAATCGATGATGTAATGAAATGGAAAAAGATCAAACAATTAAAATAAACGGTAAAAAACAGCAGATATAAAGCTAATCAACAAAGCATATACCTTTAGGGTCTAAATATTGTACATTAGAGATGTATAAGCCTATAACCAGTAATTCTAGTTGAGTCATATCTAGAGCTCAATCTCATTTAAAGTACAGGGGTTGAGCCATTTCAATTCAAATAACTGAGTGTTTTATAATTAATTTTGTTTGCCTTGTAACTGCTAATGTTTGGATGGAGCTAGTGTATTCACATGTGTATTAAAAAGCTGTAAAAACGAACAATGTACATGTATAGCCACGGTTAAAGTTCTATTCCATTAATGGAAAAACAGCTGCTGTTCTGAGTCAACTGTCTGACAAAACCGCTCAGTCAGTTCACTGAACTGCTAAATGGAGTTAGTGGGAACATTTGACCTCAAAGCTGTTTAGCAGGTTTCTCAACCCGATCTTCATCAATTTGCATGTTGTTTGCTGCTTCTGACTGTGGATTCTTTTCAGGAAGAATCCATCCAATGCCAGTAAGAAAGATGAGGAAACAGACTCTATACCCACCAAAGAAGCCGACAACCCTTTTCAGTACAAGATGGACTACCCACACATTGGAATCTGCCTCATTATCAACAATAAGAACTTCGACCGCAGTACAAGTAAATACACCCATTAAACCTGTCTGGTGGGTTAATGAGTCGACAGCTGTCTAATTCAGTTCATCGCTACTTTGACAAATGCTTTGTGAATTCATGGTTCAATGTTTTTTACTTCCTCCGAACTGTCAGTCAGGCCTGCTTTTCGACATTGGTATGTCAAGTGTGAAGTAGAGAAAAGCCCAGAGGAAATTGTGACATATTTTTTTTCCACAGTGCTTCAACAGCCTTCTGCGTACAGTATGTCTTTTCAGTTGATGGAGATGTGTGTAGACATTACAGTTGGATGAGGTTACATCAGGTGTTTCTATAATAATTATTTTTTTTCCACATGGTCTTCATTGTAGATTTTCACTTTCTGCTGGTGGGTTTGGAATGCATCTGCCGTGATAAATGGTGGGGGTTCACTGTACCGTTCAAAAAGCCAGTATTGATTGTTTTTAGCACTTCCATGACCACATATAAGAAGAATGTCACGAACAAGGTGCAGTTGTACACTTCTTCTTCACCTATTCCTTGACTTCTGTAAAAGTCGTTGGGGCGCCTGCGAAGCCTGTGCCACCACTCTTTTGTTGTACACTAAGGCCACACTAAAGTGAAAAACAAAAAGATGGGTGGTGCCTTTATTTATAGATCCAAATCTTCAGCCAAATCCATTTCTTTCTATTCCCCTTTCTTAAGTCCTTTACTTAAAAAATGGACTGTAATTCTATTTTTGTATCTTCCCAGAGATGAGCACCCGTAATGGGACGGATGTTGATGCTGCTTTTGCCATGAAGACTTTTTCGGATCTTGGCTATAAGATCAAAGTGGCCACTGATCAGACTGTAAAACAAATGAAGAGTCTAATGTTGAGTGGTAATTGAGTTTCATTATTTTCATTATTGAGCCGATGTTATCAGTCTAACTATAACATATAGTGCCATGTAAATCCAGACGCAAAAACTACTTGCTTATAAAAAAAAAAAAAAAAAAAAAATGTCTGTGCTTTTAGATAGGTAGGAATCAAGGCTGGTCAAGTCACTCTGTCTTGTTTCTTTGTGTCTGCGTCTGCAGTATCCCAAGAGGACCACAGCAGCTGTGCATCATTTGTGTGTGTGTTGCTAAGTCATGGTGAAGAAGGTGTGATTTTTGGAACTGATGGATATGAGTTGCTTGAAAACCTGACCAAACCTTTCAAAGGACGTCGTTGCAGCACTCTGGTGGGAAAACCAAAGCTCTTCTTTATCCAGGTTAGTAAACCTGGGCTGTTACGCTGCCATCTTTTTTTTTTTTTTTAATAAGATAAGTAGATACGTATTTGATCTTTGTTGATGCAAATGCACAGAAATGTCCCAAGATTGTTTGATTTTTTTCCTTCTGATTTTGTAATTTGAATCTTCTGCACTTTGCATCTACCAATAATATCATGTTGACATTAAACTGCTCCTTTTGGTTGTATTTTAGCCATTTATTTTGCCAATTGACACACATGAAAACCCTTTTTAAATTTGAATTGACTCATACAATTTGGATAAAATGGTTTTCAGTCTAGACTCATCTCTTGACCCTTTCAGTTTTTTTTGTTTTTTGCATGTCTTCTCCATATGATTTATTCGATTTATGGACAGGGGAACAATTTCATGTAATATTCTGCAGAGGCGGGTGAACAACTTGTGGAGCAATGCATGCTCAGACAGGCACTGCCCAGTGCAATAAATAAGGGGTGGGAAAACCTAGGTGATAAAATGTGCAAAGGGTGACATCAAAGGCAGGCTAGTTGGAGGACATGCTCGAGTGCTTGGTTCTGCTACTTCTGATGTTCTTAATTTCTGAAAAATGTGGTCTGTGGCCTACTGCACTCAAGTGGAGAAAATGAAAGAAGGCTGGTTTAATTTTATAGCCTTTGCATCCCCTCTACTGGCCATAGAGAAGAATTACATTTTAAATTAATCAACCATCCATCCATCCATTTTCTAATCGCAGGCTTGCTGGAGCCTATCCCAGCCGTCTTCGGGCAGTAGGCGGGGGACACGCTGAACTGGTTGCCAGCCAATCGCAGGCTACATGTAGACAAACAACCATTCACTTTCACAATCACACTTGGGGACAATTTAGAGTTTTCCCATTAGCCTGCCATGCGTGTTGTTGGAATATGGGAGGAAACCGGAGCACCCGGAGAAAACTCACGCAGGGGAGAACATACAACATGCAAACTCCACACAAGAAGACTGGAGCCGGAATCGAACCCTTTACTGACGCTCTAATCAGTCGCCCGCTGTGTCATCTTTAAATTTATCAGCGAACACTTACTACTGGCCTGAGAAAGACTGTCCAATATAAGAAAAAAGGCGGTACTGAGAATATATTTAATTCGATTATTTTTTAGGGTTTGTTTTCCAAACCTCGTTTTGCAAACAAACTTGAATAAAAATAAAAATGGATATTTTATACTAACAACAAGCCCAGGTGGTAGGTAACATGCAGTAAAAGAAGCAAAACAAAAAAACAAGAAGAATTTTTTTTTTAACAAGGCCTGACAAATTCATATAGTTGGATTTCAGGAGTCTCTGCCCATCAAGTGAGAAATTAAACAAGAAGGAAAACTTTTTCTGCCTATTTTGGAAGATATGGCTCTAAGCCGGGCGGCATGGTGGATGACTGGTTAGCACATCAGCCTCACAGAGATTCAGGGTTCCGCCTACATTCCAAAAACATGCATGGCAGGTTAATGGTACACTGGAAATTGTCCCGAGGCGTGATTGTGAGCACGAATGGTTGTTCGTCTCTGCGTACCCTGTGATTGGCTGGCAACCAGTTCAGGGTGTTCCCCGCGTACTTCCCGAAAATAGCTGGGATAGGCTCCGACACGCCCGTGACCTTTGGGAGGATAAGCGGATTAGAAAATGGATGGATGGATGTCTGTGAGCCAGCCATCCTGAACTTCCGCCGAAGTCTAATTAATGAATTTACTATTGAGATATTTAATTTGCCAGTGGTGACTTTGCTCCAGCACCATTCATTTGCAGTCCGAATGTGGATGGGTGAACATCTGCGCTGCAGGGAGAATCTTAAGAAGTAACACCACAAATGTTGCTAGATTTTGTTGCTAATCATTTCTTTTGGGAGGAAAGAAAAAACAGACAAAAAATAGACGGGTAGATGAGTTGGAAAAGTCTCTAAATAGAGTGAAAAAGTTGCTAAGTTGGCAACGCTCAGTATAACAAAAGCCGTATGCTCGATTTCTTTGTCAGAACCCCCCTCCCGCCAACAATGTAATTAAAAAAAAAAAAAGTATACCCATTATGGAGGATTTCATTTTATCTGCATTCAAATTTGTATTCTATTTCAGGCATGCCGCGGCTCAGAACTGGATGACGGGACCGAAATCCAAGCCGACAGCGTGCCGGAGCAAACGTCGGAGAGGATTCCCGTCGAGGCCGACTTCTTGTATGCCTATTCGACAGCCCCAGGTAACCTTCGTCGTGTTCCAAATGTCATCAAAATAACATCTTGGCCAGGAATTTTATGAATAATGTTTGAGAAGACTTTGAGAAATGTGAATGTTGAATTTCGAGAGACACAACTTGGAGGAAAGGAATAAGTACCATTCCTAAAAATGAAAACTTTCCAACAGGCTATTACTCATGGAGGAACACGCAAAACGGTTCCTGGTTCATGCAGGCGTTATGTGAGATGTTGCAACGTTTCAAAGGCGAGTTGGACCTGATGCAGATCATGACGCGGGTCAACTACAAGGTGGCAATGCACTTTGAATCCAGCTCCAATGTTCCTGGCTTTACCGGCAAGAAGCAGATTCCCTGCATTGTCTCAATGTTAACCAAAGACCTTTACTTCCCTCAATAAACGCTGGCAGTTATTATTGTCTGAAACTACTGAGCAGTAGCAAAATAATTTCAGCTGAGAACCGGAGCCCAATCGGTGTGCTTCTGTATTTTCATTTTGAACTACAGTACTCGTATTCATTGATACAGTTTTTACCAATGTTTCTTTTTACTCAACTGTCCATACAGCTTGATGTTAAACAAATTGCACCTCAAAGGGAAATAGTAATGTGTGAATGCATAGTCATTTGTTTTTGGGGTTTTTTTGGGTCACTATCTGGTTTGAACATTTCACAACACAATTTAAAGCGCTTCCATTACGATGCCAATACAGTAAGTCAATATATATATATTTGTAAGGGCGAGACAACAAAGTCAAATTCTTTATAAATAATCTTGGGAAATTCCTTGTATCGAAGGAGACACCTGGCCGTTTTCACAGATTAAAGTGTGGCATTGTCAATGAATACTGGGGGTGGGGGTATACTGTACACACACTTCATTCATTCATTCAGAGTGGGACATCTGCCTGTTGTCCACTAAAATGTTAACATTTATTTTTGATGTTCGAGAAAAATCAGGCACCAAGTACTCAAAAAAAAAAAGATATACATTTTAAATAAAATTATGGATACAGATGGACTGTTGTTTTTTTAAAACCATTTGGTGATCATTGTTGGTTTTTCCGTTTTTCACAAAAGGCTACCAACAATTTTGCATGTGCTGTGTGTGTGTGCACAAAGAAGTGCAAACTGTAGACTCTGTTTGTTTTGGGGCTGCTCTGCTAAATCCGGCACAAAGTGTCTTCAGTCTATCCAGGTTGCAATGACATTTTACGATTATTGACACCCCTTGAGTGAATTGTGCTACCCAGTGCCAGAAAACTGACGCAGTTGCATGTCATGTGTATTCTGACAGGATGAAGACACAAACACACAGCTAATAAACAACATGTTGATCAGTCAAACACAGTGCCACCAAAAATAAAACCTGATTTTTTCATTGGTTAATTTTCAATAAAATGTCCAATGTGTGTATGCCATCCATTGCCATTCATTCAACAGAATAAGTTATGGCTCCCTGAAAGTTTACCAGATGTGTTGTTTCATTAAAGCAGTGTTCATACTTTTTGACATTTGAATGGTGTGTGAACATGTTTCACTGTAAATAAATGCCCTGGCTCAGTAAAGGCTGGCAAACACTGCTGCATGCCTCTGTGCTTACATTTATTCATTTTCCGATCCGCTTTATCCTCAGAAGGGTCGCGGGGCGTGCTGGAGCCTATCCCCGCTCTATTCGGGCAGTAGCCGGGGGACAACACCCTGAATCGGTTACCAGCCAATCTTAGGGCACACAGAGATGAACAACTATCCGCGTTGCCACCTCGGGAGAATTTAGGTTGTTCCATTAACCTGCCACGATGTTTTTGGAATGTGGGAGGAAACCCATACAAGCACGGGTAGAACATGCAAACTCGACACAGGAAGGCCAGTGCCGGGATCGAACCCACGACCTGTTCACTGTGAGGTCAACGCGCTGACCATTTGACCACCGAGCTGCCGTGTGCATACATGTTTAACAAAATAATTTTCAACCCAATTTACATTTCCTTTTGTGGAAAATTGTGCAATTTTGGAAGAAAATTGTCCGCCTGCCCCTCAATAAAAATGGGTAACAAAGTATTGTTTGTATGTCAACTGGTTGTTTCACCAAAAT
This sequence comes from Hippocampus abdominalis, assembly GCA_018466805.1. Classification (NCBI taxonomy): domain Eukaryota; kingdom Metazoa; phylum Chordata; class Actinopteri; order Syngnathiformes; family Syngnathidae; genus Hippocampus; species Hippocampus abdominalis. The sequence continues at coordinate 5,179,377 of CM031695.1, read as the reverse complement.
TAAAATTCACGTGACACTCATGAACTTTATTTGTTTTTAAGTATTTAAACAAAACGCAGTTTTGAGGAACTTGGTAACATAAAAGCCATGTTTGTCAGTCTCCCAATGCTCATTTGCTCTACTTGAAGATTATCTGTATTGAAAACTCAACTCAGTGCAACGCAAGATCACCTCAACCGCAGCCATATGAACGTGATGTGCATAAAAACAATAATAGTACAGTGATAAACAAGTCACATTATTTTTGATATTAAACATGGAAAGGCAAATGGCGGCCACATTGGGTTGGCCCCATTGATTAATCCCCCCCACCCCTCCAAAAAAACCGAAACAAAACATTAAAAAAAAATAAAACTTTAAATATACTGTATATGCATTTCGAAAAATCAGTGAATATGTGAAATCGCAGGTATCAACAATGTGAGTAAGCCTAATATCTTTTTGGAAGATATTAGAACAAACACAGTAAATCAATAATATCAAAATTTTGAGAGAGTTGATTTTGTGTTGCCTTGCAGTTACCTAATATTGGTTTGTTGTGCCATGAATGGCGGTATGCAAGAGATTCCTTTACACTGAGAAAGAAAAAACATTTAGCATAAGCAGAAGAGTATACAGTACAGTACTTGCATTATTACAAAAGGTTAAAGTATTTGCTGTCATTCCATAACATGGGGCCTAATCTATTGGTTGGAATGTGCTATTGAATTATCGTATTAATGTAAAAGGGATGTTAGTCTTGCTTTCATTTCCTGCAACATTGATCCTGAAAGCAGAGTGCGGCTGCAGAGCGACTACAACGAAGGAAGTGAAAATGAAATCCAGCACAAAGATCGTCTGTGCGAGTTCAACGGTACATCTGGCAGGAGATTTTGAGCTTTTTTTTTTTTTTTTAAACTCCTGATGACGCTCGAGCAGCTTTATTTTGGAACAGCTTGAATCAGTAGAAGGCACAATACGTGTATTTGGACAAATATCTTATGAAAACCGCTTGGCGTGCAACGTCAAAAAACGAGCGCAGTGAGTCATCTGTTGCCGATAGCTATTGGGGGCGACACACTTCCGCGTTGGCGAGTGGGTAGGTATGAGGGGGGTTTCCAAGTGGAGCCCCCGCTATCCGAGCTAACCTTGTTTTGCTTTCGCTCTGGACCAGAAACAAAACCTATCAGCGCTCTCACTTTCCCTTTTTCTACCAAAGCCCACAACCCCGTTGAAATTGTACCCCTCACCAGTGGTGCATGTTATTCTGACAGAAGCGTCCCAAACTTGACAGGTAACACAATTTCCGCATATTAGCACCACTGCTGCTGCTGCTGCCTTTTACTTGTGACAGACTTCTCTTGCGGGCTTGCCATGACGGATCCTCGCTCGCCTTGTAAGCGAAAGTACTCGTTTTACCCTCGCTTTTGTTTACGTGTTCTGGCTTTTATTTTCACTTTTGGCTCAGCTTGTTTGCTTCTGGCATTTGAGGAGTGACTGGTAGTGGTTAAGTGGTCATTGCTCTTGATATAGACTCCTATTTTTATTTACGCTTGAGAGTGTCGTTGTCGATTTCGTGAAATGTGAATTTTGCAAGTAACGTTTTTCCATTTAAAAAAAGCACTACTGCTTTGACACATCTTACGTAACTCTGGTGTGTTTGAGTTTACTGTGTTTCCTGTGCAAATGAACTGTATCTGTAGCCAAGTTAAATGGTTTTTGAAACTTCTGCGGTGGTGTATTTATTTAATCTGTATCACTTCTTTTGCAAGAAAAGTAAATGTCCCACATTGTGCGATATGCCAACTCGCTGTGGTTCAAATAAGCAAAGCATTCGTTAATGGTTAAACCACGATTGTGTCGTTCTGAAGAACAGTGCTATTATAAATCTAGCTCTGTGATTTTGAAAAGATACAGTTAATACACGTACTGCAGCCATGATGATGGGGGTTCACCCTGTTTGACCTGTTCAGTTGGCATGCTGTACCACTCGCGGGGAGTGCCACTGGCTTATCTGGCCTGACGGACTGTGATCAGATCACGTTACTCATAAATAACAACGTTGTTTTAAAATCTAATTCAGTGTGCATGGGGTTAAACTCCACAACTGTTTGTTCTTTTCCAGTTGATTCATAATTATATTTTAATAACAACAAGCATTTGCATGCACGTGTCAAACTCAAGGCTTGTGGTCATCAAGTAATTTTTTGTGGCCCGTTAAAGTCTCTTGCTATGTATTTATTTATTTATTTAATGCTGGTGTAATTTTTTCTCCCCACCGAGTCACCATTTCAACATAAAATGAACAACCAATCATCCATTATCCAAACCACTTATTTTCACTCGGGTCACAGATGTGCCAGCCGTCTTCGGGCAGTAGGCAGGGAACACCCTGAAGTGGTTGCCAGCCAATCACAGGCCACACATAGACAAACAACCATCCGCACTCACACTCTCACTCCAGGACAATTTCGAGTGTTCCATTCACTTTCCATGCATGTTTTTGGAATGTGGGAGGGTACCTGAATACCCGGAGAAAACCCACGCAGGCACAGGGAAAACATGCAAACTCCACACAGGAAGGCTGGAGACTGGAATCGCACCACAGACCTCTGCACTGTGTGGTGGCTGTGCTAACCCAACATGCTAACCAGTCCTCCGCCCTAAATTGATTGTGTTTATTTAGAATTGGTAGCAGGGATATACAGTCAGGGGAATCAGAAAATAATCTTTTCAATATTAGTTCAATATAGTTGTTGTTTTTTGATTTTTGGTAATTAATCCAAAAATCTCCATGATTTCACAGTGAAAATTGCTAACTTAACACATTTCCTGTTCTATTACATGGGCAAGACTCAGGCGTGGCCGGAAGCAGCTTCACCTCACCTCAGATTGTGCAATCCTTCACTTGAGGAGGTTTGTAATGGGCAAGTCCCTGTTTCTGTCTCTCTTCACATCTTCATTCTAATGTTGTCAGACACTTTAAATATGGACTCTAATATTCCATAGTCAGGCTAATGTGGTTATTATTTGTGTGTTGTATATTTAGTTTCGCTCAGTGCTTTAAGTGCCAAGAAAAGATACAATCAAAATGGAATGATAATCATCAATAATATGCATATTATGTATAAATGATGCATCCAACAACTGGTTCATGCATCTTTATTTTTTCATCACTAATGAGCATGTCTGCCTCACAGTTTTGAGGTTTGGCATTCAAATCTTGGTTCTGTGTGGCGTTTACATGATCTCCATATGCTTGTGTGGGTTTTGTCTCGTTACTGTGGCTTCCTCCCGCATGACCAAAACTTTCAAGTTTGTCTCATGGAAGACAAACGTGCTCATAGGTGTGAATGTGAGTGAATGGTTGCCTATGTGCCCTATGATTGGCTGGCACCGAGTCCACAGTGTATGCCGCCTCTCGCCCAAATTGAGCTTGGATGAGCTTTAGCTCAGCTGCAACCCCGATAAGGATGAGCTCGACTGAAAATACATGGAGTTTAAACTGTGTCCTTCATAAAACCTTGAACTGAACATTTGAACATTCTTCGGGTTTGTCATTGTCAACTACGCTTTGCACACAGATGCTTCAGAAACTGTACCTTCAATACATTTCAATGTGAATGTGTATACCTGTGTTCAGATACCACGATGCCTGTAGATAGAATGAGGATGCGGCCATGGCTGGAGGAACAGATCAATTCCTGCCAGATACCAGGCCTCAAATGGGTTAACAAAGTAAGTACCTTCATTGGCACACATCCTAGTCGATGAGAAAACGCTTTCAAGAATTGGTTGACCGAAAGCTATTGAAGTGACAAACTACGATTGTACAATTGGGCTGAATGATTCGAGGAAACGAGTGAATTGTGACTTTTCTGAAAGGTAGTGCAATTTCCATTTCATTAATGATGTTCTTCAAATGAAGCTCCCGCGCAATCTTCCCTCTGTACTGAGTGTAACATTTACAAACGTGGCGGAAAATGACATCATAGCATGAAAACATTAAAAGCTCGTACTCTAATAATGCAAGGAGACGAAAGAGGCCGTGTGAGGGAGGCGATCCTTTTACCAGGGTTTTCAAGATGGTTCAAGACAGCAAGACATGCTGCTTGCTGTCATTCATGTATAAATATGCAGCTATGTGTAATAGTGTTCAATACCACTTTTTTTTCCAGACTGGTACAGATATGAGTATTTACTCTTGATTAGTTACCAATACCAAGAACTGATATCTCTTGTACTTAGGATACATCACATTTAAATGAACACAATGACCGATAATTCTGAACAAATATCTTTATTTCTGTCTGACACGCATGATGATTCACCGATGTGTCTAATGGCTACCATGTGGCACCAATTAATGGCGAGCAAAACTTACTTTATTAACCAGCTCAGAGCTGATAGGTTAGCGTCCACGATTAGCTTGCCACTTCTGATTTGTGAGGTGGGTGAGAGTGCTTAAAATAAAAAGACAGCTTTGATGAACATGGAATCACGTCCCAAAATGAGAACTTGTTCCGTCCTGTTGTACACTGTACTTTAGGTAAATGTGTGGAGAAAAAAACATCCTCAAACCTTTGGTGGTGGTGATTAGTGATATTTATCTCTAGGAAAAAAGAATCTTCCAGATCCCTTGGATGCATGCTGCTCGCCACGGCTGGGACTTGGAGAAAGATGCTCCTCTCTTCATGAGATGGGCCATGCATACTGGTAATCCCTCTGGCTTCTTCTTTTGTCGGTACTGAAAGTAAAACCTGGTGTAAAACTACATTTATGTTCGTGTCATTTGACATATTTAGGGATACGCACCTTAATTAAATGATAAGCACCATACATTTTTAGGAGACTGGATGGAAAATTCTTTAAAAAAAGCTCAGCAGTAATGGGACATTGTGATTTCTTGGCATATTGTCAAAGTGATCATCTGAAAATGCAAATGGGTGCAAGTATCTATCGAAATAAAAGATTGCATATTGGAATCTATCTGTTTCCTGCTTTCTTAATTCATGGCGAATAATTATTGTGAGAAATGATGAACATGACCGGGGCCTTTATTTCCATGAATATCCATCCATTCATTTTCTTTAGTGCTTATCTTCGTTAGAGTTGTGAGCATGGCTGCTTCATAAAAGCTAATTTCAGCAAAAGTTTCAATCAAACTAGTAGCCCTTTGCGTTCATCCTTACCGAAGAAGTAGCTTTCTGGTTTCAAAAAGATGTGTGACCTCTGGTTTACAGACACAAATTTTAAGTGACAAAAGCTGGGTTCCTTTTTTAAAGCAGCGAAAACCATTTGCTGCAATGTTGAACTGATGCGTTCGATAAACAGAGACCAAACAGTATTCCAAGCAGGAGTACTGTAATTATTTATAGTATTAAATGCGAGACAAATTACTATTGTTGCCCTTTTTTGAGGGGAGGGGCAAATGAAACACTTTTCATCCTAATTAAGTAATTGGGCCAAGTTTTTCTTCACAATACTCAGTGGGGGGTAGGGGCCTGAGGGGGGGGGGGTATTTTGGGGGAGCAGCTGGAGAAAAGAAAATGCTTATTTTGGATAAATACATGATAAGTTGCGAGCATGTGACTTGATGCTATGCTCTCATCTGTGTCCGTGCAGGTAAGTACCAGCCAGGAAAAGACCGTCCAGATCCAAAGACTTGGAAGGCAAATTTCCGCTGTGCCATGAACAGCCTGCCCGATATTGAAGAGGTGAAGGATAAAAGCAACAAAAAAGGAACGAATGCCTTCAGAGTCTATAAGATGCTGTCATCTTCGGAGAGATGTATACGGAAAGGTAAATGTTGCTGCTGGTCATCGAGGATTTGGCCTGTTTTTTAAAATCTGAGCACTTACTACTTAAACGGTGACAATGGTTCTAAAAGGTTCAAACTGGATTTCTGTGCGATGTTAGAGGTTTACTTTTCTCAAATTCTGATCTTATCCAGAATCAAAGTCCTAAGGTGCATTTGACGTTGGCATTTCACTGTAATTTCATTTGCTTTACACGAAGGAAAGGATGTGGCTTTTCCCTGAATATCTGTTTTCCTCTGGATATGCATTTAGGGAAGAAGAGGAGCAACAAAGAGAGTGGTCTCAAAGGGAATAAAGAGGTAGCTAAAACACAAACATCAGGGTTTTTCCTGGCTCAAATTGAGGCAGAGGTGGGACCATCCTGACCATGCGTCGTGACATGAACGTATTCTATAAATTCAACGGACTCACTTTCTTCGACAGGAAACATACTTTAAGAGTTCCAATAAAAATATGACCGTTATCATGTTGAAGCATTTGTTTCTTAAAACTTGCCTAATAAAGGACTCTTCTCAGTGTCCACAAACTCTCGGGTAAGGATTCATAAAGTGCACTCACAAGTACCATAAGGTGAAAAAGTGCAGTGGAAAGGGGAAAAAAAAGTCAAGAGATTAATCGCACAAGTGAGCACTGCAGTGTGTGACTTGAAGCAAGCTAGCAAAGCTAACAGGGCTAACGTCATCCGGCCATAAATCAGAAGTGAGGTTCGTGCCCGTATTTCCTTCTGTCAGGGTATGCCGACGCATGACACCTCCTGTCTTAGAAGATAGCGGCGGCTCGGAAGTTTAAACTGTACGCGGTGAGTGGTTTAGTAGCCCGCAAAAGTCAAGTCGATGCTAAAAGGTTGGTTGCCAAGTGCCCACAAGTGTCAGTGGTGAAAGCAGATCGCATCATTTGAGCCATTGGCTCCTCTTTGGCCAAAGGTTTGCACTTTTACTTTCTTGACAGCGCAGCCGTCTTCGTTAGCTTTTAGAACGCCATTGTACCGTTGACTGTCCTTTTTAAAAATATTATTTGATTTATTTTTAAGACCTTGTCATTCTGACATATATCATGCATCCTGAGTTCGCGGTGTGTTTTGGGGCGGCACTTGAACCGATGCTTCAGTCTTTCTTATGCGGTGCTGTTGATATAGCGCCTCCATAGTGGCGGAACTCTGCAACTGCAGTTAAAATACAAAGCTGCCACAGAGGGACATTGATCCCACAATCAGCACAGAAGGAGCTTTCTGCTGGGTTTAGCGACATCAATCGGTCTGATTGGGGGCGGCCGCCACACAATTTTGAACGCAGGAAAAACCCTGGACATGCAACACACAGCATTGTCAAGTCAGCAGTGTATTTTTTTATTTTTTTGCACACAACAAGATGCTGAAAATTAACTCACTGGCAAAACTACTTTATTTTTTATTTTTAATTATGTCCAAAACATACACTTTTACACTACAGTTTGCTGACCACAATTAATAGCACCGCTACAGAAGTGTCGCATGTATTTCCAGTTAGACCGTGCTAATCTGGAACTGTAATGATGACCTGCTTGTTCAAATGGTCACCGTATCATTTATCGGGTCATTTCCCATTGTCTCAGTCAGTGTTCAGCGCTGTGATGTTCTTGCGCCGACACCGTTGAATTGACTCTTATCCATTTAAATACTGACTCCCTGTCTTTATCCCCCACCACCACCCTCTCTCTCAGGGAGCGTCTCCGTCTTTTGACAGCGCCCCTCTTCTCTTTCATGTACAAGTTGATGACTTCAAACAAGAACGGCAGGATGAAGTCGAGATGCCCCACACAACCAAAGGTACCTCGGCTTGTTTAAAGTTGTACTTTAAGTGCCGACATACCGCATCTTGTACACTTGCACATTTGCAGAATATGTAGTTTTTCTTTCCAAGAAGAGTCACACTGAGGTCTTCTGTGTCCATGCGCAGATATTCCTGGTGAAGAAGAACATGTGATTTCAAACGACCTCTTACCATTTGTCTGCCAGACAATTGAAGTGAAAACAGAGAATGAAGAGGAGTCTGTTAGCTCCTCCCACTTGTACCCTTTTCAAATATCTCCTGTGTCTTCATTTGATGGTGAGTAGACACACAGGCACGTCACACACAAAATTCTTGGGACAATCACAAGTAGATTTGTGATGTGGAATAAGGTTTCCGGAATCTGAACCGAAATCAAGCAACAGACGCTACCACTCTGCTGTAATATTGTTTACCGATGTTCCTGATCTTCTCAATCAGAATAGCCGAAGCTAGTGAGGCTAACTACTATTCTTATCCACAACCATCTTATTTCTATACTCTCAGACCCACGCAGATTTTCGAAGGCATGTTTCGCCTTGTTGTTCGGAGTGTTAAACTCGGGTGACGGTAGCAGGCTGGCGAGTTGAAAGTTGTCTGTAAATTGGCCGAGTGGTAGATGAGATGTCAAAAATGTGATCAGCGATTAGTCTTCTAGACAGTGAGAGAAGTGAGCGATATTATAGCTCACTGGTGTCAAACTCAAGACCTTGGGGCCAGATCTGGCCCGCCCGCCACATCGTTTTATCTGCCCCGCGAAAGCAAACCAAACATGTCAACTTCCATGATGCTTGCTAAAAACTTGCAACATTTCAAATTCTCCTATGTAATGAATAACAGATATTGTAAGAATTTTCTTTTGACCAAACCCCTCATTAGACTCACTTAAAGAACAGTTGAATAAACCATTATTCTTGACTTCTTCATATGGTTTGACAGACAGAACGGCCCTCCAAGGGAAATGGTGACTGCAATGTGGCCCGTGACAAAAAATTAGATTGACACCCGTGAATAATTGCCAAACACTGTGACATAATCAATTAGCAAATTGGCAGTGAGTCTTGAGTGTGCTGTTGATGCCACAGTGGCATTTCTCGATTGTTCTTTTATTTATAAAGCATTAACAACATATGCATGAGACGGATCACGTGGTTCACTTTAATGGTTTGTATTATTGTTTATGAGGAAAAAAAGGGAAAAATGGGGGGGGGGGGAAACATGGTCTATTGTCCATGGTTATCAAGTTACATAAATCATTCTATAGTCTGTATAGCATTCGTCTTATCTTATCTAAAGCCGGGAACAGAGTGCTCATGCTTGTGAAACAGACCATAACTGCTTAACAGCAGTTTGGTGTTCTCAGCTCAGAGCAATAAGCCAACTGTGAAATGAACTTATCATTGCGACAACCTCAACTATACAGTTTCTTGAAGCCCAACATACTAATGTCATTTTTGAAGTTGATTTCCGAATTGATTTTCTCTATTTTTGGTCGCAGTTCTCATCTGCTTGCTAATTGAACCAGTCATTCCAAGCACAGCCGAGTCTATCACTTGGCAGCTGTTATCAATCCATCCTTACTGCTTCTTTCAATGTTGTCTGATTGATGATTGATAGGGAGTGACGATACGGGGGTTTGAATCTGTCCTTTTTGTCACTGTTTTGTTGTTTTGGAAAATCAGAGTTCCGGTTGCGTTTTCTTCATTCCGCGGTGCTTGGTTCAAAATGCGCCATTTACTGTGTGCAAATTTTCATTTGGTCTCCTTACAGGGAGCGACACAGACAGCGACATTGAGGACACCCAACAGGTGAGTCGACTGTTCCACACAAATGCAAACACACACACACACACACACGCAGGCACACATGCACACCCACGCGATGGCCTTGGCCACGAACTCCTCGTATCAAACATTAACAGGCTTGTTTTATAGTCCAATGTACCTGTATCGAATGGAACACACAGAGGTATGCAGAAACAGATTAAATTGCCCTCAGGACCCCCATTTCTCCATAAATTGGATTTCTGCCCATTTGCAGTGCTGAAGTGATAATAACAGTAAACATGGAAAAAAGTAAGTAGAGCTGTGACTCCGCGTGCTGTCTCAAGCTGTGTGACTCGTATGCTGTGCGCGATTCATATCCTTGAAATATCGTATGTCGGGAATGTAGTAAAGTACAAATACCCTAAACTAGAGATGGCTAGGGATGATTACCTGATCGGAAATCAGGACCAATCACGACCGAGGTATCGAGTGAAAAAGATTTTATTCATTTTCGAACCATTTAAAGGTCAAAAAGCCACAAAATGAATCCAATTGTGCAACATTTGCCCAATAAAACATTGTGGCTTATTTTTATTCGACACAATGTTCTGATCTTTTTCAATCATTATTTTTATTCTTATAATCGTTGGTAGCGGAGCAGTTAGTGACGCAATCAGAGGGGCACACACACACACACACACACACACACACACACACACACACACACACACACACACACACACACACACACATACACATATCTCCTCCCCTGCGCTCAGCTCCTCCCCAGGCAGTGGCAGAGTGGCGGTTTTGACTTTATAGATTGTTTGGCGGGAGGAAAGCTATTCCTAAACACAGCTGCCTTGCCTGTTTTAAAGAAGCCTCCTAGCTAAATGTCATCCTCACACGTCAAAATGACATAACTTCAAATAGAAGTCAAATTATTTGGTGACAAGCAAGCTTGTTTCCCACTGGTTGCATTCAAGCAAAGTCATAAATCAGTCGTGTCATTTCAAATGGGACAAGTCACGGACGTACCCAACAGCGAGGCGTGAACTCCTAATTTTAGATTCGAACTCCGGTGATTAAAAAGCGTAATGGGGACATCGCTCCCTTGTATTTAAGAATTACAAAATAAAATACAAGTTTCAACTCATGCCATCATTGAACCGGACAATTAGACAGCACAATTTGATCCCAGTCTGTCAGCAAGTCAGATAGGCCCACCACGCGTATGTATGTCAACTCACAGTATGAGTACTTTCACCATCCTTGTCATTTTCGTCCTTTTGCTGTGACTCACAGGGTGTCAATCCAGCCTGGAGGCGGGATCATGGCAGGCCAGTTCTGAGGGTGTCTCCCTCTTCCCTACCTGGCATGGCCACCTTCGTTCGAGGGAGCAAGCCTTGCTGTCGAATCACCACCACGCTAGACCCCGACCCGCTCATCAGCTATCACCCCGACGGCTGGCCAACGCCCTACAGCCCGAACCCCCTCACGTCTTCCATACCCAGCCACACACACGAGATGCGGGCCAGCGTCATTATGAAAACCTCAGATGTCACCTCCTCCTAACCTCAAGAGGACAAGTTCCTAGTTTTATTTAAGTCAGACATTACCAAGCAGGGATTGTTGGGCCATCATTGATTGGCGAGCACATTGCCGCGGTTCTGCGTCTTTGCCCCAAAGATGCCCCGTTTGAATTTGTCTTCTGCCATTCTCTGCAAATGCACTGCCGACATTCAAGACAATACACAGGTATTTTGGTTTACTTTGCATCATAACCGTTGGAGCTGCGTGGACGTGCGTCTTTCACGTAGGGAGGTGGCTGGAAGTCAGTGTATTAATTACAGTTACAATAATTGTAATTACCTTTTCAATGCATTATTTGCAAACAGTTTGAATGTCATTCTTTACTACAGCCCTTTTGACACTTTGAGCTCGAGATCCAAATGAGAAAATATTTCTCCCGGCTCCCAAAAATCCGAATTTAATATTGATGCATTGATGATAAAAAAACCCCCCAGCAGATTAGAAGAAGACAACAGAAGAACATATTCCAGCAAACATGAATCAAAAAGCATTTGCTGAAGTTGACAATCTTGATCTTACACACACACACCCACACACACAATCAAAGGTAAATTCAAACCTTTTTAGGTCCCTACCCTGAATTTGGGATTGGTTGTAGGATTGTGAAATCTCTGATTGGCAGCAACCTATGCGCTTACGAAAACATGACGCATCAAATTTAAATTCTGTGTGACTCAACCCATTGCTTCATGAACGTTGTTAGTCGGCGGCCGAATAATCGACTCTAAACAAGTGCGATTTAAAGCAGCAGTTTGGTGACAGTTTGCAGCAAGCATAGAACCAGTTTGATGAGCTTGTATTCATTCCTCCAGTTCATACCTGCCATAAGATATGCCTTAGTATAGCACAATTCATATCTTTTCAACACAACACTTCTGCCATGGCGACTCCCCACAGAAAGGTTTTAAAATGACCAAGCAAGCTGAAATTGAATTGTAGCAATTATATATATATATATATATATTTATATATTTATATATATATATATAACTGACTTCGTCATGTAAATCCAATTTCATATATATGCAAAGCACTGTGCTGTTCTTTTGATTGAAAGCACGTTAAGTTGTTTAATGACCACTGTGAACAGGAGCAAACTGCACGCAGAGCCTGTTCAAGCGTTCATGTCAACACCTGCCTATTGTTTTAGGATGCACTTGAAGCGTTTTGAAACCTCTTTCAATTGTACTTAATGTGAAGGGAAAAAAACAACCTTTTGTTTCTATGAAGACACAACCAAAAACTCAGTTTGTTCAAACGCTTTGTACTGCAAGTTTTAACTGCAAAGTCATCAAAATATTGCGCGATTGTTCACAGTTGCTGTTGTGCAAAGTATGCTAGAAAGAAATGAATTCAGGGAATATGATCTGTCACAACTTTTTATATTGCTACCCAGATGCCGTGCATAATTTGCTCCATGTATGTGGGCCTACTCTCACTTGGAAATCATACCGTGCTTGCAATGTAGACAGACCTTTATGTACGGATTTACTCATACAGTACAGGTGCACTCAAAAGTTATTCAAACGTGGTTGCAAAAGGTTACAAACGTAGTACCCTGTAGTTTGTAAATAACCAATGACAAAAAACCCTATTTTGATTGAGGAACACAACTAACATTACTAGCGAGCATGATGTTGTGAGACTAATATACGTTTTTACATCTCGAAAATGCAGTTTTAACTGTACAACTGTATGTATAATGTCCTCCAAATTCCCACAACAACTGATGTAAAATAAGGAAAGCTGCTGGAATGCAGCATCATATGAAGGGAAGACTGGGCACGGAGGAGTGAACTAAGGTAGTCTCATGGTCAACATAGAACAGGATGTGAATTTGCCCTTAAGTGCAATGCAATGGCATCATTGCTGTTTGTTTGCATACTTTTAAGCCTCTTGAAGTAAATACTTTATAGTCACCGAGGGCCTGATTTACTCAAGGTGGGTGTTTGCAAAATTAAGTGATTGTGCATACCAACAGATGTCCGATTTACTAACCGGGCGCACCCAGGAGGGCGTCTGCCAAATGGGCAAAATAGCCTCGCAACTTATTCCCCCTTGTTTGAAAGGCAGATGTAAACTGGCACTGCCGTGTGTAGCAAAAGCCGCTTTTCCATTGCAACGGTTCCACAACGGAATGACCTCACTTGGCCCAGGGTGGTTGCTTTTCCATCTCACTCTTTTTTTAGGGCTGTGTGTTGACAATGAAAAAGGTTTTCAGAAGTTTCTCTGAGGGTGGTTAAAAACTGCAGGCGAGCAGGGCCACGATGTCAGTTATCCGATTGGCCGTATTTGACGTCGCCACATCATGCCACGGCAATTCACATTTTTAATCGCCGCAAAACCAGGGGCCAAGACTCAATGGTGAATCTTTATGGCACGAGTGTGCACTGTGTAGTGAAGGCTTGCACAGTTCAGTTGATCACGCCCCACTTGATTGGCACCTGTTGTAATAGAAAAGTAACAGAGGCCAGGCCGATCTGGAACCTGTAATGGAAACGCTGCGGAAAAACTGCAGTTATTCTGGCGAAGAGGAGGCGCACTCAAATATCGAGCAAACATTTCATAAAAGCGAAAAACAAAAATGATGGAGACATACATTGGACTATTGTGCCTACACATCCTATCCAAGCTGGTCACTCGGAAATAACTTCAATAACTTCATTTCCACCACCTCCAACTCTGCTTCCTGTTGTGCCATTGTCCTCAAGTCGTACACTTTATTTTACAAAATTTTACCCTCATCCGAGCAAAGACCCTTCTATTACGTAACACACCTGACCATGGTGAATACCAACAGCACTACCTAAAGCGCAAATTTATATATATATATATATATATATATATATATATATATAATATACACACACACACAGTATATGCATATGTATGTATATGGCAATGTGTGTGTTACTTCATCAAATTGTACAGTGTACACAATTTAACACCAGCGTACACAATTCAGCGTATTTGCAAATGTACTAATTTAGGCGCTCAAGTGGTTTGAGGCAGGAAAGTACTGTAATAGCTCGCACATTTTGTTTTTTAATTGCGTCACCGTATGCATCTGACAATCTCAGGACAATCCCCCCCCCCCACACGCCAACTGACAAACTCACTGATACGCCCACTTCTGGATCCTGTTGGCACATGTGCATACAGTATCTCCCGTGCGCTTGCAAGCTGCTTCAGCACTTTATATTGTGTTTTGTGCGTGTGTGTGTATTCTTGATCTGTGCCTTCGACACTGTGTGGTGTCAAGCCATTTGTGCTTTAGCCTCCAATCAACGACACATGCAAGTTAGAGCGTTGCGGGAATAAGAAAGATTGCAAATATTCCTCACCGAGTTACTCAGGTCATAGTGTAAGAAATCCTCAAATGGAGGATCCTCAGGGCTTCATCTATTTAACCATGCACCTTGATCAGGATTGAAGGTTTGCGTCGACCATTGAAATGACTCGAGAGTCTTGAGCCAGGGCTGCCTTCTTGAAGTTTAAAACCAGATGTATTTTGACTGTTGATAATTACTCAAGTGCATTAGAAACAATCACATAAAAAAATTCAGAGCTATTGGGTTGAGAGCAAGTGTGCTTTGCCTTTTTTTTTTTTTTTAGCTTTGGAGAGTCACCGCAAAGCACGGTCATGACTCCGGGCAGTTTTGGTTGAATGTGAGAAGAGTTTTCATTGTGATATCATCCCGATACTTCTGTCAGCACTCTCTCTCATCATCCAGAACCACCAATGAGTCTGCTCCATTGGCACCTGTACGCGCCCATCCGTGCCCATGCAATGCCCTCACTACATTTGCTTCAAGACGCACTATTCTTTAGACCATGATGGCTTGTTTTCATTCTCCCTGCAAGTGTCGTCAGTCTGACAATAGAATTTCTTCTGCAACAAAAGTATTATGCCAACATCCACTTTTGTTGTCCAATCATTGATCAAGTGTTCTCGTTAGTCACCAAAGTCACCAAATTATTCCAAATTTTGTGTTTTCCCCCCAAAATTCAGCAAATAGTTTTGGAGCAAACAACTCACTTGCTTTCTTGTGCTAATGTTGTTGATCTAAACGCTAAAACTTTATATTATAAATTTGGTCCAACAAAAATAACTGTTTGTCCCCAAAACTCTAATTGTGTTTTTTACAGAGTTAATTACTTTGGAAATGGGGTAGACTCGAACCTGGTTTCCTGCCTTCAGATGTACTGAAGCTTGGCTAATTTGTTGGATATATCTCAACCCACTCAAATTATTTTACTCAGTGTAGAACAGGAAAAAAAAAAAAAAGGATAAAATCCACTTGTCAAAATATTCTCAACTGTATATGAAACGGATGAAGAAACATGCTCACGAAAAAGTTGTCATTCCGCTTTTTAATGACTACATTTCTGTACAGTATTCTGGCAAGCACGTATGGCATTATTAAAAAGACCCGACTTGCTAAAATTGTACACCAAATCACAAAATGCAGATGGAATATAAAGTTCAGACTACGACATTGTATGGAGAATGTTTAGTAATTGCCCATCGCTCATATCGGAAGCCTTTGCTTTGAATGCCAGCAGCAAAGAAGCTGAAGCTTGGAAAGCCCCTGAAGCATTGATGCAATTGGAAATCTGCTATAAATATTTTTTGGTCCAATTCAATTTGAAATGGTTTTAAGAGCTCTGATTGCCTTACCAAATGTGCCTTCTTGTTTTGATTCCTTTGTCAAACATGTCAACTCAACTCAACTGTATTTATAGAGCACTTTCAAACAGCCATGGTTGCATCCAAAGTGCTATACATGGCAGCAAGCTTTCATCCTCTTCAGGTATTTATCTTCCGCTTTTACTCACTACTGGCATACGCGCAATAATCGTTGAACGGACCAAATTAAACCATTGTTGTTTATTCTACCGATTGTACTTACCGTAAATGTGCTAAAGTGCTAGCATCAACTCACTTGCCAATCTGTCCAGTAGACCGAGGTTAAATGAAAACAGTATAATTTACGATCCCATCACACTTTTTGAATGCAGTGTCTTTGTTGAATTGAAAGTATTGATCTAATTTATGCATTTTTTGAGTTCAACTTCTTAAGGGCTGTGGGTTGTGTTCTGTCTCTAACGCTTTATGTGAATTCAATTGCGTTTGTGATTCGCTTTGAAACTGGCAAGGAAGTTCCCCGGTTGACCTTTAGAGTCAATCCCCGACTTCATTTGCCGTCTTGCAGTGCTCTTAACCGCCTCAAAGGCAATACGCACAAACCGGGAACTTTGGTTGTCTGCTGTAAAATGATTAGAACAAACCTGTGTCGTGTACTCCATGAATACTTAAATGAACCGCCAATGCATTGAGGTTTTCCCTCTGTGTCACCCATAAAGAACAATTTTTATTTGAGAAGGAACAACTGGGCAGTGTGCCAATTATTGACACTGCGTGTGATATGGTGAATCGCTGTGTAAATCTGAATAAAGACTCTTGTTTTGTTTTTTTTTCCTGGTCCCTCATTTTTACAACGTTGAACAGATGCAGATTGCTTTGAGTTTGCGCCCATAAAGGTCAGAGTCCAGTTTTATATGGCTTTACTCGGAGAAATAACTTCTACCTGTGGTAAACTTAAAATAAATAAAACTATCGGCACTACATGTACTTTTGGAGTTGCATTGTGCATTGTGAGAAAAGATCCTGTGCCAAAGGTTTACAAGTTTGTCTGGTTTGTGCAAGACTGACTGTCCGTTTGGTTGATGCGCCAAAAAAAAGATTTCCCCTCGCAGAGGATACTTTGCAAGTCTCTTTCAGTTTGACTAAAAACAAACAGTAACTGTTCTCATGTTTCGATTTCCTTCCCGTCTTTGAAGGCACCGGTTTGTTCGCTCTTAAAATGGTAGATACTGGAGTTCATTTTGCAGACACAACTTCCTTGACATTTTCTTTTCCACACACTCGATTTGGATCACCATTTCCTACAAGACGTCCTGCTTCACGTCTCCCACTTTCCCCTAATTCAAATGACACCGGGTCACCTCTCCTTCCGTATGTTTTCCAGGGGTGGACGACAACCTGTACAACAGGGGTGTCAAAACTCATTTCACATTGTGGGCCACATACGGCCTCGGTAGATGTCAAGTGGGGCGGAGCATTAAAATGATACCAAACTGCTATAAATAACCAAAAGATCATGTCTTTCCTTTGTTTTGGTAGAAAGAAGCAAAAGAAAATTAGGAAAATGTTGAAATTTAATCAACATATCTTTTACAAAACATTAGATAAAACACCTTAGATTTCCTTCGACAAATGTGCAATTTACTTTTATCATTCACATATATGCATTGGAACGGATCCCACTGATTGTACAAAGGCACAAAACTTGAACAAGTAATTGGTATTGAAAAATATAGCTATGCAATTTAAGATTAAATGAAATTTATAAAGAAAGGAATTTTTAAACCATTTACACGTGTGCATGTGAAATCTAAATTTAATCCCTGCCTACACCTTACAAACTAAGGAGAGTGCTATTAAATGTGTAAAGAAGAAAGTATTCATGTCTTGTAAATGTGTAAACTTCATAAATTAAACACAGATACATAGACAATTTTTCTAATGAGGGTTTAGGAGAGGGGTACAGCAAAACACATTACCCCTCAATGATGATCACATTTTAAATCCATGTGATTTCTCGCAGCCCCTTATAAGAACATCAAATGCAATTACAGGGAAGTATGTTGTAATAATGTATTGATATTGAAAATATAATGATTAAAAGACTGAATATGGGAACCTAAAAAAATGAGCCCTTTTACAGTGTGGTGAATGAAACGTTTTTGTTGTTTTATTTTGTAGTACCGTAACTGTCCAGCAGATAGCACTGTACGTTTGCAAATCGTTCATCCTGTGAATTCACTGAATTGTCTCGCAGGGCACACAGAAACGAACAACCATCCACGCTCACACTCACACCTAGGGACAATTTAGAGTGCCCAACGATATGCATGTTTTTGGAATGTGGAGGAAACCGGAGGATGCTGTCGAACCCGGTAGCACTGTTGCTAACCACTGGGCTACCGGCCGCCCGTTTGAATCGTCTTGTGAATTCACTGTTGTCTCATGCTGATGCAGATATGGCAGGATCTGTCCGAGTTTGAAGCTTGAATAAGCACCTGTGGGCTCCCCAACCCATATATATGCGGATATATAGGCGGTAACATATGTAGGCTATTAATGTAATTATATCTGTCTGTCCGTCCATCCATCCATCTGTCCGTCCGTCCATACATTAAGTGGATGCATCTTTCCAATAAATGACTATTCAGTACATATCTCAAAGCCAGAGGCGATTGCTCTAAGACTGCAAGGGAAGCTCAGTTTCCCCTAAAATGTCAAAAACTAAGTGATCAAATATATGTGTGTACGTACAATTGTGTGGACATGTCATTGACTAAATATGGGTTACAACATGCTCAACTTTTGTTCCGAATTAGCTTCTTATTACTGGTTAAGACGTGACTCTCTTCTCATTCATTCCCGCAGCTTCACTGTGCTTTAAACTTTGTGGACGCTGAGCGTCGACAGTGCGGACGCTGGGTGTCTCGAGAGTTCAGAGCCGATTGCCCCAATGCTGGTTTTGTCCCGCCCACCGGACGCTTAGCGTCACTGGGAGTCTATGGACACTCAGCTTTTCTGCATAATGATTGGATGATCTTTCTGAGGCTGATCTCTCTTTGATTGACAGCGAAATGAGCCAATCACCGATCTTATGGTGAAGGCATCCTTTTCATTTTTTTGAAAAGGAACGGAGAGTAGAATTCACTTATAAATACAGTAAACGGACACATTTTATGATGTAGGCCGAAATTGAGCTTTCCCCCCTTGACAGACCAGCATCCGCCACTGCTCAATACATACCTGTCAACTCATACGGTTTAGCCATAGTTCCTACGGATTTTGTGGTGAATCTTACGTATATGGCCGTATCGCACAAATCATACGGATTCTGAAAATGTCCGTTGTTTTTTTGTTTTTGTTTTTGCCGATGGGTCAGCATTTGGAGTTGGTGAAAAAAATAACGCAGGAATACAACTCTGAACACAGTAATGCCACTAACTAGAATGATGATTAGACATTAACCAGACATTGTATTATGGAGATCTACAATAAATATCATTGAAAATTTCGTGGGTTTTTTTCTGCCGTTATTTTGACACATAAAATGCTTTGGTATGTTATAAGGATTTTTTGCTCTTTATAAGGATTTTTTTGGTAGTTTATACAGGTTGGCGCTCCGAAAAGTTGACAGGTATGTCAATACAAAGGGTGCGACACGATTCAAGGACACTTTTTAAAGTGGAATGATTCGATTTAATTCGAATCAGTTGGATCCCGATTGGATTCGACATCAAGAGCTTCTTGTCATTTTGCAATATGAATTGTCAATTTGTCATACAGTACATCCAAGTATATATGTATAGAAATATGTGTGTGTGCGTGCGCGCGCGCGTATGTGGGTTACACACACACACACACACACACACACACATTCGAGGTTCATTCAATAAATAAGGGGAATTTTTCGGTATAAGGACTTCTAATATAGATAGAAGCTTACTTTTTTTTCAACGTGGTCTCCCAGCAACACTCCCATTCACACACTTTTCCCATCCGTGCCCAAGTTTCCATATTCCCTCAGCGTAAAAATCTTTGGACTGATGACTCAGCCAGTCGCTCACACTCAACACTTTTGACCCTATTATTAATATAACATTGAATGATGAAACCTTATACAGTAATTACCGTTCATCAACATTACCTTCTGAGAGAGGCGAAGATGCTTATGTTGGTCGCACAGAAGGGGGCTCTCACTTGACTCATGCAGGCCCTTTTGGTTCACTCTGGGACTCTTCTGCTGGAGGCGCTGACGGTGTCGCTGACGTTCATATTGTCTTTTTTTGGTTGAAATAGATTTTAAAGTTTTTTTTTTTATCAGACAATGGTCTTTTTTTGTGTGAAGAATATAAACTCTGAGCGAGCTGACAGTTTTGGCTGTCACTTCAGCCTTCGTCTGAGCTGTCGCTGGTTCGTTGCGACGTTATTAAAAAAAAACAGCTTAATCTTAAAAATAAGGCTCCCCGGGGGCCTGTTCAAGGCTGCGAACCAACTCTCTGCCGCCGCCATTCAAGCAATGTGTCTCTTGATGGTGCCATCGCCGACAAGCGGGCTTTGGTGGCGGTAAGTGGTTGTAGATTAACTAATCAAAAAAAGTAATCGCTTAAACAGAAAATGTTTTCGTGAACACCTTTGTTGCTTAGCAACACTACTGTCCAACCCGTACATTGTTGTACTTCCCGAGCACATAGTTTGAAAACATTTCTGTCTGGTAAATGGAAGCAAATCTCGTTGTTTTTTGAAAGTACAATTGTTTCTCACTTTTGAGACGAAACTCAGCCGAGACTACGAATCAACAGTCGACGATTTCGACAATCATCCGTCTTGGCAACAAAATCATGGCGTAGGTCAAAGCCAACGGATTGAAAGATGATCGCAAACGGCTTCGGGGCGCGACGCATTCAGTCATTTGCTGACTGAATGTTTTTCTGTGTCTTATAAAATCATTTTTTTCTTCATATTGTATACATGTAATTGACATGTTTATACTGTATTAAATGTTCAAGTTTTATCAATGTTCATACTGTATTATACATCGTAGTTGGCAGCCATTTTGTTGCAAATGGTTACAACAAACTACTGTTATACAGATTCGTTATGTCCCTCGAGGTACGTTGTAATGATGTTCGACTGTGTATATACACACACACACACACACACGCACACGCACACGCACACGCACTTTGTAAAAGTATTAGGGTTCTGCATCTCTCCAGTAAAATGTTTTGATTGAAGTGGAACAATTTGATTTGCTTGGATGCAGTCACATTTAAACCGATTTTTGTTACACCGCGTATGCATATACACAGACACACACACACACACACACAAACACACACATTTGTTGTTCTACTCGTGAAGACAAAGAGTGCACTAATACATGAGCCTTAAACAGTTATTAGTTGAACTGGAGAACCATCCTTCATTCCCTGCTACTTATTTCCAATTACTTTACTCTGCGCTGAAAGCGTCGCACTGAATCATTCATGTATAAAGAACGACAAATTTGCAAATGTCAACGCTTGACCCCTGCGCAGACTCCCGAAGAGCAATGCTGCAGCTGTGTTGTAATGAGGGTGCCAGACCGCGTAAAGTGGCAAGGTACCACATCGAGTGACTCACCAGCAGAGGCTTCAGAGAGTGCGAAAAGCACAAAGTTTGGTTTATGGAGAGATGAAGCCGGGTGGGGTGGGCACGGGAGGGTGTGGGAGAAGAAAACGGCAGTGTCACCAAGGGGAGAGTTAAATGACGTTAATGATGCGTTGGTGTGAAGTGGCTGCGAATCCCCAACAGTCTCTTGCGCTTTTGTTACCATGGTTGCCGCAGCTGACATTGTGATCACAGCGCACACAGATAATGAAGTCAGGTTCGTGCGCCCATGTGCTGGGGACCGGGGAAGCCGATGAGGGGGCTGATATCTATGCATGTGTGACGCATCACACCACAGTGGATTGGTCGTTATGCCTCTCTCTCGATCAGAGCGTCTGTTTTCTATTGTGTGGGTCAGTAAGCCTTGCCTCAGGAAACATCCCCCCCCCCCCCCCACCCCCTCCCCTACTCATCTCCAAAGCCTCTCAATTGCATTCTAAATACTACATTGATAATATGATTCTGGTTGTTGATGCTTTAATGTGCATCGGGCATAAAAGAGGTATATGGATTTCATGCAGAAAATGTTCTCATTAGGGTTGCGAATGACCTGGAGCCGCTTCCAGGTGACTGACAACCATATCAATTCACCTTCACGCTTATGGGTTAATGAAAAGTCTTCAATTAGCAGCATTTTTTAAAAAGTATTTCCTTTCCACACACACACACTAACGGCAAAGCATTACCGGCGGGGTCCGGACAAACAACGGCCATAAGAAAAGCACTGAATCGATGGTCATATTAATTAATGTCAGTTACCCTGGCAACCACCGACTGAGAAGTAAGATAGAGTACAAGATGAAAGTAAGAATGAGAGAGAAAAAGAGAGAGGGAGTGCAGGAAACAAAGTCTAAGCAGAAGTGCAACATGTTGGCCATTATTTCAAATAACCGCAGAAAATTCATGAAGTGATTCTTGCAGTCAAAAAAGTGTTTTTGTCATGACGCGTCAAGTCTGTGTTGGATGTTAGTAAGCTGTTTCTTTCTCTTTGGTGGTGACCGAGCTTCCAGAGTTGCAGCCAAAATCAGCTACACCATTACTTCTGCTACATTCTTTTGATATGCGACATAAATGGAAGTGTAAAGTGCCTCGAGATAACATCTGTTGTGATTTGGAATCACATCAATGAATTTGACTTCACTTGTTGTCGACACAGAATACTTGAAGGATGTACAGTCGGTTTTCGTCGGTTTTCGTCCATAATCCGTTCCAGAAGGCTGTTCAAAAACCGAAACCACGCTCTTTTTAAAATGAAAATGTTTACTGAACGCGTCTGCTCACAATGGAAAGCAACACGAGGAAGCGACACTTCCTCGTGTAAGGAAGGCGGGAGGAGTCAAATGGTGCATTCAAGTGCGCTCAGTTTGTTCGAGAACCAAAATTTGTTCGTCATCCGATGCAAAAATATTTTGGGTTGAAAACCAAATTGGTCGAGAACCGAGACGTTCGAAAACCGAGGTTTGACTGTAGTTCTGCTAGAATTTTTTTTCCCCCTTTTGTCTTTTGTGTGAAATTGAAGGTTTTCCGTCAAAATGTCAGTGACGAGTAGAGTTGTACAGGCAGCACTATGGATGGAAGTTAGTGGCAAAGCAAACAAGCTTTTATGTCGTGATGTGACCAGTAGGCACCATCTTCCTTTTATGGTGTACAAAGACAAGGGAGTCGGAGACCCTTTGCATAGATGACAGAATTTCATATCCAATAATTCGCAAGGTACGGTAAGCAATACGTTACGTTTACGTCTAATTGATTTCCATGTTTATTGATGCACATGAAGAATTAGGTGACACATTCACATATATTTTTGTGATCTTCTCTTTGTCATATGTGAAACATTTCCTGAAAAGCCTCCGTTACTTCAATACCGTATGTTCATTATCCTGAACAAAATCCTCGAGACACGATTACAATTTTCTTCTATTCCTCTCTCAAACTTCCACCGCTCTTCCAAAGAAAAGCCGACTTCCTGATAACTGTCAAGCCCACCGGCTGTTAAAAACCATAATCATATTCCCATAATGAAATTCTTCAGGTGAAGCGTAACGCTAATTTGAACAAGCTTGATCTAATTCACCCTAACTTGAATGCTTCTCAGGATGCTATAATGAGCAATAACAGTCCCACTGTTCCCAAAACTATTTGTCATGTTCATGATACACTGTTATTTTATATTATTACTGGAAACTGTTGTGATCTAAATGAGATTAGAAACCTTTCACATCATCATTCATTCATCAGCTGCCATTAAAAAAAAACCAACCAAACCAAAAAAACTCATCAGGCTCACAAATTGAAAGGAAAATATGTGCAGTAAGTTACTGTTTACAAAAAGCAGTACAAAATGAAACACCCTACATCAGGGGTGCCCATTACGTCGATCGCGATCGACCGGTAGATCGCGGACTGTTCCCAAGTCGATCGCGAGGGGTGTCAAGGAGAAAAAAAAACGTTGTGCATGTTAGTAATGCATTTTTTGTGTTAATGTACACTGCATCCTAATCATCCTATCAGTCTCATTTTCACAAAAAGTATAAAAAAGAAATAAAATAAAATAAAGCAGTTAAATCTTTAACCTAAGGTGGCGCGTGACCTGCGCCACCGGAGGTTGTTACTGCTCAGCGGTCTGCAATTGCAGCTTGTGATCGGAGCTGTTGCGCTATATTTTTTATCGTTATCATTCTTCTCATTCAGAGTTTGTTTCGTGTCAATTCACCGAGGGCACGGGCAAAGAAAAGGAATCTAGAGCAGGGGTCCCCAACCTTTTTTGCCCCACGGACCGGTTTATGTTAGACAATATTTTCAGGGACCGGCATTTAAGGTGTGGCGGATTGATACAACAAAATACTGTGGTATGAGCTGCATGAAAACGGTGGCGTTTTCGAAATATAACAAACATAAGGAGCGTCTAATCTGGCCGCAACACTGATCGCTATGGTAATGTTTAATGCCTTCAAAATACGATACAACGCAAATTCAAAGTGCATGAAAATGACGACTCACCACAGCCCCGAGCTTGATTTTCTGCCACCAGACGGTCCCATCTCGGGGTAATAGGAGACAATGACACCTCAAGTGTGTCGTTTATGTTCAGTCTACTTCTAATTTTGTTTTAGTCGCCGTGCTGCAGAAAAGCCCCGCCTCACACAGGTAGGATGACGGAAATAGCAACAGTGCTATTGTGGCGATCTCAGAGTATTCAGCCATAACTTTAATCCAGTTGTCTCGAACGTACTTTAAAGACCGGCGTCATTTGCAATCTCCAGCAGTTTTTTTTACTCATTTTGCGAGCTCCAGCGTTTTGTTTTTAGCGTAATCAGTCACGGGACGGAGAAGCGTGGCTTAACGTGAGTCAAGCGTGACACAGACTGATGTAACGGAGAATCCGGTAATTTTTCAAAATAAAACATCTTCAGTACAGTATATTCCGAAATAATAAAACGGAATTAAGGCAAGTTCTTTCTGTGCCGCCCGGTACCAAATGCCCTGCGGACCGGGACCCCTGATCTAGAGGGCCGAGACAAGCACTTTAAAACGATACGTGTGAGCTATGGTACTTAACGCCAAAGTTCCTCGCATGCCTCCCTGTCAAGGTGTTACTCATCATGGTGTGCGCGTGTATGTGGATGCGCATGCGCGGTAACGGGTTGATCGCGGGAAGTTGGTTGATCGAAAAGTCCATCTTCGGTCCAAAAGGTTTGGGCACTCCTCCCGTACATCCTCTGTTTAGTTTCTGTGTATCAACAACCTTGCAGGTGCAACCTAGTACAGTGTTACCTTAATTTCGGAGTTTAATCTGTTCCATTACCATGCTCAGGTCTCAAATTATCTTTCGCCATTAAAATGAATGGAAATGTCATCAATCCATTCCAAAAATCCCCAAAACACCAACAAAAATGTTTGTAATGATTTTTATTGCACTTTAAAACAAACTTTCAGTCATAAGATCAAAAAATAGAATGTAAAGCACCAAACAGTATGTACATGTATGAGTGCATACAGTGCTGTGAAATAGTATTTGGCACCTTCCTGATTTCTGTGTACTTTGCATATTTATACCATAAAAAGGTTTCTGTTCTATCAAACCAATTTTAATATGACACAGACTACACAAGAAAATACAAAATAAACTTTCTATATGCCAATTTAATTAATTAAGGCACAAAAAAAAATCCTAAACTACCTGTCCCTCTGTGAAAAAGTGACTAACGACAGTTTTGGGAAAGCTGAGTTCAATTTCACAGGCAACACTCTAGCACCACATTTGTTGAATCAAGAAATTATATCAATAGAAAATCTGTCAGCTAAAGTCGGCTACAAGATCTCAAGAACCAAATGCATCATGCTTTAATTGATTGTCGATTCCAAATAGTACAACATCAAACCGGTAACATTTTGTGTTTGGCAACTACGTCACTTTTTTTTCCCCCTTGGGAATTATTGATGAATTAAAGCCAACAAAGGATTTGGGTAAGCGTGAAGGATAGGCCACCATCAAAACAAAACAGGGTGTGGGTGAGTAAAATGTGTCTGCTCTGCACTGTGACCGCCCGGAGCAGCACATAAAGTTGTAGGTAGCGTGTGGCGACAGAGACGCAGCTATGTTTACTCTTCAATAAAACTGTCGCAGTGCATACAGGAGAGAAACGGAAACTCCAGTATACAACACCATCGAACTTTATTTGTACGGCCCATTTCACAATAGCTGCTGCTGCAACAAAGCATCTTGTACAAATAACGAAACAATAATACAGCAACAAAGGAAGGGAGCCACTGAAGGGAAGCCAGCATTGGGATAATGTGCTCCCGGTTAGGAGGTCCACTTAGAAGGCGAGCAGCCACATTTTGGACCAACTGGAGACACTTGAAAGGGAGTACTGGCTGACTCCAAAATAAAGTGCATTACAATAATCTGAGGTGGAATGTACCGTATTTGCCCGAATATAACACGGTGTTTTTTGCATTGAAATAGGACTGGAAAAGTGGGGGTCGTCTTATATTCGGGCTCGAGCCATTATACCAATTCACAACGCTAGATGGCGCCAGGTATCATTGAAGTGAATGCTGAACTTGACTCCCCAGGCCAAAGCGAACTCCTGTCATGAAGAATAAAAATAAAAATAGCGGTAGCACGAAGAAGAAAACTAAAAAATAGCGGTAAGAAAGAAAAGAGAAGAAAATAATAGAAGAGATAACAGAAAATGGAGAAACGTAGCGACAATCTGGAGAAAAGTGGGTCGAAGATCGGCCAGGTTAACCGGCAGCTGAAGAGAAGTTATGGTGTAAACTTCAAGATGCTTTTTCTCTCAAATATATTGATATAATCATTTGTTTCAGATGTACTGCAATTATTTTCTGTATAAAAATTAACTTGGTCTTATATTCAGGCCAATACGGTAGGTATGGAATACTGTTTCCAAGTGCTGCTGAGAAAGGAAGGCCTTTACCTTAGTCAGCTGCCCAAGATGACAAAAGAAGCAGTGTTTTAAGTATACATCTACAATCAATACCACTATCCATACCACTGTCCGTATCAGTCATCAGGACGGATCTGTTTGCCGTAACTATGTCATCAGCTTTTGAGAAAACTCTCTGGGTGAGGAAGAGGTAGGCGATTACATCCAAGTAAGAATGTGCCAATATGACTCGATTTGAATAATACATTCATGAAGCTTCCAGATATCAATGCATTCCTTTGCCGTGTCGGCAAATGCTTCCTCCTTCAACTGCAGGGCGCCTTAATGAAACCGGATTTATTATTTCCCACTCTGTGTTTATGAAGTGCGCAGTCACTGTGAGATAGCTTTCAGTGACTGGGAAAGGCTATCCATCTCTTGTTAGTACAACAGCGGGTGCAGCCAAAAGCCCCTGCTCAATAGATGCATGTGCATGTGCGCGTATGTGTGTGTGTGTGTGTGTGTAAAAATGTAAACTTGACCACACAGAGTTAAATGTGTCTTGTATTTTTCTGACTGAAAAAAGGTATATTTTGTTTGTGCCATGGACGATAGTTTGACCAGACCCTGCGATTGTTTTTTTTCAATCTGGCTGTCATAATGTTTGTAAATGACTCATGTTTACTGATTCCAATCCATTGTTAGGAGTCCGTTCATGTTTCATAAGACAGGTTCTTGTGGGAAATGAATGAGAACAGCCTTCATGTTTCATTCAAACTAAACCCTCGCACCAGGTTTGGGTGTTCCACGGAGACAGAGGACAAAAAGAAGAGATTCACAGCATGTCACTGGAGCAATGACTCATTCTCTCGCTCCTTCAGCACGCAGACTTCATGAACACCTGCACAGTCCACTGACATCCAATATAAGAGCAATTATTTTAAAAAAAGGTCTTTGCAAAAGTAATAATGTTCAATTTTAGTTGACACAGTCAGTGAGGTGTTATTGTTGTTATCGGCAGGTTGAAAAATGGCATGGAAACATAGCGCGTTATAATATTTTGGTTCTTCCAGTTACATGAGTTACATTAGAAACATCTTTACACCACATGAATTGACAACGGCCACATCAAACGTGTTGTTGAAATGAACGTATCACGGTGTCAGTCAAAAGCGGAGAATCATCTTTGTGCCACCTCGGTGGATTTTGGTTTTCATTAGTCCTTAGTTTTACATGTACTGTATTATAATTATTATTTTTTGACAGGGGATTTGTGTGTGCACGTGCACATAAGTGTGTGTATTGTTGCGGCCAAAGGAATGTCCCAGCAGAGTCATTAAAGACTCCAGACGTGAGTCATTGACTCCAATTATGATTTAATCTGCATGTGGGTGAATAATAAGAGGGAGGATGTTAGTCACAGTAACACTAACTGAGTGTACACAAACACAACACAGACTGCTCGGCCAAAAAGGTTCTGCTGCTTAATCGTGGACATCTGTTCTCTAAATCAAGTAATTAATTGCCATGGTCATCACATTCAATCTAAGATCCTCAAATTCACTTATAACCAGAGGTGGGTAGAATTGAAAAAAAAAAAGGAATCTTCTTAATAATTACTTGGGTACGCGTAAGCACTCAATGAATAATAATCATGTGTCACACTAATATATCCATTTTTAATGACTACCGTATTTTCATGACCATAAGGCACACTTAAAAGTCTTCAATTTTCTCCAAAATGGACGCGGCGCCTAATAATACAGGACGCCGTGTTCCAAAATGTTGGGTTATGTGACTTTGATGAGCGCTCCACTTGACTGACTTCTGCCGACACGCCGGTTAGAGGAAAGGCGGACGTGACTGAGAACAGAATGTGGACGTGAAAGCGGGAAGGGTGGGCGTGAAAGATGACGCTAAAGCCAGTAGGTGCATATTGTGCCAGTATGTGCATCGTGCCAAACAACCTCAGTTTGGCTAAAGACCCTCGAAAATGGCACATACAAAGAGACACGCTTACGAAGCACAGTTTAAACCGCAAGCTATCTGTTACGCGGAGGACCATGGGAATCGAGCAGCGGAGAATTCAAGATCAACGAATCCATGGTGCTTGGTGCTTTCATTTGATGAAAAAACGTAGTCCATCCATCCGGGCTCGAACGACCATGGCTCATCAACATCTGGCGGAAGTGAAGCATTCTCGTCCAATTTGCATTCCCCTCTGGGAGCATGGCGTCACATACTGTATTCAACATGTTTCAAGATGGAAATTCAGTCCCTGTTGTGAGTTTGTGTCAGCAAAAGAAAATTTTGAAGGTACGTTGCACCTCTGCTGTCCACAAAGTGTTATCTAGCTTCATCAACACTACTAATTGCACTTCATATTAAGTATTTCCAAAACCGGTTGTCAATTTCATGTTAAG
This sequence comes from Hippocampus abdominalis, assembly GCA_018466805.1. Lineage (NCBI taxonomy): Eukaryota > Metazoa > Chordata > Actinopteri > Syngnathiformes > Syngnathidae > Hippocampus > Hippocampus abdominalis. Next base: position 5,150,302 of record CM031695.1, on the reverse strand, counting down.
CGGGCTTTTCGGCATCTTTGCAACATAACTAATAAAATCATATGTCATCCAATTTATTTAAAATCAAATAATCAATAATGTAACATAGTTATTTTTATTGTCATGTAATCAGTACAACAATGAAGTTCCTTCTTCAAGGTAACTGTGGCAACACTGTCAATCATCGAGTCACCCGTGATTAACTTCCCCTTTATTCTTTAGAACCAAAGCATGATTGACAAATGGACACAAATATATTCGAATGTACCAGTTCAGGTCATTTCAGATCGCCCAACGAAAACACTTCAGCGACAACAAAGCAAAATAGCATTAATGAAGGCAAATTCAGCCACAAGAAATTGTCCTGAATGAAATCTGTTTGAACACACTTCAAACGCACCGCACAATAGGGAGTGATTTCTGTACGTGGAAAAACAGAAAGAAGGCAGCTCAGCCTCCTGCAGAACATGCTGCTGCTCTTTTTCATGCTTCCCTGAATGAGTCAGTGCCCCTTTGAAGGAAACAGCAATTTCACTGGCCGACTGCTTGTTGGGTGAAATAGAGTCAAACTAACTGAAGAAAGAAGTGTTTGTTTTGATCAGAAATACTTCATTGAGTGTAAAAAAAAAAGTATCTTGCATTAAGGCGACTTTGATGAATAAAATGTCACCAAAAAGGTCCTTAATTAACTGTTAACTTAATTAACAGAATAAAGGTCGGTCGTAATTCCGGACCTCTGCTTGTACGGTGACACATGAGATGTCGAGTAATGGGGGAAAAGCACTTGGTGATTTCAACGTCCAAGTGCAAAGTAGATTTTCTTTCTTTTAATGAGAAGTGGATCACAAAAATGATTATTATAACTGATAAAGGGAAACCAGGACATCATAGAGAGTTGGATTTCTAGTGAGGAAAATTGGCAGAATTTCTATGAGCATAAAAGTCTTTGTTTTAAAGGAGACCGGGCAATTATTTCACAATTTCAAACATTTCCCAGGTGTCTTGATAAGAGAAGGAACTAACAACTTGGCGTCGGTGGGCATCACGTTGTCCCCATGAGTAGCCCGTTGGCCTGTTCGCAAAATACCTCAACAGTGGTGGGGCATTGTGATTTCCTCAAAATGTAGACGTGAACTTGAAATTGTGAAGACTTTCAGAGTGTCATGATCCGGTTTGGGATCAACAGGTGGCACTGTAGGGCTCCCCCTGCAGCTGCACACCTGTTGGTCGTTAGGTCGTTAGCCATTTAAAAGGACTCCCTCCCGCCCACTCATTGTCGGGGCATTGTTTGTTGCTTTGTGCTACTGTCATGTTTGTTTGTTTGTCTGTCATGTTTAGATAATGTTTTGGTATTGTTTCTGTTATTGATAGTTTTGAGCTTCAGTCATGGTTTTTGTTTGATACTTTGGACTTTGTTTGTTTAGGATTTAGTTTCTGTGTTTTATCAATACAATCTTTCAACTACACCCTGCTCCTCCCTCCTGCCTGCTTTTTGGGGTCCACCACCACCTCGCAACGTGACAGAGATTTATACAATCCATCCATTTTCTGAACTGCTTTATCCTCACAAGGGTACCAAACAGCAAAACCAGAAGCTCAGCAAACCATCACACCATCCATTGCTGGAGCCTAACCCAGCCGTCTTTGGGCAGTAGGCGGGGGACACCCTGAACCGGTTGCCAGCCCATCGCACGGCACACAGACACGAACAACCATCCGCGCTCACACTCACACCAAGGGACAATTTAGAGTGTTCAATCAGCCTGTCCCTGCGATTGGCTGGTCACCAGTTCGACGCCCTGAACTGCCCGAAGACAGCTGGGAAAGGCTCCAGCACCCTTCGCAACGCTAGTGAGGATCAAGTAGTTCGGAAAATGGATGGATGAATGAATCAGCCTGCCATGCATTTTTTTTTTAATGTGGGAGGAAACTGGAGTACCCGGAGAAAAACCCACACAGGCACAGAGAGAACATGGAAAATCCACACAGGAAGGCCGGAGACAGGATCAAATACATGACCTCTGCGCTGTGAGGTTGACACGCTAACCACTGGACCAAAAGTTTACTTTTTTCTCTGATTAACAAAATATGTTGTTTTTTATTCACATATGGTATGCAACCATTGTCAACACCGCTTATCCTGAAGAGGGTCGCAGGGAGTTTCTGGAGTCTATCCCAGATGACTTCGGGCAGAAGACAAGACTACCCCCTGAAGTGGTCGCCAGTCTGTAGCGGGGCACAGATAGAGACAAACAACCATTCACACCGTCACTGAGTGGGAACGGATCCCACGCCGCCCGCACACAAGTCAGACGAGCGTACCACGACACCATCGGCGACTTTGCCTCGTGCAAGTTTTTCAAATTTGTTATTTCAGTGTCGTGTATCAGTCTGGCAGCCCCTCACATAATCAATAGCCAAGAAATACCGTAGCTCTCATTTCGAACAAAGTTTGGAATACAGCAGAATAAAATGCAGCAGAGCACTGCCGCAATGTACAAACACATGACAGTGGCTTTTTAAGCATCTCAACATTTTCTTGCATCGCTCTGTCCCTTTGAGAAGTGCTCACCTTCCTCCACGTGTGTCGGCACACCAAATGTTCCAGATTTAGTCGAATCTAATTAAGGTTTTGCATAAAGGGGAAAAGGTTGCACAACGGTTTCACTAATGCAGAGGGGAGATGGATCATGAGCTTCTCCTTCCAGGGCAAAGACATAAATTAGAGTCTTGTTCAATCCCAGTGCTCGAAATGTTTACTCTGGTAAAAAGCAACCCAGAAGCAAAAGCCATGTGCTTGATTTGTTTCAAACTGTTTACTGTTGTGACTTGGAAAGAAATCGAATCTTATGACTGGACCCCAAATGCCTGACCAGCAAGTTTCAAGTTCAATTTTCTCAGATTGCTGCTACAGTATGTAGTGTTGTATAGCTCCAAATGACAACAGAGGCTGTCTGAGGTCACTTTCCAAGCGGTGCAGGTCTATAACCTTCTTGGTCATTTTTTTAAAGCGATAAACCAAACCTGCAAGCATGGAAAAACTCCCGCGAGCAAAGAATTTGACAAACATTTTTCAAGACAACACCATGATATGTAATTCAGGTGTGAAAACAAAGAGGGGGAAAAAAGAGCACGGATTATTATCTGAAGACAAGATTAACCCTCATGCAGTATTTTTAAGCGGCTGCATGAAGGGTTTTACGTCCCAAAAATGTCCCTCTTCCAATGTGCAACAACTTTTTTCACTTTTAATTTTTTTTCACTTTCAACCCCTCAAAATGTTCAGTGGGAATTGGCCAAGACATAGATATACATCCTATGCAAAATTTCAGCTTCGTGGAGTTATTTTTTACTGTTTTGTCTGTGGTGTCCATTTGTCCAACAGTCCAAAATCGTCCAAAGTGTCCGAAATGTCCAATTTTGGGATCTTTACTGCATGGGGGTTAAAAAAACCCCATTATCTTCTGCGAGAAAACAAGTCATCATAATCATGCCAGTTTTCAAAAAATGTAAAAAAAAGAACCCCAATCAATCAAGATTGTTGCCTTTCCTGAAGAGATAAAGGAGCAACTTCCTGACGGTGTATGCTCGCCATTTTCTCCTGCTCTTATAAATGCACAATTCATCCTCACTCAATAAAAACTTCAAATGCTGCCACTTTGATTTGTTTTTTTTTAAAGTGCCACAGGTACTCACTAGAACAAAGGTGTGTTGATTTTGACAAAGTGCTCCGCCAAGATAAACTTGCGGTTAGTCTCGATTATTCTGCGGAATCTTCCTGGGGAAATAGCTTGTTTGCTTTTCTCAAAGGATTAGAAGGGGCTTTTTTTTTCTCGATTGTTTGTTTTTTTTTTTTTTTTTTCAGGGTTGGAGGCTTGGGGTTCAAAGCACATCATTTTGAATCGTTTCGATGATCCGTTTAACTCACCCATCACAGGTGTTGTACATTTGAAGTGTTAATTTTACTAAGCATCTTCATTTGGATGGAGTAGAAGGAAATTTGGATTAAAAAAACAGTTGTTAAATATCAGAAACAAATATGAGCACCTCCAAAAGAATGAATGACAACAAATTGTGTACCTCTGACGAGCAGAAACCGAAAATGACAAGTGGAAAAGATTGCGCAACTTCAAGCTTGTGGAAAACTATTGAACCAAACGAGGTGCGGCGCGGACTATTAAATGCAAACTTTTCTCTGGCAGGACAACACAATGAAGTCACTGGGCGTGACTTTCAGCTGTGCGCTGCTCTTCATAGCCAGTGAGAGTTTCTCCATTGAATTTTTGGAGAAAATCAACATTCTAAAGGAGAAAGCTGGATTCATTTATTTGTTATTCAGACGTTTTCGCTCCACAGTTGATGTCACAGAGCAGGAGTGTGACCCACATGAAATATTAAGTGATTGCAACATAAAAAAAAAAATACATTGGCATCATCATCCAATTGTCAGTCCATTGAAATAACTTTGCTTTTGGTTGAAAAAGTTCAACAGTTTCAAGGAAACAGTGGTTGAAAAGTCCCACCCCAAAAATCTCAACATATATTGCGTTTGAACGCATGCGTCTTGCAGGTTTGTGAACGTGATCACAGCAGTCAATTTTGTCAAGAGAAAAAGAAAATTTGCAAATAGGATGAGAAATGAACTTCTATTGTTTTTGCCCACAAATGAGACATCAGTTCTTCTATTCAAAAACCTACCATGTTTACATCCTTCACGCTAGTGTTTCTGCAAAAAAAAAAAAAATATTTTGATCTCGCACTCAAAGCTCCTCGTCGCACCTGTGCGTTTACGTCTTTTTCTTTTCAATCCCTCCAGTGATTCTTAACGCTCAAAATAGGGCTGATATCTGGCAAGACAAGCGACCAGAGGCCCTGACCAACAATCAGCCGATATATCGAATCTCCCTTTAGTGTCTCTGCAACGTACCTCAACAATGATCTGAAATCATAATTGTTGTACTGAGTATCCAGGGCAGACACAAGGTCACCACAAATGAATTTTACAATTCTTTGGTCGCCGTCACTGTTTTCCTATTTGCCACCAATCGACAGGGTCCCATGATAAAAACACCGTTTTCCAAGCATGTGTTCTCAGGAGAGCCAAAGGAATTTAGATACATGTTTATTGGTCTGTCCGCACAGGAACTGAATGCTTTGAAAGAAGATGAAAACATGTTGGTCCACAGTTAACTCCGTCTTGCTACAAGTACTGGCGAAACTTGTTTGATACGTTTGGCTGCAGGCCGGGTCAAACTGGGAAATAACTTCTTCCCTGACAGCTTTTGTTATTTTGTATGCCTCACCAGTTTGCTCTCGACTTCTGCAAAATGTGCCCGGGGATGTTTCTGTGTCATGTAAGCCCTCAAATTTATTTTCAGTTTTGGACAGGAAAGAGATCAGTTGCTCCTCCAGCACACTCTTGCAACTTGGACCATTGCCCTCAAATAGTTGCCAGTCCCAGAGGTGTACAGAGGGCGGGGCAGTGGTCCCGGGCCCTCCACCTTCGACCCCACCTATTGATGTAAATGTAATTTGGTGCAAGTATGTGACAGATCAATAATAGCTTAATGCAAATGTTGAAGTGCCGTCCTGCTGGGATTGAGGAGCTTTAGACTTTGAGAAAGGTCCAGCCTCACCTCACAGTCCTCCCCTCCTGTCGACGAAAATATTTCAGGGGATGCCATTAAAAAGGTGGAACCCCCCCACCCACACACACACACACACTTTCCGTGGCTTCAAAAAGGGTTCTGAGCTGCACTGGTGGCCCAGACTTTTAGCTCAGCGGTCAGTGTTCTGGGCTGCCAAATCTTAGGTGTGGGTTTGAGCTACGAGTTGGGTGGACGCCACAACAGTAAAAGCGTCACCGTATGTTAAAGGGATGTCCATGCAGGTCAGCCCTTACATTGATCTGAAGCTCTAAAATCACATTACACTTGGGAGAATACTTCTTTTTTTTTTTTTTGCCTGTGCTCCTGGCACCACCGTGTCTCACTTGCACGCTGTATTTATTTGTTTATTTTTAATTTGTCTCAGGTTTGATAAAGCACATTATGCATGCCAAATTAATCAATTGCGGGGATGCCTCCCAGACCGTGTAAAAAGAACCACGCGTTATTTGTCCTGTTTGGCAGTGGCAGCGCTGAGTGCGTCTGGTACCTCGATCCGCTTTCCAATCTGCATCAGCGATCAAATTTGTACCCGTTTTTGCATGTGCAAACATTTACTCCTGTAAATCCGTAATGGGCCAGACTGTTTTGCATGCGACAAAATGAACAAAAAGACCAGTGGGAACCTTTTTGCAAGTGATGAGCCGCTACTAAAACCTAAAAATGTCATGAGGAATACGACAAGCAGAGACTCAAAGTAGCGGCAGCTGAAGTCTCGGTCCCATTCGACTTTGGAATGTCAGTAAGAGGTGAGCAATCAACCCCAGCAATTTAGACTAGCATCTTTTCCGCACTGTGAGGCGCTTTGGAGTATAAGACGCACCTTCAACGAATGGCCTATTTTAAAACTGTTTTCATATATAGGGCGTGGCGCATAGAATAGAAGCTACAATTGTTGCTGTGGTTGCATTATGCATCCACTAGATCAGGGGTGGGCAATCCCAGTCCTGGGGGGCCGCTCTCCTGCATATTTTCCAAATCTCCCTGTTGCTACACACCTGATTTGAATGATCAGATTATCAGTAAGCTCTGACGAGGCCTGATATTGAACCTGTTCATTGGAATCAGGTGTGTTGCAACAGGGAGACTTGGAAAACATGCAGGACAGCGGCCCTCCAGGACTGGGATTGCCCACCCTTGCACTAGATGGAGCTACGCTAAATGCAATAGAGTGATCCCTCACTATTTCGAGGTTTGTTTATCGCGGCCTCGGTGCATCGTGGATTTTTTTCAAACATATTCATTAAAAACAAAACAAAAAAGTGTAAATACTGCAAAAAGTCCACAAAAGGTCCGCGAGAGGCAGTGAAAGTCAGCAATACAACTGCAAGTCACATAGAGCAACATATACAGGACTACTTACATGTGTTTACTGTATTTCTTTATTCATACACTAACCTAACCTAACTTATACATGTTTAAATCTATTAGTATATTGCATTAAGTAACGTGACTACAAACATGCATGTATACCATTAAATTTGGCCTTATAAATATTATTTATACTCATACACATGCACTGTACATATACCTATACGGGAGGGGGGGGTTCACCACTTTGCGGATTTTCGTCTATCGCGGGTGGTTTCGGTCCCCATTAACCGCAATAAACGAGGAATGACTGTACAAAAATACAAAACGGCTTTATTTATATCAAGCTTTCACAACCACTGCAGCTGTTACAAACCGCATTTACAGAACAGTTCAAATACTACGTCTAAGAAATCGGAATATTGATCCATACATAAGGCACATCAAATTATAAGGTGCACTGTCGGCTTTGGAGACATTTAATGTCTTTAGGTGCGCCTTATAGTGCAGAAAAGGCAGTCATTTTCTTTTGGCAAACATGAATTAACTGTATTAACTGGTACTGTAAGCAGTACCAGTACAGTTTGTACGTCCGTGTTTAGAAAGTAAAAGGAATGGACTGATGATTAAAAATGATAAATAACGCAAGTAAATAAAAAAAAGTGGAGAACAACTCACAATGAGGCGAAGCTGCTGAAACAAGTTGTCATTGATGAAAGCTTTCCTGTTTAGCTCATGTTTATTTCATACTATGTACACCATTGTTTTTTTGTTGTTGGTGGTTTTTTTTATGCCACTTGTGAGTTGTGACTGTGTACATGCAGAAAATCAATGAGGGCGCCTGAGATAACCACATTATTTACAACAGAGGCCATTTTTAGTGTCACAACCACAGCTTCTCTGTGCCCTAATAAGATACCGAGCAGAAAAACTGTCACAGCCTCCTTGGTATGAATAAACAAACATTTGAAAGCTTTATAGCGCAGCAGTGAGATGTTCGGGAACGGGAGGATGACAGGAGGTGGAGAGAAGGATTAAAGGAGTACATGACACATTAGTTAGCTGAGAAAAACATTTTTCAGAGTTGCTTGAACAAGCAACTGCTGTTTTAAACTCATCATACATCTCAGGATGACTTTATTTGAAAACAATCATAGATCCTGCAGGTTAATTATGCAAACCTACTCATAAGCCCTTTTGTGATGGCATCCAGCCAAAGTTGGTGCTGCACCGTCTGGGAGAGAACAGAATGTAAAAGTCTGGCCTCTGGGGTAACAAGGTTTCACGTGAATTCGAGCAAGTCACTTGACGATTGGAGCACAGATGGCATGTCACAGAGTTGCATGTACATTATCCGGCCTGGGAGCTTGGTTTTGTTCACTGAGGATCACATTTATTCAGCAGCATGTTTTCGGAGAGTTTACTTGAGCAAAACATGGAGAAAAGGTGTTCAGCATACCATGATTAATGAACTGTCGGCTACCGTCCAATTTCAGTTCAGTCACAAAGAGGATGATGATTATGATGATGATGTAATCTTACATTGACAGTTGTCAACGCCGTTCAAATCGCTGCAAATTGTATTGTTGTAATAATGCGCGATTGTCGAATAACAATGCTGAGGAACAAACATTGTTATATTTCATCCATTTGTTCCATCACCTTCCAAGATTCGGAAAAGATAGAATGGCTTATGTTAAACAATAGACAGGATGCATCTCAACAAGTGCTTTTCTGGTTTTCGGTGGCTGAAAATTCTAATCACCAAATTGTAAAGACAAATTAAATACATACAAATAAAAACATGAAAAATGGCACTGCGGGCAGTCAATCTACATGACAAAATACGACAATTTCGGTTTTCGAACAGCCTTCCGGAACGGATTATGGACGAAAACCGAGGTTTGACTGTATTACCACCCCACTATTTGAGAAAGACTTATAGAATGGAATTCATTGACATGCACTTCGGCGCTGCTGTGCGTGAAGCGCCGTGAGAGCTGAGCTTGCAAAAATATTATTCTATATTGATGGATGCTATATGGATGCTACATTACAGCATCTATTCAAATGCCACGGCTAACCAGCTACTTTATCTTTAGGACACTGATTGGTGTGGGCATGGCTTTTTGCGCATTTATCTGGCTATAATCCGGCGAATGCCGTTGCCTTGCAAAATTGGCTGTGACTTAAACAAACACCCCAAAAAACCCCACTGTCGTCTTACAGTCACTAATGCTAAGGGGTGTGATAATCTGACAGCCGGGGTTTAAAATTGGCTGGATATACCGAGCAGATACATGGTGTCTATGCTGTCGTAGACAAAATGGAATTTCATGTCTGCTGGACTCCAAAGAGCACACTCAGGCCCCCCACCCCCTTTCATGCGTTTTCTCACTCCACGATCTTGCTAAAAGAAGTGTGGGTTAAGGTGAGCTGATAACAAGCGCACACCGATCTTCCTGATCTAATATTTGAGGTGGTTCATTTGTCGAAACATTCTAACTCAATCCAGTGTTGGGCTGTCAAGGAAATCTCACCTCAACTGTAATTTACTGTATAAGAATGTACAGTGAAGGGAAATGGTACAGACTGCAATGATCTTTGTAGCGACGTTAAGATCAGTCTTACGTTCAGCTGCTGGTTCACATGAAGACGACAAACTATTTTTCGGATTACTAAGCGTCATCTTAACATTCTCTAACTGGCCAAATGAGACCGCGAGCTGGCCAGCTTCTTTACAAACTTTCGTGTAATAGAGCGAAAGATTAAATTCAACAATAGAAACAAAGGCAATCCTACTGCGGAAGCATCTTTTTAATCCGACATTTCCCCTCTCCTCAAATGAAAGTTATAGCTCAGTGTCCGAAGATTGTGCATGCAAGTTAATCCTGTCTCAACAAGAGCATTTTCCAAAGGGAGACATGACAACAACCAGAGAAAAGGTAATCATCTCTTCCCCTTCGAGAGTTACAGCTTATTCCGTATGAAATCATCCTCTTTCAATACGCACGATAGTGGTGCCTCATCATATTCCCTTTTTTGATCCTCACTAGGGTCGCGGGGGGTGCTGGAGCCTACCCAGCTGCTTCGGGCACATCAGATTGCCCAGGGACAATTTAGCAATCAGCCTGCCATGCAAATGAGGAACATGCTGGTCGATGCACACCGATGTGCTAACCACTGGACACCGGGCCGCGTGCCTCATCATATTCCCTTTTTATTTACATTCGATTGCAGAGCCTGCAGAATGAAACATCTGGTCATGCCACAGGAACACGACATGTTTTACATTAACGCTGCGGAAACCAATCAGGCACCCGTTTAGTCAAAAACGCTGTGCTGTCGTTTGAATGGAATGGAAGTTTGTACGTTTTTTTGCCCTTCCGACACGTTCGAGCCGTCATCTGAAGACAAATATTTTTTGGTAAATGGGGTCCCCCCCCCCCAGCACGTTTTCTTCTTCTCTTGGGCTGCCGAACTCACAACGCTTCTCCCTGGCAGAATGCTGCATGCAAATTCTCTCATTCAAACAACGATTTTATGCTGTGTGTGAATAAAAATTAAACCCATCTTGTTTGAGCAATAGGCGGCCCGGTAGCCCAGTGGTTAGCACGTTGGCTTCACAGTGCAGAGGTACCGGGTTCGATCCCAGCTCCGGCCTCCCTGTGTGGAGTTTGCATGTTCTCCCCGGGCTTGCGTGGGTTTTCTCCGGGTGCTCCGGTTTCCTCCCACATTCCAAAAACATGCATGGCAGGCTCGTTGGGCACTCTAAATTGTCCCTAGGTGTGAGTGTGAGCGTGGATGGTTGTTCGTCTCTGTGTGCCCTGCGATTGGCTGGCAACCAATTCAGGGTGTCCCCCGCCTACTGCCCGAAGACTGCTGGGATAGGCTCCAGCACCCCCCGCGACCCTAGTGAGGATGAAGCGGTTCGGAAAATGAATGAATGAATGAATGAATGTTTGAGCAGCGGCCCGGTAGTCCAGTGGTTAGCACGTCGGCTTCACAGTGCAGAGGTCGTGGGTTCGATCCCAGCTCTGGCCTCCCTGTGTGGAGTTTGCATGTTCTCCCCGGGCTTGCGTGGGTTTTCTCCGGGTGCTCCGGTTTCCTCCCACATTCCAAAAACATGCATGGCAGGCTCGTTGGGCACTCTAAATTGTCCCTAGGTATGAGTGTGGGCGTGGATGGTTGTTCGTCTCTGTGTGCCCTGCGATTGGCTGGCAACCAATTCAGGGTGTCCCCCGCCTACTGCCCGAAGACTGCTGGGATAGGCTCCAGCACCCCCCGCGACCCTAGTGAGGATGAAGCGGTTCGGAAAATGGATGGATGGATGGATGTTTGAGCAATACAGTGAATGTGATTCTCGCCAAAATGTCAGCGACATGCCTTTGTATGCCGGCAAACTGTGTGCACAGGACTTCAGGGAAACGGTAGAAGCTAAGTTGGGTATTTTAGCATCTTGATCGGGTACAAAAAAAGAACTTAGCAATGTTCATTTGAGTTACCCACTGTTTTATGGAACTTAAATTACGCTCCAAAAACAATATTTGAAATCCAAAACGTTTTTTTTAAATTCAATGATTATACTGTGTTTTAAGGCTGCTAACATCACCATGAACACTTTCTCACATTTCTTTTTTTTTTCTATGCTCAACGTTCAAGTCTTTGCAAATAAAAGAAGTATATTATTATTATTATTTTGATGGTTATTGTACAGGAGAAATGGCATGGACGAGATGCATTCAAATTGGTCTACGGTATCTTACAATGCATGCAGAATTACACTGTAAAAAATACAGGAAGTCCATTAGGACACAAGACAGGTTTTAAGATGTAAAAATGCACCTGGAGAAAAAAAAATGTGATTTAGCGCGTCCGTGAAGGACCACTGAATTCCTCCCCTTGTATTCATCAAATTTTTCTGGCCGTTTGAGTGGTTGAGCTTTTCTGCCCATTCATTTTCCTGCTGCTGTGAATGAAGAAGGAAATGTACTTTGCCAATCACAGGTGTGCTGGGAAGTGTGTCAGAGACCTGGTGCACGTATTCCATTCCTTATTTTAAATGAGCTTTTTTTTGTCAAATCGGTCTGTAGCGCACTATTGTAACGGTGTAAAAAATATTATACAATTATATGTATTATAAAGGTGCAATGATGATCAATTAATCAACAACAAATTTCGTCAATTTTTTAAAATTAATTAGTTATAATTATGAATTCCTTTTGAATATCGATTAATGCTTTGGATACTTGAAGAAAAAAATCGAATAGTCCAAATCCTCAGAAATGAGCTTTTCAACAGTAAACATTCTCTGATTTCCCATAACAGACTGATTACTCAAATCAGACTGATAAAATAAAACATCTGCTTTGACTTTGAAAAACAACAGTCACCGTTTTTGCGAATTTTCCATCATGTTATTGACAAAACCGGTCACCGAACACTTGTCAATTCCTTTATGATTTGACATTTTCTACACTGTCAACTTGAAATAATGTCCTGTTTTTGAATAAAGTAAATGAAAGAAAATGAAAAATGTTCTCCTTTAAATCCATTTCATTAGAGAGATGAATCGATTGTCAAAATAATCCTTTGCTGCAGCCCCAATGCAATATTTTCAATTCGAAATTGACAACATAGAGAAAACAATACGAATCCGGACCAAATGAAACGGATGAAATATTTACCGGCGAGACGTGCCTTGCACACAGCAGCCTTTTCACACCAGACACAAATAACCTGTTCAATTTTCCCCCCCATCCTGCTAAGCCTCCTTATCGACTCTTGTCCACCCACACTCGCCCGTGTTGGAATATTTGTTCGAGAGAAAGGTGATTTGTACAATCAACTAAGAGGCTCCTGAAATCCAAGCCCGCCCTTTCCTCACACACTTTTGAGCAAACAGCAGCACATAATGGCATCCTCAATCAATTTCTCTGTGTGTGAATAATAGCCAGGATTCTACCAAGTAGGATTGGGAAGTGATGGAGGAAACCAAAAGAGACGAGGGGCCGCTTCTACTCTTAAGGAAAACGGCTCTTGCCTAAATAATAGTCCCAACCAAACAAGCAGAAGATGTCACGCCGTTTATCGAGCTCGCTTCGCTCAACCCACGCAGAGTGGAAGAATCCATTTGGTCTGTGCAGTGGCGAGTAAGTGAGCAGAGGCAAGCAACAATGTCAAATGAATGAAAGAAATGAACTCACCATGACAGGGGTCGGCATGGCGGCTTGGAGGTGAGCACGTCTGCCTTCAAGTCCCGAGGTTTGGGGTTGGAACATCAGGGGGTGTCGGTATTTGCGTCAAGATGCGCCGTCCATGAAAATGCTCAGCCCGCCATAGATAGAAGTGCATCGAGCAAAGGTCCCCAAACTTTTTGAGACTGAGAGCTACTTCATGTGTACTGATTGTGTGACGGGCTGCACATCTGAAATAACATATTTGCCCAAATTACCTTTTTAATATGAGCACGTTATTTTTCGTACTTGAGGATTTAAATTTTCAGGATCTGATCATGTTAAAGATGTCTCACAATACTGCCAGTGTTTGCATTTTTACCTTGGTGACCCCTGGCTTAGCGGCTACATTATATGTGCACGTGCTGAGCCACTAAGTAGATTCCATCGTTGGCTCGGGTTTCACTAACAAAAAAAATCTGCATAAATGACAACAAAGAATCCAAGCCATCCCAGCTGTGTGAATAATCGTCCGGCTAATGTGTGATATCTAATGGCCTTCATCTAAAGCCCCGCTCTGACCATCTCAGCACCCGTGTTGATAAATCACAGCATTAATGAAAAATGGCTTATCACAGCACAGCGCTGGTCGGCTGCAGCGTGGATCCATTTGTTACAGCGGGATTCTGCCGTTTTTCTGCCACTTCGGTTCTACGGCACCTTTTTTTTTCTCTCTGGCCACTTCTTTCCATTTTCATCATAATGAGATGTCCGTTTTGAACCGTTTGTTCTTCCACACTTGGGAAAATCTTCATCTAATTTAGGCTTTGCGTCACTCTCTTGAAAAGTCTTTCTTAGCTTTGTTGGATGGGATACTTTAAAAATGTAGTCATGTTACTTGATTCCTTTTAATTCCTTTTTGTATGACTCCAATACTAAATGTTCTAATTAGGACCAAAATATAATCAACAAAATATAGATTTACTGTATATCAATTTGTCTGTGTCACGGTGCGAGGTGATGGTGGACCCCAAAAAGGCAGGCAGGAGAGAGGAGCAGGGTGAACTTGACGAATTGTATTGAAATACAGAAACTAAATCCAGAACAAACAAAGTCACAAAAACAAAAACAATCCAAAGTAACAAACAAAACCATGGCAGAAACTAAAAACGCTCAATAACAAAAACATGACCGAAACATGACTAAAAAAACAAACAAACATGACAGTAGCCAACAGCAACAGCCACAAACAATGACCCAGCCATGAGTAGTCGGCCGGGAGTCCTTTTATAGCCACTAATTACCTAACGACCAACAGGTGTGCAGCTGCAGGGAAAAGTCCCACAGTGCCACCTGTTGGTCACAAACCGAAACATGACAGTCTGGTCCTCTCTGTTTTATGAACACTTGAATAATGGTGTCGCTTGCGAGGAGGCGGAAGCCCGAGAACTGTGAGGCAGACCAAAAGAAGCTCATCTGCCGCTAGGATCCTTACAACAGTTGAAATGCAAGCAGCGTGAAGCTGTCATGACGATCGTGATAATAAAATAGCAAAAGACGATCTCGTCAGCGGGGGCGTATCGCAAAAATGAAATTGTATTGGAAGTGCATTCCCGCGCTTGGATGAATCGCAGCATATTGCCAACGATGCAAATGACATAGCAACTGGGATCCCATTCAATCCAATCCAGACTGCCCTGTGCCAGGAAGGATTGGGATCAGCCTCAAAATGGCTTACGAGTTATAAAAAGGTCACGTGTGATTGAGCACAGTATCCCACAATCCACTGTAGACTAATCAAGATTTTATTTATTTTTGGTGAACACAGTAGTGTTCGAGGCACGAGTGACCTTTCTCGAAGCCCCGCCACAAAACGCAGATTGCCAAAATACAGCGCATAACAGGTTTCTTCCGAAGGTTCGACACTTTTCTTCCGACCTATTTTATATTTTGAACATATTGTTTGCTTTTCTTACAACTGACGCATCTGGCAGTTTTTCTTGATCTAGTCCGATGTCGATTCCTTCCAAAGTGAGCCATTGCTACCCTAAAACAATCAAACAAATCAAAAACTAAAACACAACAATATACATATTTTTTTTGCTCAGAAGAAAGCAAGTTTGTTGAACCCTTCATTTGAATTACTCTCATTCTTTTTTTTAACATTTAATACTGATGAAAGAAAACATGGATTGCTGTCTACTTATTGCCCTTAAGAATATGCAAACGCACGTGTTTGTGAGCTATGTAAGCCAAAGATTGAATGTGCCCTTTTAAAGTGTAATCATGAGACGTCAATTCTTATGAGTGAATATCGTGGCACAGAAGAGTTGCCAGAAAGGCCATTGTGTGTTTGTGTACGCTGTGTTGAAGACATGCAGGAAAGTTTCAGTGGGTGGAGAAGTGAGATCTTATTTTAATATCCTTCCTGATCAGCTAAGGAGCAAAGGAAAGAAAGAAAGAAAGAAAAAAAGAAAGACTGGAGGTGGGCGGGGAGATGCAGAGGCGGAGGGCAAGCCTTTGAGAGGCACGAGGAGATGAATATCGGGGGCGGAGATAACCACAAGGGAGACAAGGAGAGAAAACAGCGGAGGTGCATCTCGGATGTCTGCTCCCATGAAGAAATCGAGGCGTCTCCTGGCTTATTGGCTGGAAAGCCACACACTTCCATTAAAAGCACCTTGGTGGTAACATCACTCACAGTGAGTTCAGACTGTGGTTTGATTCACACCTATTTTTTTTACAGTATGTCCTCTTTTACGCAGGGTTTCCACAAAACAGCGGCATTAAAGCCTGCAATCTTCCAAAATTGCACCCTGAATGAGAAGCATGCACACCAACACGCGCTTCCGTCCTTTCTGAAGACTTGAATTTGTCCCTCATCCTGCCACAGACGGCATTTAGCCGTTCAATGTTCCGTAGTGGGCAAAAGAGCGCTGTCTTACCACGCATGTGGGTTGCTTTACTTCAAGGTAAAAAAGTGAAATCAAAATATTGATTGTAAAATCGAAATGTGTAGCCTGATAGGTAGTCCACTCCCTCTCCGGGGCATACGTGTCTTTTCTCAATGACTGGAGATAAAAATTTGACACGCTCCTCTTCAATGCAACATTCCAGTCGCCAAGTTTGCTTCCTGCCAGATCAAGCAATCTTAATGTGCTGTACGTCTTAGTTAGTTTAAATTTTACGTCTTGTTGTACGTTTGC